>OU452199.1:43563252-43907503 GCA_911728435.2 Apoderus coryli | reverse complement strand
ACCTCGTAGGGGAAAGTATACTCGTCCTTGTCTAACATTGCCCATATGATTATTTTATATCAACACAATACATATAACGCCATCTACAATTTCCATGGTTGCATGTTTTTCTAATAGATGTAGCTCGTGTCGAGACAGTTTCAATTTTTGTTTTATTTCCCATATACGCTGACTATCTATTGTGTACATTAATCTTTGACAAAACTAATATCACTTTTCGTTTGCAGCGCCTCTCGTGACTGTTCGCATAGTTAAAAACAGTGTTCCAGGCTCTGCCATTTAAGTTAATCTTCTAAGGGGGTATGTTTTGTTGTCGCTATTTTCATTCAAGGTGCTTGGACTTTGTTTTTGCGGTCTAAGCAAAATAGGAGAAGCATCGGTAATTAGGTAGGAAAAACGTAAATAGCGTGGACCAATAAAAAAGTAGAAAAATATAAAACAAATTAATAAAAGGGGGAAAAGAATTAAATGAAAAATTGACAGAAACTAAAAAGAGGAGAGTTCGGACGGGACAGTCGAAGAAAACGGACGTCTTGATACGCGCGAAGCTCGGGATGTTTTTCTTAAGTAAGAGTTAGACGTTAGGAAAAAGGATTCTTGACCGTTCATCTAAGAGTAACGAAATAAGAGTTTTTGATCACGCGTATAACATAACTTTTACTCCTTTGAAGACGATCCATTTGAGTGAGTCCAAGATGTTAAAATTTTTAATGTAAGTACCAACAAAATGTTATTGCGTATTGTAGTGTATGTAAATTCCTCTTTTGTTATTTGTTAATAAGTCATTGATTTAATTTGCATTTTCCATTTTTATTATTTAAAGTTTGTACATTTTTATAATAAACCGTCATTAAGTTTTATTTGATTCACTTCGTTTCATTTCTACATAGCTTTTAAACTGTTGTGTTTCTTAAATAAACCCAGCCACTTGTTAGTAGGATTGTAGCCTTTTGAATGGCTTCCATCTGAAAACATGATACTAGGAGGGACGCAGGGACTAGCCAAGCGAGTCCTGTTAGATTAAAGATCGTAGAAAACATTTTTTAAGAAAATTAGAATACATCTAGCCCCTTTAAAAGAACCAAAGATGTGACAATATACCTAATACAATGGCAGTTTGGCTTTTTCAGGCAGATGCACTAAATCATCAATATCATTGTCACATGGGTTTCACCATAAAAAAGTACACAAACAAAACAAAATAGTCTATTACTGTATAATATAATGAACGATCCACCAAAATTCTGTTTATTATTAGCTTAAAATTGAAATTCTTTCTTTAGACATGTTTCGGCTTATATAATAATATATATACATAGAGTAATGTTTAATGAATCAAAATGGTCTATTTTTTATCTGAATTGATTGAATCCCTTCAATATTAGCAATTGCTCGAATTAGAATTTTGTCTATTCGTCCAAAAAAATCTTATATTTTATAGCAACTAAAAAAAATGTTAAACTTAAAACTAATAATTCCAAATTTATATCTAACACTATAATCCACATCCAGCGCACAATATTGGCAAAACGCGTCCCCGACATCCAGACGCCTTCTTGTTATGTCCTAGAGTTTCGATGTTTCCTTTATCTCAGAGCCCAGTTGTAAATTCCGAAAAATATGGACTGATCAAACTAATAGAAACGAATAGTCTGAAAAGAACTAATCAAAAGTATTCTACTTTTTTTTTTCTAATATTTACATAACAGAAAGAGTGACTTTTAGTGAAGTGTTTAAGTTGTTTGGAACTTACCAGGAAACTCTACAGTAACGGTGGATATGGGGCCATAATCTAGGCTAAAAGAGCAGGTAACAAACTCTGTAATCATTAATGATTAAAATTAAAAACTATTAAAAATGTGCTACTCACTATGTGAACCAGTTACCTTAAAAATACAGCCGAAAAATTGTATAAATTTGACTAGCTATGACTTCGAAATTTCTTTGCCAAAGTTGGATTTTTAGCCAGTGGTCCAAAGCGCCACCCTTAGTGTATGCGCTAAAGGCATCAAAATCTTCTCGTTGTATACGGGGTATGAATCTAAGGCAATGAAATATTTTCGTTTGTGATAATTTTGGAAAACGTAATATACAAAATTAGTTTACTTTTCTCTTACATTTTATTGTTTAAATTTAAAAGAATAGTCTTCTTTGATTTGTTAGGCAGCCAAAATTTAAAAAAAAATCTCCATATTGAACAAATGCTTCAATGAATTGGTAAAACTCTGCTCTATTCTCTAAATATGTAAGCCAAATAATAATGAAGTAAATTAAACTAGGTGGAATATAATTTACATACCTACCTATATAGACCCGGAGAAATCAAATAGGATGGAGAAGGGATCAATAATGCTGCGGTTATTATATGCGGTTGTAGTTTCCTAAAGGTAAGGATCAAATTATTATCCTCCATTATCGCTTAATCGCTTCTACATATATATATGTATATCGCTGTGTAGTTTCGATGAGAATAATTTAGGTCTTACTGTGTGTAATAGTCAATGTCTAGGTATTATTATTATTATTGAAGGTTATAGGGTATTGACATAGACTATAGATGTTTATGAGCGATATGCACGGTATTTTATAATAACGGCTGACTTGTATATTATATATATTATCAATGTTCATCTAGTATGTACTAGTATAATTAATAATTGGTGGAACGTTATATTCAATAAATTTGGAATTCCAAAGTATGACGGACGAAAAACCACTCAGGAATTGGTAGAGAATGTTCAGCATTCATTTTGGTACCCGCCAAATGTTTAGTAGAGTAAATTAGTGGGTTGTAGGGTGATATAAAGTTACATCAATAAATTAATAGTCAGCAAAGATTCCTGAATAAATTATGCTCACTTTTCCAAGCTTTCTTTGGTAAAATGAATCTGCAAGAGCAAACCATAAATCGTAGTAGTTTGCTTCCTAGATCCTCAGATATGAATCGTCTAGAGTATTGGATGAAGTTGAATATGTCTAGAATCTCACGTAGAATTAAAAAATGTAATAATATATAGGGTGGTATATTTAAAATAGTCGTCATCAACATCCGGTATAACCGGAAGTATATGCAGTTGCTATTATGTTATTTGATTAGACCATATTGGACAATACATATCCGAAATTTTCGAAATTCAATTCAATGTAGTTTCTGAAATATTCTAATGGGTCGTCACCATAGGACACCCTGTATATCATAATTTTGTGTCTTGATTAGGTCCTGTATTATAGCGTCTTATACCAAACCAGACCCCAAAAAATTGAAATCTGGTTCCCTAATAATGGGGTCGGGAATTTACGCAGGACAATGTTATTATGAAGGGCTATCTACATTGCAAACGACATGCGGAAGATTCCTCATTAAGGATAGTTTCTTAGGTCGTTCCCGCAGAAGGGAGTACTGTCTCCTCTGATGTGGAACCTTGTTATAGACGAGTTGCTAAGAGCTCTGGACAATGAAGGATTTCGGGTTCTGGGCTTTACAGTGGACCTAGTCATACATGTCCTGGGAAAGTTTAATAGCATAGTAAGGGTAGGGAAGACATGCTTCAAACTTAAAGGCTCATCAGTTCGCGTAGGTCACGATTTGTGTTACGAGGATCGCCAAGATCAGAAAATATTACGTGCTGGTCTGGTGGCTGCTCGAGAGCAGAACCGGTACGCAAAAATTGTCCAAAACCGGCTTCTGATTAATGATAAAATATATACAGTTAAGGATTTAAAGGCACACGGTTCACTTATTGCGGAACAGAGAGGGATTTTAGAAGAACGTTTTTTTTTGTGGAATGAATATGTTCAAGATGTATTCCACGTAGCTTTACCGAAGCTCAAAAATCAGCTCCATATATAAGGAAAGTCTAAACAATTCCAACGTAGGAAATATAACATCTCTATACCTAACGACTCCTTTTTGTTTCGAAACATGAAACGAGAATTGCGTGGACAAGCGGTGGAAGCCTTTCAAATCCATACTAATCCTTCAGAATTGCAAAATACGTCCTTAACCAGAACGCATGCATTATTACAATGTGAAGTAGAGAATTCCGAAATTATACTTTTATAGTTTCTATGGTTAATTAAATACTCTAATAATGACTCTATCCATATCCAAGCTCCATCCACATTATGCAAATCATATGAAGCGTGTAGCTCTCATTGTTTGTCATTATTTGCCATTGCGGCACGCATATGTGGACATTGCATTTATTCAACACAGATTCATACACAAACACAATAGCAGCAAAATAATGCGAAATGCTACTATGCTCGTCCTACCAATTTTGAAGCAGCTACAGCAAGCAACGTGTTGTATAGAATGTTCTACGTACGCTCTTCACGTCACTTGAATCCAACAAATTGGCGAAATTGCGTATAATACTGACACAAAACACATATGTGAGAGACGAGGTATATTATAGGACAGGCCTGCTTTAGTTTTAGGAAAACAGTGGCGGAGGCATTACGCTTTTCCAGTTTGATCGTCGATTTTTTCACTTATCTGCCATGATGATGAGGAAAAGTGGGTCAGAACTAAACTGTAGCGTTGGCAACAATATTGTTGACAGTAGTGTCATGGAGAGTGACCAATCAAATTGCTTAATTTTAAGTCATGTGTCAAATTTCATCCAATCACTTCTGGATTACAGCAATAATACACTACATGTTGTGGTGTTTTCAGTTTGGTGTTTCTTTGATTAAGAATTAATTAAACGTCAAACTGACAACTGGTTTAAAAATGTCGCGAAGATTTGGTATTGCATCTAACGATGCAATTAATGATATATCTAATAATATACCAAAAAATACAATCAAATCAAAAAAATATGTATGGAAAATATTTCTCGAGTTTTGTGCGACCAGAGAATACGAACTGAATGCTGAAACGAGTTTGCATAATTTGGCTAATATATTGAAAGATTATGCGGTAAATATGAGAAAAGCTGAGGGAACTGAATATAAAGAAGCAACTGTAAAAACAATTTGGAATACTACGAGTAGGCTACTCCAGGAAAAATACTTCAATGACTTCAAAATTGTATTCGACCCGTTTACCAGTGTGATATTCAAAAATGCGCGAGATGCAAGAAATGCAAAACGTAAAAGATTACAGCAGGATCCAAACAAACCAAAATGCAGTTCATCAAATTTGAGGTCAAGTGATTTGGCTAGAATCATTGGATTATGGTATGAATGTACACCAGAAGGTTTACAAATTTTTTTTTACCATATTGTAGCTGTTGAGTTAGCTTGGCGAGGTAGTGGACCAGCTGATTGCCTTATAGATTATTTCACGATTGAGAAAAATAATGATGGAACGAAAACCAAGAGAATTGAATACAATCCAATATTCAGTAAAACATGCCAAGGAGGATCCAAAAGTTATACAAGGCTTGTTCCAAATATTTCAAACGAAAGTGCATGCCCTGTTCGGTTATTCCATAAATTATTGTCCAAAAGGGGGAAAAATATTACTTCCAGTCGCCTATTCTTGAGACCAAATCGTTTCTGGAAATCCGAAAGTGACACATGGTTTGACAATATACTGATAGGCAAGAACACAATTAATATGTGGACCAAGTCATCTGGGCAAGCTATTGGTTTGGACACTAAGTGTAAAAAGATATCCAATCATTCGAACAGATCAACTGCAGTTATCCATTTGGCAAATAAAGGAATTCCTGAACAGCAATTAATAAAAATAACAGGACATAGCAGCTCTAATTCAATTAAACCGTACTTGAATATTAACCAAGAACGCCATGGTGAAATAATCAACACCATGCGAGGAATTTCTTCAACAGTGGAAATTAACAATCCGTCAACTTCAGCAAACTCTTCTTCCAATTTAACATTTACCAATTGCACTTTTCACAACTGTAGTTTTAAATAAAAATGAATAATATTTGTTTGATTAAAACTAATACATTTTGTATTGAAAATTCTTAAACGTCAGATTGACAATCAAATTATTGATATCTACAAAGTAAAATATTATCTTATCGAATACTCAAAATTTTGTAATAGAGAATCCTTCAAGCGAGTTGCTCAAGGATAATAGCCCTCGGCCTGCGGCCTTGGGCAGGCGCCATCGAAATGCCAGTTCAAAGGAGAACATCGCTGCTGATGACAAAACAAAGGTCCCAATGTATGTGTATCACGTCGTTCTTGTTGCCTAGATCCTACCCGTGTTCGCCAACGCCATTGAGAAGCCAAGAGCGGCCATTCTATGACTTTTATTTCAATCTCAAGACCAGAAACGGAAAAACAGTAATTGTTAAATCACCGACAAAAATATAGTTCAAAATCAAGGCCACCAAAACAAGGATTATAGAGTTCCCAAACTAACTAATAGAGAGCATATAAAAGATAGTTATGTTCAAAACTATAGGGGGCATCAAATTCGAACTCAACTCGAATTTAAATGCCTTCGACAGCAGTGAGACGTTCTTGGGTGGCATAGGGATTTAGCAAATCTGAAAACCGAAGTGGAAATGGAAAGGCGTATTTAACATAACTTGAAGTAATCTTAGTGCAACCGGGTGATCTTTATAGTAGTAGTGCCATTCACAAAAGATCTATTTAGGTTAATGTGAAGAGGACCGGACGACTGCTTATGTGGAAATAGAAAAATCAGAGGAGCTTACCCATTATAACGCGATCATTTAACGTTTATATACTAAATGAGATCTCCCTGTAATAACATTTCATTAAGAACAACCGCAAAAGTATAGATAAAACTTAACACCGAGTGTAATCCTCCTATGGCATAAATTTACACTATTGAATGGTAAAAGGGCACAATTATATATGCTGTCATCGTCGAAACCATTGTAGTTGGCGAATTAAATTGTTGGATATGCGACTCTACTACTCATGTGTATGGGAAAATAAAGCATGAATACAAATCAGCGTATGGAAAATAATGCAAATTTAAGCTGGTTAAGGATCGGAAACAGGCAGTGCATAAAAGCAAACAAATAGAAACTGTGAGAGAGGGAAGGAAACAGGAGTAGAAAGTACTAGACAAAGAAAGCTGGGATATTGGATAAAGCAGTTGTTCTCAAACTGTGGAAACAGTATAGGAATCCCTAACACTTTAGTTTGGGACTTTGAATATCTTTTATACAGAAAATGGACTTTGCACTGTTGCATATCATCCTCATCTTAACTGATTCAGAAACTTACGAAAACATGCGAGAGCGTACACCCTCACCATCCACAACTGCTGTTTTTTCAAAGTTGCATGATAAACCTTCAAAGATGACATTTGGTTTTCGATTCACTTAAACTCAACCATCCAAATCTCTTTGGATCTCAGTAAGAACGGGCTACGTATTCTTACAGCCTTTGGTCGCCTTAGGATATAGGAGTTGTAACTTGAGACAGAGATCAAGTAACTCGGACACCCCTAATTTGCATCTTAATAGAGAGATAGAGATATGACAAAGCCTTAGAAAACAAGCAACAAAAGACTGATCAATTGAGATTTGATTATATTAGGATTTATCTTAAGCATCTAAGGATTTTTTGTTGAGCGTTATTCCTAAAGTTTTTGAGAAAGCTATTGCGCAAAAATTGATGTCTTTCTGACGTTTACTGGAATGAGCACGGGTGTTTACGAGGATCGTTCTCTGAGACATGCACGGTGGAAATCGTGCAACATTCATGAATTGGCGGACCAGAGACGGTTTGTTGTTTGTTGTTCGACTTATCTAAGATCTTCGATACGATTGATATGTCTTTAATAACTAATAAACTCGAGGAGTTCAATTGATAGATGGTTCTATCCATATCTTAGTGACCGCAGGTATATTGTCGTGTTTTAGACCAGGAGAGCTTGGATGTTGGGTGGATGATACCTCTATTGTTGTCTCCACTAATGATGAGAGTGAACTGCAGTTAAAGATAGACACAATAATGGAGCAGTTCGATCGATCGTGTCATAAGATTCGGTTAATGATAAACCATAATAAGACTGTGGTTATGCAGTTCTTTGTTTACAGATCGTTTCTCAATTTTATTATAGCCTTCGGGAGCACTGGGTTGCCTTGGGCTGATTCAACTAAGGTGCTGCGGTTAGTGCGGATTGTGTCAGCCTGAACCGCAACTTCTTTGTGATTCATTCTTTCAAGACGAAACTACATCTACTATGGGTTGGTGTACTCTGTAGTATCTTATAATATTATAACTTGAGGAAGTGCGCCCAAGAGTGTTTATGCTCGAAAAACGAATAATAAGGGTTATTTTCGGTTTGCCGTATAAATTCTCGTATAGGACTATATTCAAAAGTCAAATTCGAATGCTTGTTTATATTCAAAAAGACACATAACCTTTTGATGAGTATAACACTCGAGGGGCTAACCCGTTGTACCTCCCAAGGGCTAACCACTAAGTTTTTAAGAGAGGCCCTTTATATTCGGACAAGTATTATTTGAATTTACTACCAGCAACAATGAAAAATGCATTGACACTCCTGACCCAACCCAATCCACCCCAAACTACGGGGGATACATAAAAAGTTACAGTTCTTTGCTCTTCCCTATGTTATTTGCACGGAAGTTAGCGGCACTGTACTCAGTATGAAAAATGCTTTACAAAGAGGGGTCGCACTCCATAGCTACGAGGGCTAGATAAAAAGTTGCAGTTTTTGCTATTTTCTTTGTTATTTGCACGGAAAGTGGCTGTTTTCTTGGCGGCACTGTATTCAGTAAAAAATATCCTTTAAAACGAGGTGTTCCATCCCATAGCTACGGGGGCTAAGTATAATGTTACAGTTTTTGTTCGTTTAGAGACGTCATGAATACAAATATTTTTAAATTTTTAATTTTTTTCCATATACATCTTGTAGGTTTCCATATATGAATCAACTTTTCCTTATACAACTTTTCTTCAATTTGACAAATAAGGCCGCTCCGACCCTCAATCGCAAATCAAACCTAACGCTATAACTCGACTCGTACGACCATAACCTATTTCAAACTTCGGCATGTTTAATTTTTCACAATTATCTATCTTTATACCGATCTTCAACGTCATAGCTCTTCTCATTTCCATCTAATGACGTGTCAAAGTTTTTTTTTAATCTTCTTATTTCAATTAGACAAAACGTCGGAATTAATTGTGCATGATCTCAAAACATCCGTCTCTATAACATCTGTCATCACGCCAAATTTGATCTCTTCACAATTTTCATTTTACGAACTATTAATTTAAATGTACAAACCTAACCTAAGGTCCTGGGACCTTAATGGGACGAGTGGAGACCCTAGCGGACAGCTTCGTTTAAAGACTCAGTGACTTCCTTGGTGATGGTGTTTTTATATGCTAAGGGAGTTTTCCGAATATTGGATTAACTCAGCTTAGGTTGAAATCAGGAAGGAATAGAAGTTCCACTAGTAGATCGACGTTGGTAAGTAAATAAACGTTCATGAGGAGTATAATTTGTTGATGTACATAACAGACTTCGAATGGAGTGTAAAGCATCGTGTAGAACCAATTCCCATCGACTTGTTTCAAGTTTACGCGATTTTAATGCAAGGCTTATAGCTTTCCAAATAACACCATTGTATTTTTCGACTTGACCATTTCCTTGTGGATTATATGGTGTTGTTCGACTTGAGGCTATACCCTTGGAATGTAGGTAGGATATGAATTCTTGAGACGTAAAACTGGTTCCACGATCAGAGTGTATGTAATTAGGCATTCCAAATAAACAAAACAAATGGTTCAGGCATTCTATGGCAGTTTGGCAAGAAGTATCTGCACAAGGAAATGCCCAAGGAAACCCCGAATATTCATCAACAACTGTAAAGAGGAAGGAATTTTTAGAAGAACTCGGTATCGGACCCATAAAATCAATATTTAATCTTTCAAACGGGGCTGTTGCTTTGATTAAATGACTGTTTTCATCTTTTTTGTAGAATCTACGTTTAATTTCTGCACATATAGGGCATGCGGCAATCATTCGTTTAATTTCTTCTAAAGAATGCGGCAAATTTCGAATTTTAATAAAATGATGCATTCGGGTGACCCCAGGATGGCACAACGACGAGTGTAACTCAAAGAGTTTGTTTGTTCTTTCTTGAAAAAGCATCAGCATTTGATTTCCAGGACGATAAACTATTTCAAATTTGAAACACGAAAGTCTTATGCGCCAACGCATGATTTTGTCATTTTTGATTTTATTCGTGTGGTTTGTATTGAACATAAAAGATGTGAGAACATTCCCAATGCTCTTTGAAGACTTTTGATATTGTTTGGAATTGGCATTTTTAAAAGAGGTTTCAGCCTGTCGGAATCTGGTTTCATAGTATGGTTTTCTATCGTATAGCCTAAAATATTGATTGATTTTTAGCTCTCCATATCATATATGGAGACTATTAGTTTCATAAAAAAAAATTTTTGTTATAGTGACATTTATCTTCATTTAATGTTAACCCATATTTTTGAGCAGCAAGCATAAATTGATGTAGATTTGAGTCATGATTTATTTGATTTTCACCACAAATCGTTACATCATCTAAATAGACAAAAACGCCTTGTAAGTTTTCTTTTTGAATGATGGAATCAATCACCCTTTGGAAACAAGAAACTCCATTAGTGACTCCAAATGGAATACGTTTAAACTGGTAAAGCCGACCGCCTGCTTCAAAAGCTGTAAATGGTTTATCTGATTCTTGAATTGGCACTTGGTGATAAGCGGATTTTAAATCAATGGTGCTAAATATTGTAAATTTTGAGATTTTGGATACTAGAGTGTCAATATTCGGAAGTGGATAGGCATCTACATATCTTGACATAAGTTGACAGTTTTAACATAAACAAGAATTAACAAATATAACAACAATAATTGAAAGTATACAATATGATTGATATATAACAGTATGTTAATTGTTCGTATGGATATATTAGTAACCTGAGTACAAATGTTTGAGAAGAAATTCTATGTCAACTTATGTTTGATAGTGAACGCATCCTGTGGTCTCAGCAGGATGTATATTGTGTTAATAAAAAATTATTATGAGATTCTGCTGAGTTGAAAGGATTTCCATATCCATAAAGGAAATGTTTTAGAAGCACTGTTCTGCACAACATTTTATAGGCTAACGGAAACATAATATTTGAGCAGTTTGTAATACCTCATGCTGTAGTTTATTTGGAATTTTGCATTTAATTAGTTAATATTCATGTTATGGTATATAATGATACCTAATACCCTAAGTATATTTGGTAGGGAAGCTGTTCTTATTGCGTATTGGTTATTATTGAAACCATTTTCATACATTCCTCTCGGTAAAATTATGTAATTTCTAAAGGGATAATTTGAATTTTGAGGCTTTATTGAGCACATTCCCAGAAATGCATTTGTATTATATTCATATTTTCTTTTTCAGGAAAAATGCTTACAGTAACAGAATCAAAGTTACACAATAATTGCCTGTTGTAAAGTTTTTCTACTACTTACTAAAACAGCGTGTAAAAGAGAAACCCAACCCAAGCGGAATGTGGCTTTATTGGCATTCCTCGCATGCCCACGTAGTGAAAAAACATGTTGCACACCAGTTTCATTTCATCACCACCACTACCGGTTGTTTGTGGCTGGCGCTAAGGATATTATTATTCGCTACAACGACATTGGACGTGGTGGTCATGTGTGACATAAAGGTCAACAACCACCAAGGGTCACAAGGACATTGGGTAGAGAATATTGCAGGTAATAACAATTCTATTTTACTACATGTAATTGTGTGGGGTCTGGCCCATAAAACAAGACTCTGTCGGAGGCACAAGCGGTTGTATCTCCCAAACACCTTTATTGCTGCTATACGAGATCTTAAACACATTTTTGTTTGATTATAGTAAAGCATTCGACCTCCTCAATCATGACATCCTTTTTGATATGTTGAATTACTTGGAGTACGAAAACGCAAAAACCACTCAAGAGATTTTAACCAAATTTGGTACAAAAATACTATAGGACATGGCAAGGAGCTGATTAGATTTTGGCAAACATTGAGCGTACGCAAGGGGTTTAAAAGAGGGTTCAAAAATTAAAAAAATTCATAGTTCTTACACTTATCCGAAATACTGCATAATTTTTTACGCATTTAATTAAATATAACCTAAAATATTGAATATAAAAAATTAGACCACATTGGCGTTCGAAAATAGTGTAAAATGGGGTAAAAAATATTTAAAAAAAAACGTACTTCTTAAACATAGCAGAAATATTAAATAATTATTTTTAGCTTTAATCGAATATAACCTATAAAATGTGTCATAAATAACTTACTTTCATAGGCGTTCGTAAGTAGTGGGAAAGGGGTCAAAACATAAAAAATATATATTTGCTAAACCTATTCGAAATATGGAATGATTTTGCATAGTTGTGATAGAATATAACCTAAAACATGTTACATAAAAGAATTGGTTCACACAGGCGTTCGAAAATAATGTAAAAAAGAGTCAAAAACGAAAAAAAAAATCCAAATATAACAGAAAAATTGGATAATTATATAGAGTTTGATATAAGATAACCTACAACATCCAGCATAACAAAGGGCCAGAAAAAAATTGTATCCGTGATAACTCAAAATCCACTTAACGAATTTTAATCCCATTTGGTATGAAAATATTACAGGATATTTATAGGTGGTGATTAACATTGAGCGTAGGCAAGGGGTTTAAAAGAGAGTTCAAAAATTTAAAAAATCATAGTTCTTAGACTTATCCGAAATATTGAATAATTTTTGTGCGTTTAATTAAACATAACCTAAAATATTTAACCTAAACAATTAGACCACATTGACATTCCAAAAAAGTGTAAAATGAGGTAAAAAGGTTAGAAAAAAACAATTTCTTAAACATAGCAGAAATTCTGACTAGTTATTTATAGCTTTGATAGAATATAACCTAAAAAATGTGTTATAAATAACTTATCATATGATATGTGTTCGTAAATAGTGTAAAAGGGGTCAAAATAAAAACATATATACTTCCTAAACTTATTCGGAATACCGAATAATGTTTCATAGTTGTGATAGAATATAACCTAAAAAATGTTACATAAATGAACTGGTTAGCTATAACACAGGCGTTCGAAAAAGGGTCAAAAACGAAAAAAAAAAATGTTTTTCCAAATATAACAGAGAAATTGGCTACTTATATTATATAGCTTTGATATAAGATAACCTACAACATGCAGCATAACAATTTTGTTTACATAGGGGTTCGTAAATAGTAGAAAAGGGGGCAAAATAAATTTTATAATAAAACTAAAAAAAAATCATATTTTGCGTACAAGAACTTGGCTTAGAAGATCTGAAATATAAAATATGTAGGAGGGAAAGGAGGGTAAGTTGGCGAAGTTGAGCCCTATATCCAATTTGCACATATTTTTTTTAAATTAAAAATAAATATTTATTAATATTTTGAACTCTACTTATCATAGTAATTAACCAACACAATATTCTAGCTGTAGCTAAACAGATTTATTTTATTTTATTTTAAAAAAAATGTGTCATAATCGTCATCTTACACACAGGCGTTGATAAGTTGACGAACTGCATTGGGTAAGTTGACGAAACAAACATACAAATGAAAAATAACAATCTAAATTAAAAAAAAAATAATAAATTCTACCTTCAAAACCTTTGGTGTATAAAAGGATATAAATTGGAAAGTTTTTTTAGTAACGACTAAACATTTGTAAGTTTATTTACAAGTCCAAGTTTTTTTTTTAATATATTTTCATAACAGAAGTCGCACACCCACACTTTAGCCTTGGCTTCTTCTGAGTCAAGATCCGTGCATTCAGAATGAGCCCATTTAAAACACATATTACATCGAAACCATAACTCATTGTTTTTACCTTCATCATTACAAATTAAACAGAGTTTGTCGTCTTCTTGATTCTCTTGGTCTGAATCATTATCACTATCATGATAAGGTACTTCTACTGAACTCTCTGAAGAAGTAGAATCAAATAACTGACGTTTTGTGTTTTTCGTTTTATTTTGTTTCACTATTTTTGTCATCTTTATTTTTTTTTGTGGTTTTTAGTTTATGTGATCTTTCAAGTGACTTTAATTGTTGTTTTCGTTCTTTGTCTAGCTTTTCTTGTTGTTTTTCTTCCAACACATCTTTTACCGGTGTGCTGGAAAGTATCAGGGAAGGTAGTTTTGTTCTACGACGTCTATTTTTAATGACGGCTTGTGGTAGAAGAGGTAATGCAAATGTCGATTTGATGGTTTGGCTTTCCTTGTTTGGGCTTGTTCGTGGTTTCAATATATTACAATTTGATGTTGAAGGCATGGAATACCTGTTTAGTATTGATGACGCCTTAGCGTGGTTTACTCCAGAAGTTGAAGGCACTGACTCTGTAAAAATATTACCTTCTTCAATGTCATGTAAGTTGAGTTCTGGTGGGCGAACAACTTCTATTAGTGTTGGAGTTAATTCTCATTCTGTTGTTTTTGATGTTTCGAAATCAAGTTCGGTGAATATTTGAGCGTCAAATGGTTCTATACCAGTTGCTCTAAAACTTATGGCGTTCGTAAAGTTGGTTCCGGTATGTAATACTTTTTCGCTGTCGAATTTACACTTATATGATTATCTCTGACATCACTAAATGCCCTATTCATATCTTCTTTACTCCAAGATTGTCTCGTTGTTTGGCGTACATATATTCTGCCAATTTTTTTAAAGTTAAAAACTGCGCAAACTTTAATAAATATTAAAATAAATGAGTGTAGGTAAGTTGACGAATTCGTCTACTTTGTTTTTCGTCATCTTACCCTCCCCTGCCATTTTAAAGAAAACCGTTAGTGATAACAAAAATAAATAAACTATATTGTTAATTCGTTGTCTACAGTACAACTTAAGCATGCATACTTATCTTGCAATGATAAATTAAATAATAAGACTTATGAAATCACCCCTTCACGTTATTTTTGCGATCACTAAAATTATAACGTGAGTCACGTGTTACACTCTATGCTATTTGTAGCAAGACTGATGATATGCTTTCGGCGGCAAACCAAATCTGTGGAAAGTCCTTGTCAGGACAGCTGATTCGATAGGTTCGGCTTTGTATAAAACGTTGTGTTTGTTTGGTTTTGGCCAATTCGTTATCTTACCTACTTCGCCAACTTACCCTCTTTTCCCCTACGTATAAATAGTGCCTCCAAGAGAAGAAAAATGCACAAAACCCGATACTTAAAAAAATAGCTAAAGCAAATCAAAAATGTATTAAATTTAGATAAATGACAAAAAGGTCATAAAATTATTACTTTTACACTAAAATATGGAGAACTATTCGTGCCTCGAGGGCAAAAGTTTAATGGTTTCTAAAAATCACGACGAAAACAAAGAATACAAAAATATTTTTTTTTATGGAGATTCTTCAAACATATTCTCGATAGAAAAAACATTGCATAATTATTATCATCCCTTACCTCTTATTCCGAGAATTAAAATCACTCGCGTACGACTATAATAATATATCATCGGCATGATACTAATTATACCCCATGTTGTGACAATATTTCCATCTAAGTAACAGCGTGATCATCATCGTTCCATAACTAATTTGGAAAGTCGATCCTGAAACGTTCTTCCGGAATAATATGCCACATAAATAGGCACACTACTGTCTAGTATAGGTAAGTCTCTGTCGTAGGTTAGGTAAAGACATTACATAGATATTTATAAACGAGTTGACAGGCACACGTTCACCCCTTTAGATTCGTAACTAAAACCACTTAATAAGAGGCACGTCAACTGGTGTTTCCTTGCTCTCTAACTGAGCTCCTATTACCGTATTATATTCCTTGTCTGCCTCTTTGATATTGAAACTTACATATCTATATATTATCTACATGAGTTAATATATCACACATCGGTTGATAATTGAAATTAGTGTGATAATAGGGTTAATTGTCAACGATAAATGACAATAAGCTATAATATATCAATCAAATTGATTAAATACTTGCCCAAGGAAGCTTGGTTTCGTTCAGGAACATCAATTTGAATTTTATTTTTAGGGTTATAGGTTCAATCAATGATTTACAGAGGGCTTTCGAAACGACTGACCGTGATTTATTAATAAAAAAATTAAGTGCATATGGTATTAAAGGGAAAGCTTTAAAATTATTTAGAGAATATATATCCTAAAACTA
This sequence comes from Apoderus coryli, assembly GCA_911728435.2. Taxonomy (NCBI): domain Eukaryota; kingdom Metazoa; phylum Arthropoda; class Insecta; order Coleoptera; family Attelabidae; genus Apoderus; species Apoderus coryli. The sequence continues at coordinate 43,891,322 of OU452199.1, read as the reverse complement.
GAGTAAATAACTCCATATCGAAAGAAGTAGAGAATCCTTATGGGGTTTCTCAAGGTAGTGTGTTAGGTCCCTTATTGTTCTTAGTGTACATAAATGATGTAAAAAGTTCTTTGAAAAAATCATATGTTAGTCTGTTCGCAGACGATACCCTCGTTTCCATGTCTGGTTCCGATTTTAGGGAAATGTGGATATTCTAAACGAAGAGCTTGACTTGTTTTATAATTGGTTATGCGGAAACAAACTTAAATTGAATCATGACAAAACCAAATATGTGGTATTTGGCACTAAAGCTAATTGTAAAAGGTCCATTAACTCAAATTTTGAAATTAAAATAAATAATGTGACAATTGATAGAGTCCCTGACATGGAATATTTGGGTGTCACCTTGGATTCACAATTCAACTTTAATGTACATGTCTCTAAAATCCGTAAGAAAATGGGTTTTATGCGAAGAATATCATTTTATCTATCCGACTGGACTAAAAAAGTTATTATGATACAATAGTGCTGCCACACTTTAATTATTGTCAGTCAATATTAATTTTTCATGTAGAAAACAAAATATAAATCGGTTACAGATTTTGCAAAATAAAGCAATGAGGATTCTATTGAATTGTAATATTTATACCCCAGTAAAATGTATGCTGAATACCTTGAAATGGTTTTCTGTAGGACAGTGTGTTAAGCGCCTATTTACAACAATTTTTGACTAAGCGTGGGGAAATGCATGACCGAAACTTAAGAACAAATACTTTATATAATATATAAATTAACAGTAGAGAGTTTTTATCAAAATCTTTGTTTTATGATGGAATTCGAATGTACAACACATTACCAGCAAATGTAAAAAATAGTCCAAATGTTAATATTTTTATTAAAGTGATAAATCGTATGTACTCTGAAAGAAACATTTAATAATTTGTCAATTCAAATGGCTCTAATTTTATTTTATTTTTATGAATTTTAATCAGAATAGTGTTATGTGTGTATTGTAGAAATCAATTATTTTTTTTTGTATTGTTTTTCAATTTAACTCTAAATCTACTAGTTATGTATAAACAGATGTTATAATAAATGTAAATGTAATGTAATAGTATGAATTACTAAATAAAAAAAAATACAAATGATGCAGAGCGCAGTGGACGCCCAAATGAGGCTGATATTCCAGAAAACGTCAAAAAAAATTCACAAATTGGGAATGAACGATTGCAAATTGAAGGTGTACGAGCTAGCTGACATTGTAAAGATATCAGACGGTAGTGTTTTTACCATTTACACGAACATTTGTGTATGCGAAAGCTGTGTGCAAAGTGGGTGCCGCGGGAGCTTACAGTCGACCAAAAATAACAACGACTTGATGCCTCAGGGGAATGTTTGGCGCTGTTAAACCGCAATTCGCAGTGAACCAGTCTGAAGCCCTTTTCCGTGTCCATGAAGGGCGTGGAGTAGGTGGTATAGGCTCTTACCACAGTGGTATCATCGGCAAAAAGTAAGAAGTCAAGAATGGGTTCTCACACTGGTAACTCATTGATGAATATGAAAAATAGAAGTGGGTGCAGCACAGATCCCGGTCTGTAAGAGTCCTTTGCGTCCACGGAGACTGTCACCTGACGTTCGTTCAACAAATCCAGGCTTGCTCTTCCACTACCATTAAGTTTCATGCCTCTACAAGTTTATGGTGAATGTATCATGAATAATGGGTGCATAGACTTTTTATCGAAAGAAGAGAAAAAAGATTTGACACAAAAAGTTGATGTGGAAATTCAGTCGTTTTAATACGACAAGCTTCATCAACTTCACTACAGTCGAGGGTAAAAGTAATATTTTTGTGACTTTGTTTTGTCATGTTTGAACCACGATGAGAAGAATGGAGATGAGTTTTTCATCCTTGAAAGGTATTGTGAAACTTTGTTAAAACTTAGGAGCGCTATTCCAAATCGCCTACGAATCAATATCTAGCGGCGCCGTTCTGCTTCACGAACATACTCAAACTCGCATTACGGAAGCAACAAAGACGCATCTGGACAAGTTTCATTTGGAATCACTGAATTAGCACTATCAGACTTTCAACTTTATCTAAAACATTAGGAGAAGATCTTGCTAGTAAGCGATGAGAATCTGGTATCAACTGGGTTAACAATCAGAGGGCAGTGTTCGATGACAAAGGGGATGTAAAAGGTAGTTTTACTAATAACTTTGCAGAAAAGTGAAACAAAATCTTCATGTTTTAGTTTCTGATATAATTTACGTTCATAGATACCCTGCCTTAGCAGAACGGTTCGAAACTGCGTTAAAAACCTACCCATTTGTTGGATCTTTTCTACTCATTCTAATTTATTTCAAATTTAATTTCAAATACTTCTGAAGTTAATTTCCTCGTTTTTTATCAATCTGCATGATGTGACATATATCATTATGCATGTATACTTTATACACAAATTTTCGCTCACCATCTACATACCCAATTTATAAAAAAAAAAAGTTAAGTTTATTTTTACTTTAGACTTTAGCAAACTTTGGAAAAAGCAACTCTGAAAATTTAATTCCATCTTGGAAGATTGGTTTTATAAAGTTTTTCCTTACATGATTAAACATGTTGATGGAGAAAAATAGAGGGAGATTTTAAGGAAAGGATCGTGTACGACATTTATGACATTTAAATTATCAACTATTTAATAGCATGTTTAGAATATTTAAAACGGGTTGTTGTTAAAAATATAATGAGAGAAGTTCTCCTCATAGCAATTATTAGCCAAAACTTTGAGCAATTCGGTTACAGTGATTTTATGAACAGAATTTAGATTTGTAGAAATCAAGGATTATTCCATAGTCGAAGAGAATTAAGCAGTAAAGAGAACAATAAGTCGTCCAACCTTGAGTCTTGTAGAACTGTACTTGATATCCACAGGACAGTCCACTTATCTATCTAGGATAGACACTAATCTTTGTAGGACAAAGATACTTCTCGTAACATATAGCAAACAATGTACCTTTATTGGCACAAATCAGGTCCTAGATTTTGATGAAAGCAATTCCCGAAAGTTGTCCGCTACAGATCTACCTTTTAATTCTCATTTATGGTTTTTCCTGAATTCAAAAATCGGTTTTGTATCGTATAATATAATAAAGTTGTAGATACTCGTACCCCTATCAGCTTTTGAGCGTATATAAATGTAAAAGCTCCACTTAGAACTGAATGAAAATCCAAAATGCAGTCTAAAATTAATTTATGCAAATAATAATATTACGCTAAAATTTTATGCTCTGTTTCTCGGCACACAAAGTGTATATAATACGGAATGAAGCTTGCATGAATAAATGTCATTTGTGAGACTATAAATACATGTTTTTACGTGTTCTTTTTTTATTATTATTATTAAAATAATAAAAAAAATCTCTATATATCTAGGAACATGTTAGTTTTTAAAGTAATTTCCTGTACACGTTAAAAATAATTTTTAGTCAACGTTGTAATTTAAAAATGATGTTTGAAAATAAATTTACTTAATTAAATAGACGATATGGTGGATCAATTATATCTAATTTATGGTTTTATAATTTTCTGCTCTAAGATTAACAATTGGACAATGTTTCTGTTATAATCTTATAATTAACATGACAAACTATTAACAAACAAAGCCAGAGACCGCATTTTCGGGAAAAGTTCTCGTATAAACAAATATGGCAAAAGCCGTTCTCAAATAAAAGTGGACGCAATGGCCAGAAATGTCATTATCCATGGCACAAACCTCCTCACACTCAAAATTTGTGAACACATGATCTATCATGCTGTCATGGCCATGAGTTAATTTAGTAGGTTCATTGATTCTTAGTTTTAATTTAAATCAAGACATCAAGAAGGAGTGTCCAATATCTTGAAAAGCTTATCTAAGAGTCACTAATATCACGATTTGGTGAACAATAATAAAACGTGAAGCCAGCTCAGCTTTAATTGCACATATTTCAATGTTTTTTTTAACACAGAAATGGAAAAATCAATCAAATTAAAATTTTGTCCGAATGCAACTCCGCTAACTATATTACTTCCTTCTAGATTGTTGTAGATTGTTTTATCAGACTCGTTTAGGCGGTCTGGCCTCCCCTCACTTCGACCTGCAGAAGATGAATGTGAATGACTCTAATCTATGAATTGCCCAGCTGTCCCACACTTTTCATAAAGTTGATGATTTCTCTGGGGGCTAAATTCCTTGACTCGTCGGGTGTTAGGGTCACCCCTCCAAGGTGTTTTAGCCTTTTGCAGAAAAGTGCCATGCATTCACAGAGCACGTGTTCTGTTCCCTCTGTTGCGTTTTCGCAAAACCGACAAGTGTCGTCCTCGGTTAGGCCCATCTTTTTGAAATGGTACTTCACTGCGTGGTGTCCCGTAAAAAGGCCTATAATTTGCCTTAGGTCGCTTCTCTCCAGTTGGATAAGCTTCCCTGCGTTGGCCTCTGAAGGTTTGATAATCCTTTTTGATTGTCTTAGGCCTGTAGTGTTTCTCCATAACTCCGCCGCTTCGTTCCCCTCTATGCCTTCATGTCCTGCCACCCATGTCAGAGTAATCTTTTTCCCCTGAGCTGCCAGTTGCTTTAGGGTCTGTTTGCATTCCCATGCTAACTTTGACGTGAAGGTGTAAGACCTCAGTGCTTTTAACGCAGCTTGATTGTCTGACATAATATTGATCTGCCGTTCCGGGATGACTCTCTGCCGGCATTCTTGAGCACAACGATTAATAGCGTTAATCTCTGCTTGGAATATAGTGAGACTTTTCCCGAGAGATTCAGAGAGCCTGCAATTAGGCCCGTATGCTCCCATGCCTGTGTTCCTTTCGATTCCTTTTGAACCGTCCGTATACGTCGTGGTTCCCCATTTAGCCATTTTTGACGGTCTCCAATGACCACTTCAAATGGGATTTCAAAATCATGTTTGCGTGGCAAAGCGTCCGACGGTCCAAGTCTATTTGAATTAAGCAATGCAAAAACTAAACGGTTGTGAAAATGTGACAAGACAATATGTTGTTGAGACGGTTGCAGCAGATCATTTAGAAGAAGAAATGAGCATTGGAGAAACGACGAATATCTATTAGGAAACCCAAAAATCAGATGACGATGACGAAGCGGTGAATGAGGAGCCTCCTACTGATATCTCTTATCAAGAAGGTTTTTCCTTCTATGGGAAAAGTTTTGAGGTAAATCGAACAATATCCAAAGGCAATCGCCTCCGATTTGCTGTTTGAGTTGTAAAAACATTGCAATGGGAAAAAGAAGATGCAACAGAAGATACCGATTTCACTGTTTTATAATAATAATAATATTAGTCGCAAAATATACAATGTCATGTACATAGACTCGTCCATAAAATATGTCACCTGCTAAAATAAGCCAATACAAAGAGCTTACAAATTTGACACATAGCTATTCCTATATAATGATTATAATAGTCAAAAGTCAAGTCATTAATCATACTAATAATTAAAACAAATAATAAACACAATACTAAGAACAATACCAAAGCAGTACCAAAAACAATACTAAAACAATACTAAAACAATACTAAAACAATACTACAATAATGCGAAAAACAATTTACTCTACATCATAATGAGGCAAATTCTTGTAGACTGTAGAAGGCGTTAGCAATCAAAAATTTCTTCAATTTACCTTTAAAAATGCCTTCTGACTGGCAGCCCCTAATATCCGAAGGAAGGAGATTAAAAGAACAATATCCCGAGTAGATGGGTGACTTCTTATAGAATTCGTGTTTGGGGCGAGGCAGACACAACTGATCCCTTCCTCGAGTCGAGTAGCCATGGTTATCACCGCAAGTGGGTGCCCGATCTTTACTTTTAAAAACAGAAAAGAGCAACCTGAAAAGATAGATACACGGGACCGTGAGAATGTTGTTCGCTTTGAAAGTCTCTCGACAAGTCCCTCTATATGGAATATTGAATATAATCCTAATGGCTCTTTTCTGAAGTATTAACACTCTGTTTACCTCCGTGCACCTTCCCCACAGTGTAATATTGTAGGAAATGGCTGAATATATAAGTGCATAATAGATAGATATTAGCGATTTCCTGTCCATGTAGCTCTTTAGAGAGTTAAGGACAAACAGATTTCGGCTAATCCTACTGCAGAGGTTGTCCACATGGCTCTTCCAATTCAAATCAGGATCCACAGTCACTCCCAACAATTCAGCTGACCCTGACCATGATAAGGTGGTATTGTTAAAATTAAGTTTAAAGTTTACAGGTGTTTTATATAGGGTGAAACGTAGGGTAACAGTCTTTTTATAGTTGACAATTAATTTGTTTCTATGACACCAAGACTGAAATTCTAAAAAAGTGGCATTGATTTTGTGTATTAAAATGTTCGGATCTCTGTCACTCAGTAATATAGTTGTGTCATCAGCATACATGTACAATGTCCCCTGCGTAATGTTAGATGGAAGATCGTTCACGTATAGTAAAAAAAGAAGTGGTCCAAGTATGCTACCTTGAGGCGTGCCTAACTCAAGCTCTCGAAATTCAGAGAGAACAGTGTCAATCCTTACCGCCATATTTCTGTGTGTCAGGTAGGATTTAATCCATGTGTTTATCGGCCCACGTAAACCAATATTCTCAATTTTGAATGAAATGAATGAAACGTTAATAAAGTATTGGTGTTTATTTTTTTAAAGAATAACAAATAAATCCGGATTATCCGAGTTGTTTTCAGTTTGTATGCTCATTCATAGTATATAATTCACAATAAATTTCCAATTAGGAGGTACGTGAAAATGTTATAGTAGACAAAAAAATGATTTATTAAAAAAACATACCCATGGTGTACCTTCGTCAAAATATGGCAGTCAAGCAGCCGTATATATATATGATAATATAAATTGCCGTTTACACTCAATTTCAATTAGAGCCTAAATTGGTTGAGGACGATTAATAATTCGAAAATGGATTTTCGAATGGATTATTAATTATAATTTTGTTGATTGGATTTTAAAGATACGTTTGAGTGGATTTCTAACAAGCCAAGTGACCACTGCATTTGAAATAAATTTCCAATTAAATTACTTAATTAAAAACGGTGAAAACCAAATAAAATCCACATTTTAAACCAGAATAGCCAGCGATCCAGACCAGAGTCAGATTATTGTTTCTCATGATATTAGAGAGCCTGTTTTGACAATTCCACACTGTCCTTGATGTGGATCTTAATGAGCCTAAGGCCTTTATTGCCGCTTGGTTTTATTGACTTCCTGCTCGATATCCTGAGCAGAGAGATCAATGGCAAGAACTTCTGCCTGGCTTACAGTAGCATTGAGAAATTTTTGTCTTGGGTCTGCTTTCGTTTGAGTTTGTCTTTGAGCCATCAGTAAACCAGCAATAGTCCGCACCTTGCAACTCCCCCCAACCTGGACCCATTGATCTCTGTAAGGCAGATCATAGTTTATTGTTCTATAGAGTACTATGATGATAAACAGCAAATTCTATAATGCTGAACTTTCTTGGGCTTTACTCCAGTGGATTTTGAGTTTACAAAAATAATTATATCTGCAAAACTTTTTTTGAGTTTGAGAAATATGTGTACCACAAGGCTCTCAGCTTGGCCTAGTGTTACTCAATGTATTATTTTTCACTGATGTGATGTGCAGACTGCTTTATTATCGCCGATTGCAGTTTGACCTTGATGCTCACTTTAAGTGGTGCTAATGAAATGTTTTCTTGTTGTTTTGTCTTTAAATGTATTAATGTATTGAATTTTTTCAGAATTATTCACAGTCCAGCTACCATCGAATATCTGCAAAACTATCACATTTTGATCACACGTGCATGAACCTTGGGACGTCCTGATGCATGTAGTAGCAGACGTTCTTCTATGTGTTATTATGTTCCCTGGTTGTACGACTAATTTTGTATAAAGATATCTCTAGATATTATTGTCAGATTTAATCAATACTTTTAGAGGCGATCTATGGATTTCTCTTCTGGAAGGTAGATGGCGCGATGAAACGCATAAATCTCAATGTAGAAATCTTTTATAGTTGTTATTGATTAAAATTATTTTAGTTATCTACAGTTTACTTTCTCAACAAGGACACAAACTACAGTCAATAAAGGACACATCTAGCTAAACCCAAATAAGAGATATGTGTGATTTGTGTTCACTCACTTATGGATACGGATGGTCCTTTTATAAAGTGATATTTCGTGAAAACATAACTACACATAAAACTAATGCATGTCTAAACCAGGAGTGAATTTTAGTATTACTAGGTACTCTGCACCTGTACATTTTCATGCTTATTTTAGATTCCTACCCAAATCTATTGAGCTTAATTGATAGGAATATAGGGTTTATAGGACCTTATAGAGCGGAGTTTAATATTTCAGTTTTGTGTTATTTTCGATCAATACAATTACTAGCCTAACTGTTTCAGTAACAGATGTCGCGTTTAAAGGTGTCTATACCGTTAAACGTATTAACAAAATATAAACGGGGTGGTACAAATGAAGACAGCAGACTCTAGCTATGATTATGCCCGCAGTGTTTTAATAAAATTATAGTGGCATCATTTAGGGGGATCGAGTAATATAGAAAGGCTATTTCTGTAATACTTACTGCGGCTGTAGATTCAATTGCTTTAATGTCATTAAGACGATCTTGAACGCAAGATTTCCATTTGCTGTCACAATTTGACTTTATAATTCATCACAAAACGATATTTGAAAATACCCAAAAGGGTTAGACATCCACCTGCCGAAACTATAATAACAGAATTACATACTAATCATCTGCACCAGTTCAAAGAAGAATCTGCGCACCCGTTGATTTTATATAACATCAACGGACACTGTACATTAGGACAATGAACGAATAAAGTCAGTTCATTGCGACAATGAACTCTTACATTGACTGATGCAAGGTACATTGGCATAATTAAACGTGTTCATTGGGACAATGTGTGCAGTATTGACCAGTTAATAATAAAGTAATATTATGTATTTCAAATGTTTCGGGATGATATTCAAACATTAAATGTTTTAATTAATTGCCACAATGATTTAATCCATTATACGAATACTGTTAATCAAAAATCAATAAACGACAATCATAATATTAATAAAATAAAAATGATTTATTAAAAAAACATGCCCATCTTGAAAACGGTAGGAGTTACATTGTCGGTTAAATTAGAAAAAAGTTGTACAATTTAAACACCTTTTAAATGGTGTTTTCAAAATTAAACTAACTTTAGCCGTTTTCGAGAATTTTTGAAAAAAACGGTTTTATGCGATTTTAGTTTTTATTTATTTCTGACATTATTTTTACAGATATAAAAAAATGAAAAGCACTTTCTCTTTGTTACTTTTTGAGGAGAATAAGATGGAGTTTACAGAATTTCACTACGACGTTTCGTTTTTAAAAAACCATCTTCAAATACCCTGGATTTTTTATTTTTAAATTTAAAAAATGGGTTTGCACGACTACTTAATATGCATTTTTTTAATTAATTTATAAGTAATTTGAAAAAATAGACCATTCTTAAGTGGAGTTGTGTATTTATATAATGAAATAAAAGTCTAGTCTCCACAAAATAAATTTAATAGAAATCTCAATTATATCCAAACATGTTTCGGAACTTCAAACTAGTTCCATCATCAGTGGTAACAAGAGAAACTCTAAATAATGTTCCAGAAAATTTCTATTACCTTATGGAAAATGTTTTTGTTGTTTTTTTGTTTAAATCATAAAAAACAACAAAAACATTTTTTATTTATTTATTGTCATTACATGTCATTACCAAAAAACATTAAATATTAAAATATTACATAACAAAACATAAAAACATAGAAATGTATATAACTTAATCAAAACAGAAAGTCAGTGCTGAGGAATTCAACAATGGAGTAAAAAGCCTGGTCAATTAAGTAGTTCTTTAATCTATTTTTGAACATTGCAAGGCTCAGTGTTTTCAAACTATCTGGCAAATGATTATAGCATGTGGGACCATAATAATTCACAGAATTTCTGCTTTTACCCAACCTCATATATTCAGGAAGAATGTCATTTTTGTTTCTGGTATTGTGGTTGTGAACTTCATCATGCCTTATGTACAGATTGTAATTATTTTTCACATACATAATTGAATTGTAGATATAGAAACACGGGAGTGTAATTATTTTACATTCTTTAAGTTTAGGTCTGACATCCTCTCTAAACTTTAAATCTGTCATTATTCGAACCACTCGTCTTTGGATTGCGAATATCCGACTAGCATGACAAGAGTGTCCCCAAATTGACAAAGCATATGAAGCCACACTGTGAAAAAAGCCATAATATGCTGATTTCAAAACATTAAAAGATACTTCACCCTTCAAGCTTCGCAACATAAACACAACCTTATACAACTTGGCAATGGTAACCTCGACATGACCCGCCCAGGTTAGCTTTTGGTCCAAAGTGACACCCAAAAACTTTACCAGACCATCAGAAACAGCAACATCCGTCTCACGTAATGTAAATATTTTAGTAGCTGTTTTATTGGTATACATACAGAGTTTGTTAGCTGCAAACTAGTCCGCAGCCCTCGACTGTGAATTAATCACACTTGAGGCCAGAACATCACTCGACAGTTCAACATCGACAATAGTTGAATCGTCTGCAAACAATGTCAGGTCAGAGCATGGCAGATGTAGCGGTAAATCAATAATGAAAATCAAAAACAATAGAGGTCCGAGCACCGAGCCCTGTGGGACTCCACAAGAGCTCAACAAGGGCTGAGAAGACTTTGACTCAAACATCGTTACGACATTCCTACCAGTGAGATAGGAACTCAGCAAACGAATCGAATTCGCACTCATACCGTATCGCTCCAGTTTACCCAACAAGATATCGTGTGAAACGCAATCAAACGCCTTTGTTAAATCAAGAAAAGAAGCTGGGGGCCTTCTACTCTCAAAAGCGGTTATAACGCTGTTTATAAAGTTTTCTATAGCTGAAACGGTGTTAAGTTTCGGTCTAAATCCAAGTTTTCACATTTTCCACAAGGTGACCTTAATAGACATTTTTCTGCAATATTGTTTTAAATTTCTCTTGTTACCATTGATGATGGAACTAGTTTGAAGTTCCGAAACATGTCTGGAAATAATTGAGATTTCTATTAAATTTATTTTGTGGAGATTAGACTTTTACTTCATCATATAATTTATAGGTTATTGATAATAAAAAGTACAACTTTGTTTTAATTGCAAATATATATAAAAGTAATATTTTGTATCGTAAAAATGTAAAATTTATAAAAAGTATGTACAAAAACAATATAATACAAAAATTCAGTAAATAATTAAATTTCATTTATCAAGAAATCATTGCTAAGACATGACTGATCTCTCGGCAGGTAAGTTATGCAAAACTTCATCCAAAATTTGCAGTGCTCTATACAAGTGAACTTCAATCCAACAAGGTGTTTCTTTAATTGATTTTCTTGGGTAGTCTGGACCCCAACCTTTCACAAAACTCATTCTGAAAAAAATTTAATTTAAAGTTAAATCCTCGATAATAAATAAAAAAACATTATATACCTGAATATACAGGCTCGTCTCAAATCATCCACTCCAATTCCTGCACTTGTAGATATACTGATAGCAGGCGCAATTCCACCAACCGAGTGTGGTCCTGGCATTTGACCAGATACTGCAGCTGCTTGTGCGGCTGCAGCGGTATGTGCTTCAGCTGCTTGACGATGTAAATTGTGATGGCATTGCCGTAAGTCAAAAACCTAAGAAAATCATAGGAATCAGTTTAAGTGTAGATTTGCGTAGATATAATGTACAAGGTGTCCCAAAGAGGAAACGACGTGTACAGGACAACAATTAAGCTCCCTGGGAATTGGGCAAATTTTTTCATGAACGACGATTTTCACTTTAAACGTTACTAGGTCCTCGAACATTTTTAAATGAAAAACTTGAGATTATATACCTTAATGAAAGCTTCAGGATAAACTTTATGTACAGCTTCTCCAGGCTGTCTTCCTGCTATACTATCCAAATAGTAACTTTGGACGAACACAGAATTCTCACTTAAACATTTTAACCAAACATCTCCTTCACCTTTAAGGATCAGTTCTACACCTCTACCAATGTGCATTCGCGCCTTATCACCTTGCTCTGTTCGGTGGACGTTACTCAGGGCACCTGAAATAAAATTATTTTTAAAAACATTTCTTTGTTGTTGATGTATAAGACAAAAGCGAGAGGAATGCTCTATTACCAACTTGATGAATAGAGAATCAATGCAACAACATCCGGCGAGTAAGAATGCCAGCGATGCGACCTTTGTATTAAGGAAAGTCGCGATATGATTGTCCATGATAGAAACGCCAACTTAATAGCTTTCCCAATTCAGTGATGCCTCCGATTAGGCCCACATTTACTGTAATTTATGATCACCATCAGTTCAGATCATCCTCACCACCAACAATTTTCGTTAAATGTATCGCTTGGACTTCTTGCGGATCAGTTAATCGGTCCACATCTCCTCCAACCCAGATTAAATGCAGATACGTCCAGTCCATAGCTCATTTGAGTGTTAGAGCACGTCATTATTTAAATAAAGTATCTCCAAATCACTGGATAGGGCGAGGTGAACCTCAGTTTGGGTCTCCGGACCTAAATCCTCTGGGTATATCCTTCTGGGGCCCCTTAAAAACGTTAGTGTATAATAAGACTCCTGTTCACGGCGGATAACCTAGTTTTCATTTGTCGAGGGAAATTCAACAGGTTCTGAATCCAGTTGGGCATTGAACAGACAGGGAAAGGATCACAATAATCATTTCTCCAATCCAAATTGGTTCAATACACAAGTTTATTATTAGTAAATAAGATAAATCTTTACAATTTTGGTGTTTCTATTTGACTTACCTAAACAAAATCGGTCTTGCAAATTCGGATCAACATACCCATCAATTCTCACTACAGGAATGTTGGATGCGACCTTAAACTGCTCCCCAATTTGAGTGTCCATTTCATAATACAGTATCGAGCACCAATACTCTGGTTTAGGCATACTTGATAACAATCCTGTGGGATTCTCCTTGATCATATTCGCAACAATTTTCGCTTGGTACAAGATATTCTCCAAGTCTCTATTCGTAGCTGGTTGTGGGATTTGATGTAACGCCGAACTGGTACTGGGTTGATAGGGGTTGTTGTTCTGTGCACTAGCTGGATAGCTCCTATGTTCCGGGGAAGTACTTGCTCTACGTTTATGTAAACCCATTGGGTTAGGATTCGGATTACTGGAAGTTGAAGGCTCATCATGGCGTTGCTGATGCTCATTCGGATTTTGATCTCCTCCTCTATTGGGATTGTTGTTTATATTCATTAGGTTAGATGTTAAAGCCGACTTGTTTGATGAAGTTTGGGATGGCAGTGGCCACGTTATAGGGACGTTATTGTTTGATGTGTTTGAAGTTGTGCTGTTTTGTGCGAATGGACTGTATAGCCCGACCGGTTCTGCACGATGATGGATAGAGGTTGCTTCCTGAAAAGTTTTATAATCCTAAATCTACAAGAGATTAAAAATATGGTGTTAATTTAGAAGGAAACTGTTTTACCCGATTGAAAATAGCATAATGTTGTGAAGGTTTTTTGACACTTTCACATGTACCCTATTCGAGATAAATAGATATGTCCAACACATGTTTCCAGGTGTTATCTCTGTAATATAAGGCAATATGTTAAAGTAAGCGATGAGATTAAATCAGGTGAAACTGTTACAATTCGCTTACATACCTCAAGGAACCGTGCTAGGACTAAAATGTTTGATTATATTTATCAAAGAAATTATCGTCGAGGGATCATAGCTAGTAAATCGATGGTAACCAACAAATTATATGTATAAACCCAGTCTACTTTTCCAGAATCTGTGCCCGACATTATGCAGCCAGTATGCTACATTTCGATCCACACTCCAAATTAAAGAAATTATCGATATTAAGTGTCCTAAATTAGCAGCAGTTTTAAAAATAAAATCTACTCATTTATAACGCCAAAGAATTTACAAGAAAATCAATAAAATACAGGGTGTTCCATTTAAACAGTATAATATGCCGCACTTTTCCGGACATCCTTTACATTTCAAAGACGACCTACATACACCCACAGAAAAATATTTTATTCTTACCGGCGATTCTTCTATCGTAGTCAAATTCGGTCTAGCACTTGAGTTTAACGATAATTTCGATAAATCAATGCTTGGTCCTAAAATTCGTTCGTAATGATATGGATTCACACAAACTAAGTCACACTTTAAATCAAACGCATAATTGCAGCAATCCAAATGTTTGAGTTCGTTTTTGTGGAGATCGGCCCAACGCCAGATTTTGGCATAGATTACGTGTGGGAAGCCTTTTCTTGTAGCAACTTGCAATCTAAAAAAATAACGGAAGTGCAATTAACAATCAGGGAAGAGAATTAAGATATTTTAGTCCTGCAAAGAGGACTATGCTGAACAAAAAATTAAGGCCAATAAACCATTTATGTTACGCCTCTGAATAAAATGTTAAAATTTAAACAAAATTAGCAAAATTCATCGTCAAAATCTATGCCATTGTGCCAACTTTCATGCTGAAAATATGCCAAACAACGATTTTTGAGGGTATTGTTCTAATAATAATTCTTTATTTGCTTTTTAACCGTATACGGTTATCTGCATCGTCATACATATTATACTAAAACTACTACAAGTAATATAAATAATATAAAAAACACAAAATAAAATAAAGTAAAAAAAAAAACCATAAGTAAACAAATAGAATAATTAATTAAGAATTAAGAAAGTCAGCGTAAGTATACGGAATTATTTCAAGAAGATGCAGTTTTACCCCTTGCATTGTCTTTCAAGTTTTGGAGAGAAAGTGGTAAGTGGTTAACATCTAATTCCCATGATGAAACACTGTTTATCAGTCAGAGCCAGTCTGTGCTGAGGTAAGCATATCCTATCTTTTTTTTTTGTGTTATGTTCATGCATATCACTGTGTCTATTTAAACCTGCTACATTAGCTCTGACATATATAACACATTGCCAAATATATAACGCAGGAACACTGAAAATATTTAGTTTTTTAAACAACGGCTTGCATGAATCCTTGTAATTCGCTTTTGCTACTATGCGTTTTCTGTATTTTAAATATTTTTTCGCTGTGAGATGCATTACCCCAGAACAGAACGCTATAGTTAATAAGTCCCGGAAAGTACGCCATAAACGCGCAACGAACCACGCTCTCAGAGCATGTACTCGCCAGTCTCCTCAAAAGGTAGTTAACACTCGACAATCTTTTAGAGAGGTTATCCATCTGGGATTTCCATATTAAACGCGAGTCCACATAGACTCCAAGAAATTTAACAACCTTATCGTTAACGTATTGACCCCTAAGTGAAAAATCAATCCGCTCTGTTTTTGTAATATTAAGGCAGTCTATTGGATTCGAACCATTTTTCTGCCATGAAAAATTTATTATCGAGTTGTTTGTTGTTATTTTTGCTAGACTCATACAAAGTAGTATCATCCGCATACTGAATGATTTGAGTATCTGTAACAAAAGCGGAGAAGTCAAAGAGGACTCAATATCGAACCTTGGGCTACCCCTATGGTTACATCCCGTGGATCAGACCTCTCTCCCTCGCACTCCACTATCTGCTGTCCATCGCTGAGGAAGGACTCAATGAAGTTCAAAGCAAGCCCTCTCACACCATACAGAGGCAATTTTGCTAAAAGAATTGTATGGATCACAGAATCAAATGCTCTGCTAAGATCACAGAATATTGATGTAAGAGTCTCACCCCTCTCCATTGCACCAACCTTGGGATTGCTTGTTTTGGAGAACTTCGCCTTCGATAACCATACTGTGATTCTGAGATAAGTTGGTATTTCTCTAAAAATTCGTATAATCTGTTATTGAAAGCGATTTCTATTGGCTTAGAGCGGATTTGTATTATAGAAATAGGTCGATAATTGCTAACCTCTCCCGGATCATCCTTTTTATATAAGGGAGACACTTTAGTAAGTTTTAGTTTTTGTGGAAATTTTCCATCACTAAAACATTTATTTATAATTATTTTTAAAGGCCATAATTATTTTTTTTGATGAGACTATTGCTCAAGCGGAATACATCCTTCGCGACGCTCCGAGACATACTCTCTATGATCTTAACAACCTCCAGCTCATCAATAGGTGACAAATATAGGGTGTTACTGGCAGAACCAAGAAATCGCGCGCACATGGCCACAGGATCTGGATTTCCAACATTTATATTTCCATCAAATGCAATATTTAAAAAATATTCATTGAAATCAGATGGCTTTCATTGAAATGGTTTTTTGGTGTTACTATTTTGAAGCAATGGGTCTTTAATAATCTTCCAAATTGTTTTCGATTTGACATCAGAGTTAGAAATTAATCGCTCGTAATATTCTTTTTTTGATTGTGTAATTTTTGTTTTATAAATGTTCCTAATCCTAAGGACTATAGCTTGTTTAATTTATACAAACATTGTAGTTTTTGGAAGTCATCTGGGACAAAAAACTAATTAAGCCCCCCTATGATACGTCTCTGAATAAAATATTAAAATTTAAACAAAATTAGCAAAATTCATCATAAAAATTCTTGTCGCTCCTTGGTGGTACAAATTCGGCCATAGTGTTGTTAAAAGTCAACTATACCACGTATACTTAATAAACGACATGCAAATTCCAAGTCAATATTATAATCTTAGTGTGACGCCACTGGCGGATCCTTATGGAAATTTGTAAAACCTCATATCTCCCCAAAAAACTTTTATTTAAAAATAAACGGATACCCTTAAGGTAGCTAAATGTATAAAAAACATGACTTCTTCCTTTGGTAAATATTTTTTTATTTAGCTTTCCTTTTTACCTCATTTATAAACACCAAATTTCCACAGATTTTAACCTGGTTTTATTTTAAATCAGGTTTTTTTTTTGCAATGGGCTTATTGGGGATATTCATACTATTTTAGCTCTCATTTTGACCCTATTTCGGAATGATATACAGAGTGATTGTTGGTGGATGGCACAAGATATTCTTCAACTACTATTAAAATAGGAAGAGTCTGTCTATTCAAGTGACGAAATGGCGAATATTTTTCCGAAACCTATTTTGAGCCGAAAACCAAATTCAAAATAAATTTTATATTTAACAGTCCAAAGCAGATAAGTTTGGTTGGTAATAACTTCCGTATAACCGGAAGTCGTACAAATATGACAATATTATAGACTGATAGATTAGGTTGACTTCTAAACCTCATTTTTAATCCTATTTTTTAAACATAGATATTGTATTATCAAAAATCTACTATAAAGCAGATTTTAATTATTTTAACATGAACTCAAAGACGAAATAATTTTTAACAAAGGCTTACACATATAAACATTTGAATTTATAGCCCATAAACGTCATTCTGGACAAAAACATCTTAATACAGTACAGTATACAAATTTTTTTCATACAACTTTCGCACATTGCCCATAAATAAAAAAAAATAAATCTAAATAATTTAGGAGTCCCAGTATGGCTATTAACAATTTTGAACTGGTCAGTTACATCGTTATAATATTGACAGTTATCGCATTTCATTGCTTTTCAATACAATCATAGCGACCTAGATGTATGTGAATCCTAAAATCAAAGATTAATTGTGCCTTTGCTAAAATGTTCCCTACTTGTATTGCTAAATAAGATAAACATATATATAAAACCTGGTGTTTCCATTTTAAAATAATACTTTCATTCTTAATATTTTTAGAAGCCTTCGAATTTTGAAGGTTCCTTCTGTGTTTGCGTTGCATTCTCTGGTTTACGTTAGGGCGAATATGCATGAGTATAGTTTGCAGAGGGATATTCATGAGCACGGTACTAGACATCGTTCGGACATCAGGGTCGGGTTGGGTTGGGTTGTCGTTGCCAAGAATTATTATGGTCCGAGTGCATACAACGCACTGCCGGAGAGGGTTCGGGAACTCCCCGTGAAGCCGTTTAAGTCTATACTGAAGGCATATTTATTAGATAAATGTTTTTATTCATTTGATGAATTTATGTTAAATGATTTCAGTGTTGAGTTGAGTGAGTTAGATAGTCAGCTAACTTTTTGACTGTTTGTTTTTGTATTGACATATGTAATGCTCTTGATAGTTGTATAAACCAATAAAATTATTATTATTATATTTCAACACCCTGTAATGTTGTAATATAACAGACATAAGTTTATATCCCTGAACTAGGCCGCCAAAAAATTTCTAAGTACGTCATTGTATTTCTATATTATGCCGTAATGGTTCCTATTAAAATTTCTTTTAGCATATTTTGGTGTATTTGTTAAAGGAAGGGTAATATTTATCTCATCCTGTATGTCGAAAACTAAGCAATAAATCTTTATCGATCATCGTTAGTTTTATCCTAAAATAGGTCTGCAATCCTGCAGGATTACTTGTTCGAGATACTCTGCAAATAACCCAACGCAACCTATAATAATATAAGCTCAGTAGATGATAGTGATAGTGACACAGAACTAAATTTAAGGTAGTTACCGAAAATTTATGTGTAATAACATTGTGCTCTATTCTATAAGCTTAGAAGATGATAGTGATATTTACATAGAACTAAATTTAAAGTAGCTGCCGAAAATTCATGTCTAATGATATTGTTTTGTATTTTATAAGCTTAGAAGATGATAGTGATAGTGACACAGAACTAAATTTAGATTAGTTGCCAAAAATTCATGTGTAATGATATTGTGCTCTATTCTATAAGCTTAGAAGATGATAGTGATACTCACACAGAACTAAATTTAGAGTAGTTGCCAAAAATGCATGTGTAATGATATTGTTTTGTATTTTATAAGCTTAGAAGATGATAGTGATACTGACACATAACTAAATTTAAAGTAGTTGTCGAAAATTCATGTCTAATGATATTGTTTTGTATTTTATAAGCTTAGAAGATGATAGTGATACTGAAACAGAACTAAATTTAAATCAGTTTATTTATGGCGGCAAATAGCAACGGTATATTGTTAACAATATAATACGCGATATATTGCTATCTGGGGACAACGTTGAAGTCATCCATATTATTTTAGATGACATGAAACATTTTTCTCTTGTCCAGTTAGTGTATTAGAAATATAATTCCGACGCTGACAGCATTTTTCCGTATTTATAACAAAAATATGGTGAAGAAAAGAAATAATTCTTCGCGAAAATAATCTTACCTTCCGTCTAAAGTTCTTTGAATAGTAACACACTTAGAACTTTGCGTACCTCCCGTGGTCACGGCCACAATCAAGCTGTCCAATTCCTCGCGTTTTTCCTTTAATTTCTTCACCAAGGATTCGATGGCACGTCGGGAAAACCTTTCACTTTCACCCCCTTGACGATGACACATTAACGTATGCACAATACTTTGCCAAGCGTCTGTAGACGATGTAGCATTGACGGATTTATTAGCCGTTGTAGACATACTTTTAATAATTATTTTTATTTAGTCTAATTTTAAAAATAAATAATAAAAGTATTCGGTAGTTTCAGAGAACCACATTTTTTTTTCGTCTACACACTGATAACGTTTTTATCGTTACCATATTCGGAATATTAAACAGATTCAACTTAAAACTAACATTTTGCTATGGCCTATGTATTAACATGGGAAGTTAGGCAGGTACTAAATGTGTTTAAGGGTCTTTTCTAGGTATTTTTAAAAATATTTTGCCTGTGTGTTTCCTTCCTCTGTAAATATTGAGTATTGTGATAACTTAACGATGTCGATTTTGTATCTAGATAATATTTATATAGAGTGGGCCAATGAAATAGAGCAATATCATAGTACCAATGCAATGTAGGTACATTCTTAGCGACTCCTAAAACCCCTTAACTCATGTTTATGTTATTTTAAAATTTTAATCATAATTAATTGAGTTTAGAATGAATTTTGTTTTTTATCTGGCCTCTTTTCTGTCCGGAGGGTTAAGATTTCGCGAAAAAAAATATTCAAATCATGGTATTCTATGTATTTTAAAATCCGTATTTTTTTTTTTATTTAAGAAATTTTATTATGCTGTCAAAATAAACCATCCTTTATACACACTACGACGTTTCGATGCCATTATTTCCATCTTCATCAGGCTTTCCAAATCTAGAAAAGTGGAAGAAAGGGGTACTTTTAATATGTAAAATTATATATTTTAAACATGTGAACGTTGTTTATATAAATTAGGCAATCGTATTGTCCGTTGTTTGTTTTGTGTAAATTTGTGACCGGACAACATGAAAAATAAATTTGGAAAGCCTGATGAAGGTGCAATTAATGGCACCGAAACGTCGTAGTGTGTGTAAAGGTTGGTTTATTTTGACAGCATAATAAACATGCGTTATTAAAATGTTTGTGTATTGAGAACCAAAAACACCTAGAAAAAAAAGGTTCAAGATTAATAAGAATAAGAAGGTTGAAGAAAAAAAATGAAAAAATCATAAAATATGAGATTTTTTGCATTTCGGAATACAGGGTTAGCAAAAAGTATGGAAACCCCTCAATATAACTCGAACGGTACATGATATGAAAAAAAGTTTCATGCAAAACGTGTAGGAGCATGTACTGGCAGGACTTTAAAATATACAAAGTGGCCCAACAAAACGCAGTTGAACAAAGTTGTGATTTTTTTAATGCAACACCCTATATTTGACATCATTTTTTAATTGTTTGGAGAATTTGAAACTAACTTTATGAGTCATTGGTGCTAAATTGGAAATACGAATTACTTTTCAGTCTTTATCAGTTATTTAAAAATGCTTTCGGTCATACTAAAAAAATAAAATACGTTTGTGATGTTCGAGCAAGCTGTTGCTATGATCCACATCAAATTTCGATCGTCATTTCCATCCTCAGCAGGAATTATCTTCGCTCCAAGTCACTGGTGCTAAATGGGAATTAGAAATTACGTCTCAGTTTTCAACGTTTAGTTAAAAATACTTTCGGTCATACCAGAAAAATCATATACATTTGAGATAATCACACAAGCAGTTGCTATGATCCACAACAAATTTCTATCGTCATTTCCATCCTCAGCAGGAATTATTTTCGCTCCAAGTCACTGGTGCTAAAATAGAATTAGAAATTACGTCTCAGTTTTCAACGTTTAGTTAAAAATACTTTCGGTCATACCAGAAAAATCATATACATTTGAGATGATCAGACAAGCAGTTGCTATGATCCACAACAAATTTCGATCGTCATTTCCATCATCAGCAGAAATTTACCTTTGCTCCAAGTACAGACACTTTTTTGTGGGACCGCTAATTGACATTTATTTTAAAAGTGTATATCAGCTAACATTACAGCACAGTTGCTAAATAAACGAGATGTGGATGTTGATCTTAAGCAAAATTACGTAGTGAAACTTTTAAACAAATTTATAGGGAGACAGGAATGGTGGCGAACCTTAACCAGCATCTCTAGATTATCCCAGCTGCTAAACGAATCGACCAATTTAAGAAAAAAACAAAAGGTGTGTAGAGAGAATCAAATCACCTTTAAAATAAGTAAAAGTCACTTGGTTTCTATTTCTATTTAAATTCTCACCAATTGAAGGCTTCAAGTACTACAAAAATTACAACTTTGGCAAAAAATGTCTTCATAATTATCTGTTTTAGGATAATTTTGTATGACGAACATATTAGCATCATCTCATTATGTGTTAAGTTTGCTGTTATGCCTATTATACATAATAAAATAAATTAAAAATATTTTTTTGTATTTAAGACAATGGCGAAATCCTGCATCGTGTTGTCCGTATTCGTAACCAAAACAAAACGGCAAAACCTGTGGCTAATTTAAAGAGGTTGGAACCAGAACCAAATATCCCAAATAATACCGTGGTTATGGCTCAAACTGGTATGGCTGCAACATTGGATTGTGTAGTAAATCTGGAAAATGTAACTGTAAGCAAACTTCAACAAATAAATTTTTATGATTCAAATAAAATTCATCAACTCCACAAACAAATCAATTTAATCATCAATCAATTATACATAATATATCAAACTAAACATGTTTCGGGACACGCTGTTCCCATCATTAAATTCTTTTTAAAATTGAAATTTGTCTCGAGACGGCCAATTGAATTCAGACATGATACAGATTCATTTGTGAAAATTGGAATTTTTTATTTTATACACTGAACTAATTCGTGGCATATTTACTCAATTAACGCAGTTAATTATTTTGAATAGAAAGTGGTACATCTGTTCAATACTTATGCCACTTTCTATTCAAAATAATTAAGTATTTTTATTGGTTCTATGATTTTCAATGACTAAACTGATTTTTTAGGTCCAATGGGTTAAAATATTTCCTAAAACTCAGCATCAATGGTATTTAACGAAAGACGAAAACACCTTAACAGATGACAAACGATTCTCAAGTAAAAAGGATAAGGTAAATTTGATACAATGTTTATAAATTTTGATTGAACTAAAATGAAAAAATTGGTAAGTTAAATCCTTTAAGCTTTTTGAGTTAAACTTAAATTTCAACCAATGTGAAATTTGACACCCTGTGTGATTATTGTGGCGGATTAGCTAAACTAAAGAAAAACCCCGCATCTACAAGATTACTTAGGAAAAACACCGTATACAGGGTGAACTATGACTCAGTACAAAAATTTTAACCGGAGGTAGAGAAAAATTAGATTTAACAGAATCGACTTTCAAAAAATTTCCAACATTTTTATTAATGCTGAAAATAATTTTTTTGTAAATCATATAAAACTCCCTTTTGGACGACGCCTATGACCGCCATCTCTACAATTGGCAACGCCGCGAATATTATCCTTACAGCTGATCGTATGTCGGAAGTCCTGTTGAAAAATGGTTGTCATAGGCGTCGATTTAACGGGGAAAAACGTGGATTTGCCCCTTTTGTAAACATCGAATAAAAATTCCGAAACAAATTTTTTATAGTTTTTCATGCTTCTCTGAGCACGTGGTTAAAATTTTTGTACTGAGTGATAGTTCACCCTGGATACTTGTCTTAGCTTGCAGATGCCGTGTTCATGCTAGGCAAAATGCAAAGCCGGGGTTTTTGCTAAGTAATTGGCGCGTATTTTATATTTTTCAAGTTTATTTGAATGAGCAAAATAAATAATAAAGCAAAAATTGATATTTAAAATGCGTTTTTGCAAATATCTCATTTGAAAATAATTTTGAACACACTACCTAAATGTATGCTTTGTCATCCTTAATTTTTAATTTCCTACTTGGTCTATCAGGGTGTTTGTTTTAAAATTAAGGTTTGTAAATTGAATACTTAATGTTTCTCTTATGTAAGACTATTTTAGTTGTTTATATCCTTTAAAAATTTATGTTGTTGCCTTTTAGGCTGATGATGGAGCGGGAGTACGAAACATGTTCCCTTTTATAAAAAATAACCTTAAATACAATTATATTAGTGGAGAGAATGAATTTTTATTGTAATTATATATAGAAAAACTGTTTTTTTTAGCAAAAAATATTGTTTCATGCCCAAGTTTGAATTGAAAGCAGTAACAACTTTTAAAAAATTAAGTATATCGAAAACGATATAGGTCTTTGACATTATTATGTTTAAACTTCTCTTATTTGTATCCACTCTTAAATGTTGTCAAGTTAAAACTGCCTCGCTCCCTGCGTATCAAAGCCCGATAGAATATTTGGATCCTGATTTCAAGACTACAAGTGGGATTTGGTAAACAATGTAAACTAATACTGATATGGCTTTGGACCATTATTACATAATTATTTAAAACATGTAACCAGAAACCTATTAAGTATTTTATTAAAGCAGGAAATTACCTAATTCTAACAGAGTTTTGTTAATTTCATCATTATTTGATGTTGATGAAGTGACAGAATCAATTTTACGTTGACAAATTAATAATTATGCCCTGTTGATTATATTATTTGTAATTCAGGCACGGTTTGTTGAACGTCAGTCATTTAATTATATTTAATTAATAATTAAATTTAGTACAAATCAGTGAAAAATACACACGCACAATGTGTTGGTATGCTAAAAGATTTGGATGTACAGTATTGTTGGAATTCCATATTCTCTCTTTTCATATATTAGCTTTACTTCTGAAGCGTCCTGTATATTTTGAGTGACGTTAGTAAATTAATATAATATTACAAAAATATTATTCTTCTTCTTTCACGGTTGGCCGTTGATTTTGATTTGGAGGTATCAATGTATGTATGTATCTCAACCCCCTCTTTGCGATTATTGCAGCCTGATTTGAACTCGCCTCAAGCGAAGGTCACAGGTCGTATTACGCAGTCGTCTTGTCGTCTTCTTATTGTACTGTTGTGTTCTAGTTCACCACACAAATACAAAGTGGTAATTCCCCTAATTCTAACGTCTAACAGATTGGCGTGCTTTTTATAATAATTACAGTTCGCAATAAATGCATTATTAATAAATAATATTCTTTCTTTCTTATCGTATTCAATTCACGTAGTGAAGTGGGTAAAGTTCTCAAAATACGTGTAATTTAATTTACGTATAATTCTGTTTAAATGTACTTACCTATTATAAAACAATGTTTATTAGTTAGTTAACACAAAAATTGATGTAGTGAAGTGAATAAATAGTGGAACGTTCAATAGTTAATTAAATTCTTTGTCTTTTATTAAAGTAAACTAATTACAAAATCCTTTATACAGTCAGTCTCTCCATTTTGGTCCTTCGAGCCGGATTTAAATGAGCCAAAGTAAAGTAAATAAAAAAGCCTGTGGACTTCTTAATATTAAAAAATTGTATAGTGTTAAGCATTGTATATAAAACAAAGTAAAGCTTTGGACATGGACGAACTACAAAATTGGTGAGATAAAACCTTTTTACCGCTATTACATTCTTCAATTTGAGCTTGGACATTTTCTATTTCATTAATTAATTAATAATATTAATTAATATCAAAGTGATAAGAACACTTTTGTATATATTTTATTTATAATGGAGGAGTTTAAGAAAGCTAGAACTTCGGCTAAACGTTCTATAACTCGTATTGAAACTTGGTTAAGTGTTAGTAAAGATACAGTAGTGGACATATTTCAATTTGAAACTCGACTAACGAGGCTACACGAACTATTTAAACAATATGAAACTGCTCAAGATGAAATTCAATTTTTAATAACCGATGAAAACCCCGACGATGAGGATAGAAACTCTGTAGAAGACAGATATTTTAATTTAATTAGTGAATTATCACATTGTATTGAAATATTTAAAATTGACAGGGTTCATAGTTCTTGTTCGGTAAAAAATTCCGAGGCACCTGTGTCTGTGAAATTACCTGACATAAAAATTACACCATTTTCAGGCGAAATAACAGAATTTGAATCTTTTTTTCAGTTATTTGAGGCATTAATAATTAAAAATAATCATCTTACAGATGTACAAAGATTTGTATACTTAAAAAGTTACTTAAAAGGTGAGCCTTTGCAGCTCATTGATTCGTTAAAAATTACAAATGAAAACTTTCACATTGCTTTACATACGTTAAAGACTAGGTTCGAAAATAAATTCGCTATAATAAATTCATATTTATCTGCCATGTTAGAGGCACCTCAATTAACAAAATGTAAACCTTCCTCACTACGTGAATTTATCACAACGATTCAAAAAAATGTTCAATCTCTAAACAATTTAAATTTATCTCATGAATGTTTATGGAATTTGTTGCTAATTTTCCTATTTCAGAAAAAATTAGATTTTAACACAAAAAAAGCTTTTGAAACTGAGCGGGATCATAACGATATTCCTACGTTGGATATTTTCATAAAATTTCTAGAAAAACGTTGTTTAATTCTGGAAAATATTGAGACAACAAGTCCCAAAGGGCAACGTAAATTAGTTGCAGCTTATTCCTCTAACTCTTTTCAAAGTTCTCAGACGTTAAATTGTCCATATTGTTGTAAGTCTGGACATAAAATTTATACTTGTGTTCTATTTAAAAATCTGCTACATGCAGATAAATTAAAAGTCGTTAAATCAAAAAATTTATGTATTAACTGTCTTGGGAAACATAACTTAAGTGAATGTACGTCAAAGCAAAAATGTAATTCTTGCGGTAAATCGCATAACACGTTAATGCATATTGCAAACAGGGTACCGGAAGATCAACGTTCATCTTCAAACAATAATTCTAATCATTATTCGAATAATAACGGTTCTCAACGTTCTTCCAATAATGGTAACCAAAACACTCGTTCTTCTGAGAACACGCAGAGGAGTCCAACCTCTACAAACACTGGTGGTCCTTCGAGTAATTTTTCTGGAAATAATTTTCAACCGCGCAGCCAACATACCTCAAATCATTCTGCGTTATCAATAAAAAATTCTCACATTTTGCTGTCGACTGCTAAAGTAGTTCTGTTTTCAACCCACGGTGACCCAATATATGCTAAAGTGCTCCTGGATACGGGTAGCCAAAATTCTTTTATTACTCGCAGACTTGTTAATAAACTAAAATTAAATTCGTATAAGACTTCTTTAACTATTTCTGGTATTAGTGGTAGTAGTACTGCTTGTACAAGTATGGTAGATATAACCATACATTCCAATTTAAATTATAATAAAAGCTTTAAACTTTCTTGTGCAGTGTTACCTAATATAACTTGTACACTTCCTCAATATCAAATAATGATGGAAAAACTAGATATTCCAAAAAATATCATTTTAGCCGATGAGGAATTTTATAAACCAGCCGATATAGATATTTTAATTGGCATGGATGTTTACTACGACATTATATTGCCAAATTTCACAAAACTAGGCAAAAATCTTCCTGTGTTACAAGACACTCATTTGGGTTGGATTGTAGCCGGTAAAATACCGCAAAATATTACGGTTTCTAATTTAAGTATAACTGATTCGTATGAGAACGGTTCTCAGACATCTACCTCTCTTCTTTCTACGTGTCATCTTGACCAATTATTAAATAAATTTTGGGATATTGAAGACATCTCAAATAAACCAATTCTTTCTAGAAACGACGAATTAGCTGAAAACATATTCAATTCTACTACCAAAATTTTTGAAAATGGTAGGTTTCAAGTGGATCTTCCGTTAAAATCCGAGTTTGAACACCACAAGTTGGGTGATTCTTTTTTAATAGCCAAGAAACGTTTCCTAAGTCTTGAAAATAGATTTCAAAAGGACAAAAAATTATTCCTTGAATATAAAAATGTTATAAATGAGTTTCTTAGTTTAGATCATGCTCATTATGTTCCCTTAACATTAAAAAACAATGATTCTTGTAACAAGTATTTTATTCCACATTTATGTGTCGTTCGAGAATCTAGTTTAACTACGAAGATGCGCGTAGTGTTCGACGCAAGCACGAAAAGTTAATAATAATAATAATAATAATAATAAAGACTTTATTGTAAAAAAAAAAAATATTTTTACAAAAGGCGAAGATGAAGCAGTGCTTCCTAACTTAACCTAAATTTAACTTACATTTTACCTTAAACTAAACTGAAAATGGTTTTATGTTGTTGGCCAAAATAAGTAGCTTTTTTACAAATTAATATCTTCTATTACGCGTCTGACAGCGCTCCTAAACGAAAACCCCTGTAAACTTTTTATATTCTCCGGTAGGGCGTTGTAATATTTAGAGACCGTATAGGAAAATGACCGCTCAAACATTGATGTTGCGTGTAGCGGTGGCGTAATGACAGTTTTATGACGAATATTCACATCATGCACAGATCCCCGGAACTTCAATCTTTCATATAAGTATTCCGGCTTTTTTCTTGTAATAATTTTATTAAACAAAATTAGTGAATGAAAGATCCGACGCTGTTTCATTCTTAACCAGCCGATTTCCTTAATTTTGGCGCTAATGCCTCTTTCACCCCTACGAATTCCACACACAAGCCGTGTGCATGAATTCTGCATCAGCTGAATCCTGTTCTCATCAATCCTTGTTAAACAAGGACCATAAATAACATCGCCATAATTAAAATGCGACAGTACTAAACTGTCGCATAAAAGTTTTTTTGTTTGCCAGTTAAGCCATCTTCTACTACCGTATATTGCTTTTAAATTAGCAAAAGCCCTCCTCATGCAAAGGCTCACATGCTTCGTAAACCTCAATCCGGTATCCAGTACGATCCCCAGGTTTTTTGCAGAGTCAGTGCTCTTTAAAGCGACATTATCAATCACCACAGTTAAGTCCTTATTGCGCTCTTTATGGCTTTTATTACCAAACAGTAAAAGTTCCGACTTCGTTGGATTTATTTGTAACCCATGAGATTGCGATACTTTCACAATTTCTGAAATGTCACGATTGATCCTTTCCACACTTTCCTCGACCGCATTTGGTGCAAATGATAAATATATTTGCGTATCATCCGCGTACATGTGCGCCTTACAAAATTGTAAGGATTCGGTAAACTGGGACGTATATAAAGAAAATAAAATTGGGGATAAAATAGAGCCTTGCGGAACGCCACTCCTCAATCCTTCTATATGCGATAGCTTTCCTCTATGGGAAACCATTTGACTACGCTCCGTTAAATAGTTTTTAATTAGGGCGGTGGATGGACAGCTGAAACCCATATACCTGAGAATAGCAATCAATAAACTATGATCAAGCCTATCAAATGCTTTACTGTAATCCAGCAGCACCAAACCCGTCATTTTACCTTGATCAGTAGCCGTAAATAGATCATCCGTGACATTAAGCAAAGCAGTGCAACAACTATAATCGGATCTGAAGCCCGATTGAATTTTGGGCAATAAGCTTTGTTCCTTCACGTATCCCTTCACCTGGTCATCGAGAATTCTTTCAAGAATCTTGCTCATCGTAGGCAAAATACTCACAGGTCGCAAATCCCCGAAATCGGACGGGCTTGATACTTTAGGCAGAGGAACAACTTGACTAATTTTCCAGATTTTAGGGTACATGTTTTTTTCAATACAATAATTGACAATGTGAAGGATCACGGGCAAAACACAAGGGCAGCTACGACGTAGCATATCCAAACTTATACCATCATGTCCCACTGCTCCACTTTTAATTGAGTCTAAGGCTTTGGCTATATCTTCTATCTGTACCATTTTAAAGTCAAATCTATTTGCTTTCGGATTATGGTTAGACGAGTAAAAGTGTAAGGTCTCGGCAGCAGGTTGCCCGACAGGAATGTTCACAAAATATTCATTTATTTTGTCAAGATCCTCCAAGTGTTGAGGTATATTTGTTCTCTCTTTGCCATAAACATTCATATCTCTTAACAACTTCCAATTATTCTTAGAATTATTTTGTTGAATACGGCTCTGTAAGAAAGATCTTTTTAAACGAACAGTCTCCATCGACACACAATTCCGCAGCACCCTGTATGCTTCCCAGTTTTCTGGAATTTTTTGTTTTTTATATCGAGTGAGGGCTTTATTTCGTTGTTTTTGTAAATTCTTAAAATCGTTGGTTATCCATGGCGCTCTCTTTTTTGTTATTCGAACTGTTCTAACTGGGGCATGATTATTAAAAATATTTATTAAACAGTTATTAAACATTTCTATTTTTGTGTCAACATCATTTTCATTATAAATGCTGTGAAAAGGGTGATTCATTAAATCTTGATAAAACATGTCTTGGTTAAAATGTTTAAAATCTCTGAATGTATGAAAAAATGGTATTGGTTTTTGTTGCCTCGACATATTTTTAAGTATACAATGTATAGGTACGTGGTCCGAGAAGTCTATTAAAAAATCTAAACGAGGTTTATCAATATAGTGGCTGTTTGAGCAAATGATAATGTCTAGAAGCGATGGGTTGCCAGTACCGTATCTAGTGGGTTGTTCAATTAGTTGTTTTAGATTATAGTCATCTAAAATAGTAAGAAATCTATTAGTACTAGTAGAATTTATATCAAGCATATTAATATTAAAATCTCCAAGACATATAAAATTGTCACAGTCAATTAGGATCTTGCAAATATTCGATTCAAACTCGGAATTAAAATCTGTTATATCAGTTAGGCCGGGGGGTCTGTACACGATACCCAATACATGCGAAATACCATTCAACTTAAAAGATATCCAAAGCTGTTCCGCAAAACACGAATCAACGTCAGAAATAGCCGTGCAAATAATTGATGCTTTGACATATATCAAGACACCACCACCACGACCACGAAGGCGGTCACGTCTCCTTAGGACATATCCATTTATCTGTATGGTATCGTCAGAAACAGCGTCTGTCAGCCACGTTTCGGTGACACCAATAATATCTAACCTGTTATTCAAAATATAACTCTTAAAATCTAAAAATTTTGGCAGAAAAGATCTAATGTTAACATGCATTATATTGAGATTAGCCATTTTTAATTAGGATTCATCCAACAAAAACAAAATTATCAATACATACAAATAATGTTCTCAGGCACTCTGGTTATTCGACGACATTAAAGCTTCTACTTGCCTGGTAGAGTTAATCTTAATCTGTCTATCGCTATCACATTTTTTCGCGTAAATATAGCCCTGCCTACACCAAACGTACTTGTAACCCACTGCTTTCAGCTCCCTGGCCTTTCTGAAGAGCTCTCTTGTCAACCTCGGTAAATCTTCATTAACAAAGATTTTTCTTCGGCTTTCTGACTCTATACCACAGGACTGTGTATCTAATTGTTTACCTTTTCTTTGCATTAAAACACTGTTTCTTTTGGTTTCATCTGCAAATGATACTAAAATCGGCTTTCTTTGGTGCTGTCCAGGGAGCGTTGTTATTTTATAATCACTTTCATCCACATCAATGTTCAGTTTACTAAATATCTTGCAGATACCGCTTTTAATGTTTTTGTCACTATCAAGCCCGTTTATGATAATGTTTTTCTTTCTACGTTCGAGCTCATTGCTGGTATAACCCTGTTGAAGTTCCTGGACTTGCTGTTCCAATTGAGTAATTCGATTGCTTTGACCTACTAAATCTTTTTTGATCTGTTTGTTTTCTTTCATCAAATTGTTGACGGATGTTTGGAGGTCTTCAACCATAGAACCAGTGTAGGTTATAGAATGTTTGAGTTCTTCATACATAAATCTTACTGCATTGAGAATCTCTCTGTTACTTGGGCTGTTGGCAGCGAACACATTTTCAAAATTGCACGAAGATCTACGAGTTTTACCTTGTATCGGCGTGTTGCGATCATTTTGCTCTGTTTCCTCTACCGAGTCCTCATCATCATCATCATCAGAGCTCTCGACGCAGTGACCACAAAGCCATTTGTCATTGGTTTTGTGCTTTTCAAATTTTTCAAATTGTTGTTCGTTAAGTCCTGAACACAGTCTATGAAACCATTTACCACATTTTCCACCACATTTAATTGTATATTGCGTCTTATTAATTTTTTGACCACACTCTGAACATAGTGTGAGTTTTCTTCTGTTACCCATTATTTTGGCTATCGAATAATGTAGGTACGGCACTGTTTACTGTTTACACTTTTATCAGGTAGATATTTTATATTTCAATTTTATATGCACATATATATTACCAAATAACTGGACTTATAGCTCAAAGAAAATCGTATCAAGAAAATCCAATAAGACTGATGAACTCTCTATAAAAATCTCTACAAGATGATACCAAATTCAAAATTTTCAGCTTAGTATATCGCGAGAAAAAATCGAAATTTCAGGACGACAATAAAGTAGTGGTACACTATTTTAACCGAGTTTTTTATTCTAGCGGATATTCATTAAATGATATATGCCTTAAGGGTTATCAAGTTCAGCTTGACTTATACGATATCTTATGTCGTTTCCGTATTTATCCATTAGTTTTCACGACAGATATTCAAAAGATGTACAGGCAAATTGTCATTAATCCCAATCAAGCATTCTTGCAGAATATTCTATGGCGGGAAGATCAAAAAGAAGATTTTAAGTGTATTCAATTAAATACAGTAGTATATGGCACAAATTGCGCTCCCTTCTTAGCTACTCGCGTTTTACAGGAAATTGCTTCTCAAAACTTACAAAACTTTCCTTTAGCTTCTGAAGCCATTTCACAACAAGTTTACATGGATGATGCGCTCCTAGGAGCTTTTAGTTATGAAGCTCTCTTCGAATTATACAATCAATTAAATTTTGTCTTAGAAAAACATGGGTTTAGACTTCATAAATATTTTTCTAACTCCGAACGTTTTCTGAAAGAAATAAATCAAAATTCTTCTACTGAATATAATATAGATTTCGAGAACAATTCTAATAAAGTTTTAGGTATAAAATGGAACCCTGCTTCTGATATGTTATGCATATCAGTCCCAAGCAATGAATTCTCTGAACCAATAACTAAGAGAAAAATACTTTCTGCTATTTCTATGTGTTACGACCCCCATGGTTACGTTAATCCTGTTATAGTCAAGGGAAAGATCTTAATGCAAAAATTATGGATCCAAAAACTTGACTGGGACACAGAAATAAGTGACCCTGCTATTCTACACGACTGGAAAAAGTTTATAACTAATTTACCATTACTAAAACAACAACCAATTCCTAGATTTTATTTTTTAAATAAATCTATTCAGCATATTGAGCTCCATGGCTTTGCTGATGCCAGTTTAGCTGCGTATGGTGGTTGTGTGTACTTTCGCACAATTTATCAAGATGGTACGATTTCATCAACCCTAATTTCCTCTAAATCGAGAATATCCCCAGTTAAAACTATTACTTTTCCAAGGCTTGAGCTTTGTGCTATGCTTTTATTGTCAAAACTCGTTACTAAGCTTTTAGAAATATTCGAAAATAAATTAAACTTTACCTCAATCAACTTGTGGACTGATTCACAAGTTGCCTTGAGTTGGTGTAAGTCTCATCCCAGTAAATGGTCTGCGTTCGTTTCACATCGCATTTCCCAAATTCAGGAATTAACTGAAAAATTTCATTGGCGATATGTAAAGTCAGCCGAAAACAGCGCTGATATTCTTTCTCGAGGTATTTATGCCCAAGATATTCTTAATTATAAATTATGGTGGAATGGTCCCACTTTCCTTGAAAATCCTACTTTTGAAATTTCTAATAAAGTACAGCCTTATATTGCTTTAAGTGAACTTCCGGAGCAAAGGAAAAGTAACCTGTGCACATTTACTAGTACAAAAATTGAACCTTTCTGGGAAATAATTTTCAAAAAATTTTCTTCTTTTTCACGATTGCAACGAGCAATTGCCTTCATGTTCCGATTCATTAATAATATGAGACGGCGGACAAAATCTGGTCCGCTCTCAGTTGATGAGCTTAATTTTTCCTTAAATTTTATTGTTAAAGAAATTCAAAAAATATACTTCTCTAAAGAAATATCAGAACTCAGTTCTAATAAACAACTGTCAAATAGACAGCTGCAGTCTCTAAAGCCCATTCTAGATAGTTCTTCGATGCTAAGGGTAGGTGGACGTTTAGACAACGCAAATATATCCTTTCAGCAAAAACATCCCTTACTTCTACCAGCACATAATCATTTCACTTCTTTACTCTTACAGTATGAACATAAAAGGCTGGGTCATGCGGGTGCTCAAACAGTGCTTAGCAATGTTCGTTTGAGATTTTGGCCCCTGAATGGAGAAATAAAAAATATAATTCGAAATTGCATTACGTGCTTTCGACTTAGCAGTAAAACTTCGCAACAAATAATGGCAAGTTTGCCTTCAGATCGCGTCAACATTTCTAGACCCTTCGAAAGAGTGGGAATAGATTTTGGCGGTCCCTTTCTTGTGAAATCTTCGAGACTTCGAAAAGCTCCATTTATAAAATCCTATATAGCTGTTTTTGTTTGCATGGTCACAAAGGCAGTACATATAGAATTAGTCATTGGTTTATCTAACGATTCTTTCATCAGTACGTTAAAACGTTTTGTAGCTAGAAGAAGCAATCCTTCTGTTATTTTCAGTGACAATGCAACCAATTTTTCAGGTGCAAACAATTATTTACGAGATCTTTATAGTTTCTTTAAAAATAAAACAAACACTGAAATAATATCTGACTTTCTATCCAAGAATGAAACTACTTGGAAGTTCATCCCTCCTAGATCTCCCCATTGGGGTGGAATTTGGGAATCGGCGATAAAAAGTGCCAAGTACCATATTAAGAGACTTGTAGGAAATTCTAATTTCACATTTGACGAGTTCTATACTATTCTGTGTCAGATTGAGTCGATAATGAACTCGCGACCGTTGAGTCCGATGTCAAACGACCCTACAGACCTAACTTGCCTTACTCCTGGGCATTTTCTTATAGGGTGTGCAATGACAGCATATCCTGAAAAGGACCTTTCTCATATTTCGGAAAATAGACTTTCCGTATTTCAAAAAATGTGTCAAATTCAGCAAGTTTTTTGGAAACGTTGGTCTACGGATTACTTGAATCGACTACAAAACAGACCCAAATGGTGTCAGGATACAAGAAACATATTAAAAGGCGTTGGCTCGAGTGATAGAAACATTCCCGGGGAAAGATGGGAGAGTTCGCGTGGTTAAACTCCGAACTGCGACGGGAGACTTCACCCGACCTATAACTAAACTGTCTCTTTTGCCTAATTCATAAAAAAAAATACTCATATATATATATACATGATATTATTCTTTTTCTTTCATATAATTTTATTCTTTCTTTTCTTATTTTCTTATCTCTTTAGTTGAAGCACAAGGCTTCAACAGGGGGGAGAATGTTGGAATTCCATATTCTCTCTTTTCATATATTAGCTTTACTTCTGAAGCGTCCTGTATATTTTGAGTGACGTTAGTAAATTAATATAATATTACAAAAATATTATTCTTCTTCTTTCACGGTTGGCCGTTGATTTTGATTTGGAGGTATCAATGTATGTATGTATCTCAACCCCCTCTTTGCGATTATTGCAGCCTGATTTGAACTCGCCTCAAGCGAAGGTCACAGGTCGTATTACGCAGTCGTCTTGTCGTCTTCTTATTGTACTGTTGTGTTCTAGTTCACCACACAAATACAAAGTGGTAATTCCCCTAATTCTAACGTCTAACAGATTGGCGTGCTTTTTATAATAATTACAGTTCGCAATAAATGCATTATTAATAAATAATATTCTTTCTTTCTTATCGTATTCAATTCACGTAGTGAAGTGGGTAAAGTTCTCAAAATACGTGTAATTTAATTTACGTATAATTCTGTTTAAATGTACTTACCTATTATAAAACAATGTTTATTAGTTAGTTAACACAAAAATTGATGTAGTGAAGTGAATAAATAGTGGAACGTTCAATAGTTAATTAAATTCTTTGTCTTTTATTAAAGTAAACTAATTACAAAATCCTTTATACAGTCAGTCTCTCCAAGTATGTCCGGAGCCACGTATACCCTTTTTTTGTTGATTTATTTGCAACCAAATAAAGTACAAAGAGTTTTCATTCGTTCTACATGAGATTTATTGGGATTTTAAATTAAATATTGCCAAATAATATATTTACGTACCTACACATAAAGCAAGGTCCGAGGTCCGGAGTGTGTGCGGTTGTGCTCCCCATTTTGTGTTTGTTAATTTCCAGATGAGATTGTTTCTTGCGCATACTTTCCCTTTGACCTCCTGACAGTGTTTTCGAAAACTCAAAGTTCGATCCAGGCCTATGCCTAGGTATTTCGATGTGTTTCTATGCTCCAACTCTTGGCCCTGCCATGTCACCCTTAGCTTCCTGTGTGCTTCCTTGTTTCTAAGATGGAAAACACCTACCTGTGTCTTACTGGGATTAGCTTTGAAGTCGTTATTTTTGTAGTAGGTTGAAAGTTCTACTACTATAGCCGTATCATCGGCATGTATGAAATGCTTTGTCTCTACATATATTGGTTGGTCATTGGTGTAGATATTGTAAAGGATTGGCGCTAGGACGCTGTCCTGGGGTAGGCCGTTTTACTGAGTCCTCCACCGGCTATTCTTGGACTGTAATCTTACAAATAATCGTCGGTTTTGTAGGAAGCATTCTACCAACTTTGTCAGGCGCAAGTCCTTGGTGATGTCATAGAACTACCTACCAGCCTCGGATGGTCCACGGTGTCGTAGGCAGACAAACTTCCATCTGGAAATGGTTATATCCGTCTTTAGCTCAAATTTTTTACCGCGTTCACAATACTTCCTCCGGAAAGTAAGAAAAGAACTCCACATGGGCAGAAATTCACGTGCTATGACAAAAAGAACCGTGGCTTGAACAACACTCTGGAGCAGTTGAATGATGTTAACCACTAGCCAGATTTGCTCAAAAGGGTCATATCTAGACTCAATGGAAGCGGTCTTATCGAAAAAAAGGACGTCAACTTGCGCGATAGCACGCATATCAGAACTGCTTCGAGGATTGGAGAAACACAACAAAATACCTAAATATTTTCCGGGAAAAATTCTCTTCGTACAAACTAAATTATTTATAACCTGTCTATAAACGTTGGAAGATATCTACTTTAATTCATTAAATTAAAGCACTTAGCAAATTATACGTAATCTCGAAGGAAAATCTATTTTATACACAGATCATAGCTTCACTACTTGACTTTATTCAGTATTTCTCCTTTCTTCGCATTATTATATTCGCATTATTATATTATATATAAGTATATAAAGGACTTACCTTAAAACCCTTAACGATATTTTTGAGAGGTAATAAAGAAGCTTAAGGAAATTAAGTTTCTTTTATTAATTAACATCTGGCACTGCCTGTGTTTCTGGTTAAAGAGATAATATTGAAGCTTTAACTTAGAAAGGGGGTTTTGTTAGACACATAACGTTCACTGTGAAGTTCAGAACATTTAAAAATTGATCAAGAGGTTGTGGGCTTGATATAGAAAAAATAATAGTGAGTTGAATATATTTGTATAAAGAAAAATATAAAATACTTTTGGATAATGTCATAAGAACTATATCTGTCCAACTATTCTGATAGATTGAAGGTTTTCCTGTGCCCAAGCCGGTGGAAAACCTCTTTGAGCAATATACTCATTCATGGCCAGTAATAACCAAAGCTGCTGATTGTGGCTTTAGATGTTCTGTGATCAATAAGATACGAAGGTTGCCTTTATATTTCGGGATTGGGCAACCCTGTTATTGCAATCTGGCAAATGCCAGCTCTATCGTAAAGTTTACATTGTATTTACCACTTTTTTATCGCTCGTAAATTTACCTTTATGATCAATCCTTCTGAATTCAAAGAAGTTGGGAGAGTTCTACAATTCTTAGCTGAAACAATTTCTTGTCAGAATCTTAGATTTCACGTTATTATTCCATACCCAAGACAGACTGAGTCCATCACATTCTGTAAGTGTTGTGCGAAAGAGCAAGGATAACGATTTCTCTCAATGCCCTTTAGAATCGTCATACTAATGACAGGGATGTGTTAATTTCTTGATGCATCGAGCCCTAGTGCAAAATTAAATGTATTGCTGTTAATGGGAAACTCTCTGTATTTCCTATTCAATCTGATCCTCCATCACAGATTTATTCTTTCTTTTTACTTTCTACTTGGCACTGTTTATGTAGTAAATAAAAGAGAACGGATAATCTTTATAACGTAAATAGGTATATTTCCGAGGGTGTTCATATATCATATAATATATAGGTATACGAATATTTTATAAGGGTAAGGGTGGATATTTATTTTACGGTTAATAAAATGTAATAGGATATTAAATGATGCTTTTAATTAGGTATGAGCTGCCTTCAGTTAACAAGCTTAACAACTTGACTATAGAACGTTCGTTCTCCAAACAACGCGACAAGAGGTAAATTATTTCTCTTTAAGTATAGAATATTATTATGCACCTCTATGGCAGATTTTATACAATGAAGATCAAAAGTGTATAATGAAATCGATAAAACCTGGTTTTAAGTTGCCCGTTTTTTGACCTAACAGTTGTTTTGCTTATATATTTTTATAGATTCTCCCGTAAGGTTCCAGCTATTTCTAATATTATGCTACCCTGTATAAGGTGATAAAGGGTGTCCCAAAATTATCGTAAGATTTGATTTTGCCGCCATTTACGCAGTAGAGTGTTGGCAACCCTAACACAACCACGCGTGCATTAAAGGAGGAGAACGAAATTCAGTCACATTTATGCAGAATGGTCATGGAAAATTTCGACAAACGATTGCGTATGCGTATGCAAAGCCATGGAGGCCATTTACCCAATGTGTTATTCCATAAATATCCCTATCCTATTTACTTTATGATTCAATAAAAAACTTACAATCAAAAGACTAAAAACTGTGTTCTAATAACGCAATAATTACAATTTTGTATTTCAGATATGGACACTAAAAATTCAGTTCACCAAAAGCCATGATGAAGGTCTTTACGAATGTCGAGTTTGCCGTGAAAATAACTGTTTTAGTATCTTTTCAACTTTAAAGTTAGTAGGTATGTAACGAATTATTCTCTTTCAATTTAAATTAGAACTTCAGAACAACCAGCAATGCAAACTGCTGCATGCCAAAACGATATAAACAAATAAAAAACTTTACAACTAATTCTATAAATCATGAAAAAAAGCTTATTTACAGTATTGTACAAATAAATATAAACAAAATAGTCGTGCTTTGTGGAGTACATTGTCCAAATTAGATATCTACAAAAAACCGGCAACATCTGAAATACCTTTGCACTTAAATGACCCGGTCAAAATAAATGATTATTTATTTCAATCCTCTAAATATATTCCTCGTGATCTAAATTTAATTGATTTTTAGAACAATAACTCCAAATGCACTTTTCAAAATTTGTTTGCCTTTTCAACTATAGACATAGACACGGTCAAAAAATATTTAATGGAAATTAAAACAAATGCTATTGGACCAGACAAACTAAACATGTTGCTATTATGTTGCCCCCGTATCCTACCTTTTATAACCAATATAATAAATTCGTCTTTACTTACTAGTAACTTTCCTGAACCTTCGAAAACCTCGAAAGTGCTTCCAATCCCTAAAAAGAGTAAAATAACTGAGCATAATGACTTACGGCCAATATCATTGTTATCGCCAACTTCAAAAATCTTTGAGAAAATTCTAAGTGACCAAATTAAATACCATCTTAAAAAATATAATATTTTACCTTTTAAGGAGTCAGGATTCCGTAAAGGATATAGTTGCGCAACATCATTGCTGGATATCACGGACGATATTTTTCGTGATATTGATAATGGCAAAGTAGTATCATTGATCTTAGTTGACTATAGTAAAGCATATGACAAAATTAGCCATGAACTTTTGCTAGCAATTCTGAAATACATTGGATTTTCGTCAAATGCTATCGAACTAATTAAAAGATATCTATCCGGAAGATATCAATACGTGGAAACTAACAGAGGTTGCTCCACCTTAGGTAGTATATTATGTGGTGTCCCACAAGGATCGATTTTGGGACCCATGTTATTCTCAATATATACTGTGACACTCCTAGTAAGTGTTACATTTGGCGATACATCCATGTATGGTGATGATAGTCAAATAAAGCACTCTTTTTATGCTCATGATTACGTAGATGCTTGTAGGAAAATTAATTTCGATTTGGAAGCACTTTTGGACTAGTCGGAGGGACATCAGCTGTCAATAAATCCTTCAAAGACTCAGGTATTGCTCTTTGGTAAAAATAGACAAACCATATCAGATTCTATGCAAATTAAAATTAATGATGTATCTTTGAAAGTGTCTCAGAGTGCGAGAAACTTGGGTCTTGTGATGGATTGTGATTTGCGCTTTTCCGAACATATTTCGGGATGCATTTCAAAATCATATTCCTCCTTGAAAATGTTATACCCACACAGACATGTACTTTCAATAGAGCTTAAAACTAAACTAACTGTTGCCTTGGTGCTCAGTAATTTTAATTACTGTGATGTAGTATATAGTCCTAGTTTATTAAATGTTGATAAAAACCGCATACAGAAATCTTGCTTGCGATACATATTCGGCATCAGGAAGTATGACCGAGTAAGCCATAAACTCGTTGATGTCAAGTGGCTCTCCATGGAAGCTCGTAGACATCTTCATTCAGGGGTTTTATTCCACTCTATTCTGACCCGGGGACAGCCTCCATACTTATATAATAAAATCACATTCCGTTCTGACGTTCACAATGTGAATATTAGATACCGTAATCTTCTTTTACCCCCAGCTCATAGAACTTCAAGTTTCGAGAGATCATTTTCCTTTCAGATATATAAGTTGTATAATAAGATTCAGTATACTTTGAAGTCGTTAAGCCTTTTCACATTCAAACGAAAATTGCGTGATCTTTTGTTAAATTCACTCTTATAAAAGATACCTATTGTCAACATTCTTCTTTGTTTAAATTTTGTTTACTCGGTTACATTTTTTTTTTTTATTATTGTTGTAATATTAATTATATTTCTATTTCTTAGTCTACTTGTTACCTGGTTAATTAGCCTAAAACTCTGTATGTATTGTGGTGTTTGCATTTTATTTATAAGGATTTTTTTTTTTGTAGAATTGTTTTTTTTTTCTCGGGCCTAGATTTCAAAATCAGTAGTTATACTGCCATCTAGACCTTTTTGTAGTTCTAGTTTTTTTGGTAATGTAATAATTATTAGAGTTGTAACTTGTTTTTTTCTTTTGAACTGCAAATAAATTTATTATTATTATTATTATCTTGCAGAAATGTCTGCGACTTGTTTCTTTTTCAGCTGAACTTCTTCCAGTATATACCATTTTTGCGATTTAAAAAAAAAACTAACTATTCAAGAGATCAACAAAATCAAAATTTTGAAAAATTCTTATGCAGCCCTTCATTGCATGACCATGAAGCCTAAAAATGACTTAAGTTCAAAAACTTATAATATCTTTATACAATGTGTCCACGAATAGAGTTTGGAAGAGGAAAAACTTTTTTATTTGTCTATTTAGCAGAAAAAGTCATTCTTTATAAAAACGTCTGCTTGTGTCAAAACTACAAATTCAAATACCAAATTTAGGATTACTATACAGGGTATATCAAAAATAATATTTTTAATGATTTTGATTTTCTTGTTTTTCTAATTTTATTATTTTAATAGTAGCTATGAAATTAACCACTTTGAGAAAAAATTTTATTAGTGTTTTTTGCACAATTGGTGTAATAAATCACGGTTTTGAAAATATTTTCATAAAATTAAAAAAAAAACAAAAAAATCAAAATCATTAAAAATGTTATTTTTGATATACCCTGTATCGTAATCGTAAATTTGGTATTTGGAATTGTAGTTTTGACACAAGCAGACGTTTTTATAAAGAATGACTTTTTCTTCTAAACCGACAAATAAAAAAGTTTTTCTTCTTCCAAACTCTATCCCTGGACACATTGTATAAATCGAAAATATACTTTTCCGACTGGTTGCCATGGGGATTTTTTTTCCACATGCCTTCTGGATTGAATTTGAGCTTATACTAATTATTATGAGGAATAGCCCATGTTACAACTAAAAATATCCGCACCACCAACATCTATCGCTTTAAAAAAAAAATAAAAAAATCGCACAATATATTTCTGCTTTTCCAGAAGCGTACGCCGAAATTCTGGACGATGACAAAACGGAAATAATCAACGGCGTAATGGTAAAAACAATCGACAAAGGCTTTCCGATCCGGTTGAGTTGTATTTTGCACAATTCAATACAGGAACCAGAATATTTCTTCTGGTATCACGGTAACACGGTTATCAATTATGATTTAAAAGATACGGCTAGTGTACGAGAGGGACGAATGGGCAGCGAATTGATATTCAGGCGAGCGGAACCGGAAAATGAGGGAAATTATACGTGTGTGCCGGCTAATGCCCGACAGGCCAGTGTGTCGGTTAAAGTGAACTATAAGGGTAAGGATGGTAAATTAAGTCCTTAATCCTTAGCTTAAACTTTATTCATTAAGGGCAAGTAGGTTACAATTGAAATATACTGGGTATTCCAAGTAAACTTAAAGGGAAATTTGTAAGTAGGCTGAAAAATAATGCACACAAAAATAAAAGTAGTGCAAAAAATAAAATTAAGTTAAGTTAACTTGTCCCAATAATGGAGGGA
The DNA here is from genome assembly GCA_911728435.2 of Apoderus coryli. NCBI lineage: Eukaryota > Metazoa > Arthropoda > Insecta > Coleoptera > Attelabidae > Apoderus > Apoderus coryli. The sequence continues at coordinate 43,849,206 of OU452199.1, read as the reverse complement.
CTTCAGACAGCTGAAAACATTTTTTAAAATGGGGAAAATTAAGGGGTAGTGTCGATATATGTATATTAGTAAGAAAAAAATTAGGGGAAGAGGAGAAAATTAGGATAAAATTGAAAATACTACGTGCATAGTAATTTTTCTAAATCTTTAGTAATTGCCGTATTTATTCAAAAAAAAACCTCACAAATCTGCCAAAGGCACCTCACAATATTTTTTACAGTAGAAATAAACATCTGATGTCCTTGAACCTTACATCGTACACGCTTCTAATAAGCCGGTGAATATAGTCAAGGTCAGTACTATACAGGGTGAACTATCACTCAGTACAAAAATTTTAACTAGAGGTAGAGAAGATTAAGATTTAACAGAATCGCCTTTCAAAAAATTTCCAACATTTTTATTAAGGCTAAAAATATTTTTTTTGTAAATCATGTTAAACTCCCTTTTTACGACGCCTATGAACGCCTGCCCAACTGAAGTTTAAATTAGACATTAGCTTAAAGGTTATGATAAGCGCCATGTTGCCAAGTGTATCGATTTACCGAGCATTTAATGTAAAACATTTATTTAGAAAATGTAGATGATTATGTGACTTCAATCATGCGAAATATTAAATATTACGTAAGCTCCTACCTTTCGGATAGGTCTAACATGTCATGCCATGCCGCCATGATTTTTGAACTTCCTGGGGACCGCTTGATTCACCTCGTCGACTCTTCTTGTTTAATGTCAGGTACTCAGCCCGACGATCACAAGGTGGATCCCATACGTTCGGAAAACCTCAAAGGGCAACAAAAAACACTCAAATGCTAATAACACTAGCACTTCAAAGCGTAGTAGCAAATGTTCAAAGAGACCACCGTTAACTCTACCACACTTGTTGATGCGCTTAACCACTGAACTACTTCTAGTGCCTGTACCTTTTGTATGTGATACGGTTGAAACCAGTTCTCCTTCAGAATCCTCGTTGTTCTGAGATATTCCCAATCTTTTGCAATCTCCGTAGTACTTATGGACGGTTCCTCGTCTATTAAATTTAGTACAGTCACTACATGTTCTAAATTATTCTGTCCTCCTTGTCCACCCGTTTGAGCTTGCAATGTACCAGTATCTCACAAACGTTGTACTTACAACATTTACAAATGTGCGAGGACTAGATTAGGCATGTCTTTCCTATTTGGAAAACGTCTCCAGTATTCCACTGCCGCCCGATTTGCTCTTTCTTTGCATTTCCCATAGGTAGGTATAATATTATTACCATGTCTGTTAATTCTGCGTTTTTCAATAATTCAATTCAATTTTCAAACATTCACAAATCAATAAAGTAATATAATAATTCGACGTCAGAAACGCGATGACAAATGACAAAAGAAAACATCGCCATATCGATATTATCAAAATATCGATATATCGGAATAAAAAATATCCATAGTCACATCGACAATTTACGCTTCATTATAACGATATAAAATTTAGCAGATACATTTGATTGGATATACCGCTGGGCTTTGCCAACGATAGTGCCAATGTATCGGATCAAACATCGGTATTTATTAACATTAGTGTAGTTTCTAGTTATTGTTGTATTTATACTAAAAATATTACCATTTTATCGGTTGAAAATGTACGATATCGATTGTTCAAATTTCATAACAAACTCGATCGATAGTAACAAATCTGCATAATAATTATTCGTGAATGCAGGCTTGCCAGATTTGGCCGAAAAAGCGATGGTCAATAGGCGCTAAATATTCTTAGTTAGCTCTTGGCTTCCAAATCTAATTCACCATGCATCACACCATTAATATTTATGTTATTTCATAATAATGATAATAATATTTACGACAAAATTTTTGTGTAGTGTACGTAGGCAACCCGTTTTATCATATGTGTATTTTATTCTGCCTAATGTGTAAAGTATGCAATGCGCAATTTGTAACGTCTAATGTAATGTAAAAACAACCATAGTTACGTGAGAAATTAAAATCAAATTATTTCGTGTAGCTAATGATAATTTTGACAGTTTCACGTTGCTTTTAAAAAAAATTTCAAGTGAGTGCGAGTGGTAGGTGAGATGCCACATCAGCCAATCTGATCTGAGAAATTTGTGAGGAATTTCTTGCGAACGTGGTATACACATGCAAAGCACATGCGGAGGCCAAGGATTAAAAGTAGCATAATATGGCTCGATACACAATACACATTGAGTTTGAATAAGTTATTTTTTTACTCAAAATAAAAAGCTTAATATGTGTGTTATAAACTTGGCAACACGTTAGGCTGTTGGTTGACAGATGACGTCGAAGTTGTCTGCACTGCACAATAGATCAGGTGTCCCGGGCGGTTATTACCCGATATTTTATTATTTTTGTGTTTACATTTTCGTCCCTATTAAAAAAGGATTTAAATAAATTAAAATTAAACAGGCATTTTACATTTTAGTCCCAGATAAGTAAGTACTAGTTTTACTTATCTGGGGTTTAGTGTCCTACCGGCAATGTTTAGTTAGTGTTTGTGTGTTCATAATGCAAAATTATCGTTTTAAAAGTTTGTAAAAACGCAGAAATTATCTACAATTTGGAGTATTCCAGATTGATTGTTATTGATCAAATATTATAAGACAGCGCCGCTACAACTGGCTATCATAGTTTAATATTTCGTTAAATTTAAAATAAATCGGCATCAGCGAATATTAAAAAAGTGTGCATTTCGTGTATCTACTTCTCGGAAATCTGTTTTTTTTTTTAGTGTATTCAATAAGTATGCAGAAATATCGTTTTAGGAGTTTGTTGTTTGCAAAAACGAAGAAGTAGTGTACAATTCTGCAGTAGTAATGATGGATTTATTTATCAGGTATTATAATAATTATTTCAAAAATGTTCATTTTCACCTCTCTACAATTGGCAACGCCGCGTACTGCGGTTTGTAGGTTGGAAGCCATCGTGAAAAATAATGGTCATAGGCGCCGATTTACCAGGGAAAAACGTGGATTTGCTCCATTTTGTAAACATCGAATAAAAATTCCGAAACAAATTTTTTATGGTTTTTCATGCTTTCTTAAGCATGTGGTTAAAATTTTTGTACTGAGTGATAGTTCACCCTGTATACAGTAACATGTTGGCTGATGCATACTAAAACGACCGATCATCTCATACACTTTACGAATTTGCGGTATCGGTGGATCCGGGATATCCTGTTGATGAAACTCCGAAGAAATTTAACTTACTTACCAATAAATAAAAGAGAAATTTATAATATTTCTTTATCGAATTTGGATCAGAATCTCTAACTTTTTGTTTCTTGGAAGCATCAGTTTTTTATTATTTACTCCAAACGCCACAATTTGCATTCAATTTTGAAATAATTCAACATTGTTCTGTTTGATTTTAGCTTCAGCTATAGTCGCAAAAAGTACTGCTGCCTCTTATAGTCTTATTCTTCAAAAATATTTAGTTTTATATTTTTTTGTATCCTACTTAAACAAGGACTTCTTTATTAATAAAAAAATTGTATGTAATGAAATTATAAATATATCGAAACAACTCATTGTTTATATTTACAAGTTTTATTAAATAAATATTTGTATATTTTACATAAAATTTATTTATATATTAATATAATTAATTAATAGTTTATAACAATAATTCACATAAATGGATTATAGACAATATTATAAATTTCAAAATAAATGCTAATAAACAATTTTTCTAGAGTTTTTTTTTTTATATATCAGTAATAATCTTAAAGTTATTGTTTGTTTTTTTTTGTTTTGATTATATTAATTATTATTATTATTATTTTTCTTTGTATATAAATTGTTTAATATTTAAAATGTCACATTTACAAAATTGATTCCGTATTTATTTATTAAAGGACAACAAATCTTAGTAGGTACTGATTTGAATCCTAATTTGTGTTTAATAAATTTATATTATTTTACAGATTTGTATTTATTATTTTTAAAATTATTTGTATAGAGTAAGTAGGTACATAATGTCGAATAGCAAAAAAAAATTAATTGCTGCTTTAATTTTTGGAATTTCTGGCGTTTGCCGATGTCATGATTTTTTTGCCACTGTTTAAATCATTTATAATTGAATTAAATTAATAGGATGTTTAAATGACAAATATGTTTCGACAGGGTGTGTCATTTCGAATTTATATTTTTAAATTTAAAGAAATGGTTCATACTGAAATGGATTCAAATTTTATATATGTGAAATGAAAGTCAAATCTCCAGGAAATAAGTTTTAACAATCGCTCTATGCGTCATTATCAAAACCAAACATGTTTCGAAGCTTCAGGCTTCATAAGCAGTGCCTACCCAAGTAGCAACAAATTTACTTTATGAAACTAAACTATTTTATAAGTATTTTCTAATGCAGAATTTAGGAGTATTTTATCCCTTAACAACGTTTTCGTGTTTGTAGAAAATCGTTTTTATAACCATGTCTTATAATTGGTTATACAACTCACATTATAAAAATTATACTTGGTTTTGGCTTAAAATATTGTTAAACAATTTTAAAGATCGCTTTAAAAATATTTTAAAACGGTGTTTTAGGTGCTTTATAAGGTTTACATGGTTTCTGTATAACACCTATAATATCTGCGTTAAAAAACATTTTTAAAAAAGTTAGATACAAGCTGTATAAATGCTTTGTTAGGTGATAAATAATACTGGTTATTAAGACAAAGATATTTGCTCTATGAAATATTTATAAAACTGTCTTATAGGGTAACTACAAGGGCGTCGCGTGCTCTGTTATAAATTGTTTAGAGAACAAATTAGCGGTATTTTGGACAAACTCCTCATAACTTGGGCGTTATAAATACTAAATAAAATATTTTTATAAGTGCCTACGTTTGCACTTTTATAAATAGTTTAAAGAAATAAATTATCACAAATTTTCGCTTTACAAAATTAACATCCCCTTAACCTCAAATGAGTGTTACGCCATTATTAATATAATATATTTCATGAATATGGATTTATCACCCTGGAAAAAGACAAAAATGAGTAGACATTTCAAAAGAGGCAGTCGCAATTTTTAGTAACTGGTTGACTCTGATCCTGCTGGTCAGTTGTATCATTTGTCTCTAGCATCTTTCCATTTCTGTTTCGGCCACTTCGTAAGAAACCAAGTCACTCCTTTTGATACACTCCTTTTTAATTTGCAACAAAAAGTATACCAACTTGGGTTTGTAATTTGGATGCAAATTTTTTGGGCCTAACTAATATGCCGTGGCCATTCTCCCACCTTTCCGGCACAATGGCAATTCTTTTCTATCGTTTTCTACCGTCTCCACTATTTTGAACATGTTTATTTGCACAAACTGTACCACAATTATTTTAGTTATAGCTTTATAGCTATAAAATAATATTATCTAGAGCTCCGTTTAGAAATTCGAAACATACAATTTACAAGTTATGTTTCATACAGCAGACAAAATGCAGCACCAAATAACCTATGAATTGTAAAATGCAACTTCGAGAAGCTCTATGTGAGCGTTCTGTTTCCTAAAGTTCCTTGCTGCTACCCTACACAATACCAACAGAATGCTGATATACGAGGTTGCCATTGCACATGTATCAAAATTTAAGATGAATCCATAAAAATGACCAAAAATTATTAATTAATTTAATTAGTTTTTGAGTTGGTATTCTTTTTCTGTTTGGTTCCATTATTAATTCATCTCAGTTTGATTACAGAATTTTCAATCAGCCTTGAATTGTGTGAAAGTTTATTTTTGCAATAAACTTTGTCCTGGAGTGTATCCATTAAAAATATTGCAGCCTGATTAGACAAAGAAATTAATAAAACCGAAGACTTCACCAAATTACAAATCTGGTTACATGATTATCAAGTAAAGCATGGTTAGAAAAATATTTAATACTAAATTTGACAACCTTTGTTATAAATAAAATCTCGGACTGTTATTTGGTTGAAAAATAGTTTTATAGTGCCATAAATCACAACTCTACAAAATAATAGAGTTCTATAAAGTTTCTTATAAATTCAAAGAATTTAATGATAAATCAAACTTCGTCTTGTCCACAAATAAATCTCTTTATTTTGTTAAAAATTGTGTCATTAAATTATTAAACCATACATGTTTCGAGACATAGTATTCTCATCTTCAGTGGTTAACATTAGGGGGTAAAATTTTTGTTGAATACAGAAGTTATTTAATTGTTAATGGGGGGTTTTTTGATTCTGGAAATAACACTTTCATAAGTATACATTTTTATTAAAAGTCGGTCAACTTACCATTTGTAGAAAAAAATTTTTTATATTCATTTTTAGGAAGTTTATATCGATTTATAACACTATAATCATCCTATTTATTATTGATTAACTGTATCAATAAATTTACGTTTGTTGTAACATTCCAACGTTTTGGTTTTATTTTTGGTTTATATTTTGATGTAATCATTATATTTGAAATTTGAAAAGTTGCGTATTTAGAACTGAAAATTATGCAAATGGCGATTATGTCTAAATTTCTGTAGATTGAAGTTATAGTATTATATGGCATGTGACATATCGATGTTTGTTGGTGTGTATTTCTACAATATTCAAAGAATTGTTTAATGTTTCTATATTTATTTTATTACTTAACGCCATGTTATTTGCGCTGTTAAATGTCTGTCAGTAGCCGCCATTGTACACGAAAAATACTTTCGAACATGAAAGTACATAATTTACACAAAAAATATACTTTTCATAAAGATATAGGCATTATTTTTATTTTAGTGAACTAATAGATCATTAGAAAAGTACTTTCGATCAAAAATAATACCTTCGAAAAATATTTATAAATTTTATTATTTTTATCAGATCGGCTAATTAATGGATAATTTCAGGCGCTTCTGTTTTTTAGCAAAAACATATATATCTTTTATCAGAAAATTTCGCTGCGCAGGTGAATTGTTACTAGTGCCCAATAAATCTCCAGTTTTATATACATATTTATGTTATTCATTATTTTATGATGGCGATTAATCTGTATAAGTTCTTTTCAAATTATAACAAACGAGTAGGTAAATTTGTATTCCTCTACGTTACATCAACTCTATTTGATTTTTTTGTTGTAAAATGCGACATAAAATACAAAAAATATCGTATAACATTTAGCTTATGTATATCTAGAGGGCGTTGAAGAGACAGATATAAAATAATTTTAATGGTTGTAAAGCGCAAATTTGGCTAGGTTGTAATAATAATCTGAAAGACATACTTATAAAATAGTTTTATAATATCGTGTAAAGATATTTTATTAAGATGATATAACCAGGATATAGCTATATGTAATAGAAGCAAAAGATTTTATAATTTGGGCCTTTTTTAGTTGTATACATATTGTATGAGATCTGTAAAGACCACTATAGGATTTTAGTAGTTCTTTTAGATATGTTGTATAGCATTTCTTAGAACCCTTATAAAATTGATTTAGCTACTTGGGTATGCATAATAGTCGAGACAAGATAATCAAATAATCAATGAGTAAATTTAATTATTGTAATATAACACTATGGGACATGTATTCAAATAAATTATAAATAATACATAAGTACCTAACTAAAATGAAAGTTTTTATTAGAAATTGAAGGATAATAAAATTCGCTTAATGACTTCCAATTAAATAATTAATATTACTTTCACTTTAGTTATGCTGCATTATTTATAATTTATTCTAAAAGTAGACATTTTCATTGTTTTATCCTTTTAGACGTTGTTCTTCTAAATGAGATTTAATAATTCCAACTTTCAAATGTTGCCTTTTTACATTTTCTAAATAACTACTGTTTGTCAAAAAAGTAAAATAGCTGAAAAATATAAATATAAGCATTTATTACAAGTGCCCTTCTAAATTTATTTTTAAACAAATGTACTGTATGTAAACGAGAACGTATAATTCAACATTTACAAATTCTGCTTTACTTTTATAATAATATAAACAAAGATAATTAAAAATTATTTATTATATTTGTCTTTATGAACTTTTGTATTATTTGCAGGATTCTAACATACATTTTATGCTATCAAAATTATTTGCGTTTACAGATTATTACAATTTAGGTTATTCGGGAAAAATTCCAGAAAGAGCAACCCAGTACAAACTTATTTTAATTTTGTAACCTTATGGATCAATCTGTTGAGATAGTTAATTTTCCTAAGATGTTCTTAACCTGCCCTTAAAATTTCAAAACTCTTTCTATTCTGACGGCAAAATTACGAAATTTCAAAGAAGCAAGGATTCTACGGAACTCCAAGCTACTGACGTTAAACGGGTTGGAGATGGCTGCAGAAAAGACAGAAGCTGTTATGCTGACGCATCGCAGGCCGACGGATATCGTCTTTGAGGTAGAGAGCACCACTATTCGGCCAAAGAAGGCGATGAAGTACCTTGGAGTGTGGATAGGCAGAAGTTTTGGCACGCATATCGTCGAGACGACGGGAAGAGCTATGAGGACAACGGCAATGCTCGCAAGGCTTATGCCAAATATTGATGGCCCGTCAACAATGAAGAGAAGAATGCTGGCCACCGTCTGCCAGAATATTTTACTCTATGCGGCTCCGATCTGGATCGATGTGCTTCGATATGACAGGTACAGATGTATGATCGAGAGCGTCCATCGAAGAATGGCCATAAGGGTGTGCTGTGCCTACAGAACGGTGTCCTATAATGCTGTGTGCGTGATTGCTGGCATACCTCCAATAGATCTGCTGGCGAAACAAAGAAGTGAAGTGTCTGAGGAATATCCAAGAATGTAGCAGCGGAAAGACTGCTGGCGAAATGGCAAGAGAAGTGGCAAACTGCAAGCACCGGGCGCTGGACACATAGGCTGATCTCCAACATAGAGCAGTGGATAAATAGGAAGTTTGGCGAAGTGAACTATCACCTCACGCAATTCCTCTCCGGGCATGGCGCATTTCAGGGCTACTTGAAGCGATTCAAGAGTACCGAAAATGATAGCTGTTTGTTCTGCGGTGAAATTGATGAAGCCGCTCACGGTGTTCTGTACTGCTCCAGATTCGAACGTGAGCGAAATATCTGCAATGCTAGTTTGCCCATGGTGATATCTGAGTTCAATGTTGTTGAGCAGATGCTGAGCTCGAGTGAAGGGTGGATAGCTTTGTCCGTATGGTAACGGAAACCAAATTTCAAGCAGAAGTAGGCGCGTAGTCTTTGTCTCTTAAACGATTGATAGCCTTTTCCCTATGAGGAATATGTACTGTATGTGTATGTGCTTGTAAAATAATTCATGTTTACGTTATGTCATACCCACCTGTTTGTCATTGTACTCTACTCTTGTATGTTAATGTGTTGCTACAAACTATGACGAATCTGAACACAGCCTCTATCCAAAGTAATGCTCACGCAGTTCCAGATAGAGTACGGTTCATGAGGGTTTCTTGCTCTCTAAGCCCCTATTGGCGCAGACTACGTCCACATTAAAAAAAAAAAACAAAAAAAAATATACTGATGATAGACTAGGTTGACCTTCCAAAACTTCTAATGGACCATAGACCAGCAATCACCCGGTATATTTAATAAACCAGTCCTTTTATAAACTAAAATCAGACATGTTATGAATGCTCAAGCTCTCATCATCAGAGATACTCTGTAAAACAAATAATTTTTTAGTTATTCCATAGTTTACCTGAACGGTATTTACTTCATTTAACTACATACTTTTAAATTAATTTAATTACATTTTTTGGTTAATATCACATAATCTACTACATGTTTTCTCTCTCCCCTCGTAACAATACTTGCTTATTGGTAAACATTACAATTTCTTTACTATAAATTTAGATATTATTATAATAATAATTTTTACACAAATATTGTTCAATAATTATTGTTTTTCCTTCTCAATTTTTCAGTAACACTAACAGAATCAAAAAAAATAAAAACAAAGTTTTTGTATGTACCTGTTTATAGTGTTTTTTTTTTTTTTTACTTGGTATCACCCACTAGCACATCATTACCACTGCAGAGAATAGCATTAGTATCCAGGATGATGGGCTGCATTGAAGCCAGGATAATCCTCTGCCACCATGCTGCATGGCTGCAGGATTTTCACCTGCGAAACGAAATAGGAAAAAATATAGTAACACATATACATACATACGTTAGATTGCATGGGGCATAATGTATGGTAAGGTACCTTTGTGTGCATGTGTCAACAATTTACGCTTCTAAATAGAGTGTGGAGTGAAAATATATTTCAGAAACAGAAAGGAACAAAAAACTTGCGTTTCTATCTTCCCTAGAGTGGAATTTAGTTTTGTGATGTTTTTGTTTAATTTCTCTCCATATTGAAACGAATCCACCTGTTACAGTTTCAAGAGAGTCCTCAAAATGGTCCACCTCGAATACATTTAAAGCGATTTTTTTTCTGGAAAACCAGGGTAAATATAAAAAGCGCGCAAGTCGAATTGAAGCTCTGGAGAACTCCAGAACTCATTGAATAATTATTATACGGATGCTTAAAAGTTAAAAAATTTTTAGCCGAATACTAGCATTGTTTATGCTTTGGTGACAGAAAATTCATGATCCTAAACTTTAACGAGTTTTATTTATTTTTATTTATTTATTGTCATTACATGTCACTACCAAAAAAGGTTTACACAAGTCATATTAAATATTAAAATATTACAGTACACAACATAAAAACATAGAAATGTATATAACTTAATCAAAACAGAAAGTCAGTGCTGAGGAATTCATCAATGGAGTAAAAAGCCTGGTCAATTAAGTAGTTTTTCAATCTATTTTTGAACATTGCAAGGCTCAGTGTTTTCAAACTATCTGGCAAATGATTATAGCATGTGGGACCATAATAATTCACAGAATTTCTGCTTCTACCCAACCTCATATATTCAGGAAGAATGTCATTTTTGTTTCTGGTATTGTGGTTGTGAACTTCATCATGCCTTATGTACAGATTGTAATTATTTTTCACATACATAATTGAATTGTAGATATAGAGACACGGGAGTGTAATTATTTTACATTCTTTAAATTTAGGTCTGACATCCTCTCTAAACTTTAAATCTGTCATTATTCGCACCACTCGTCTTTGGATTGCGAATACCCGACTAGTGACAAGAGTGTCCCCAAATTGACAAAGCATATGAAGCCACACTGTGAAAAAGGCCATAATATGCTGATTTCAAAACATTAAAAGAGTCTTCACCCTTCAAGCTTCGCAACATGAACACAACCTTAGACAACTTGGCAATGGTAACCTCGACATGACCGCCCAGGTCAGCTTCTGGTCCAAAGTGACACCCAAAAACTTTACCAGACCATCAGAAACAGCAACATCCGTCTCACGTAATGTAAATATTTTAGTAGCTGTTTTATTGGCATTCATACAGAGTTTGTTAGCTGCAAACCACTCCGCAGCCATCGACTGTGAATTAATCATACTTGAGACCAGAACATCACTCGACAGTTCAACATCGACAATAGTTGAATCGTCTGCAAACAATGTCAGGTCAGAGCATGGCAGATGTAGCGGTAAATCATTAATGAAAATCAAAAACAATAGAGGTCCGAGCACCGAGCCCTGTGGGACTCTACAAGAGCTCAACAAGGGCTGAGAAGACATTGACTCAAACATTGTTACGACATTCCTACCGGTGAGATAGGAACTCAGCAAACGAATCGAATTCGCACTCATACCGTATCGCTCCAGTTTACCCAACAAGATATCGTGTGAAACCCAATCAAACGCCTTTGTTAAATCAAGAAAAGAAGCCCCCACAAGCCTTCTACTCTCAAAAGCGGTTATAACGCTATTTATAAAGTTTTCTATAGCTGAAACGGTGTTAAGTTTCGGTCTAAATCCAAATTGTTTCGGAGAAAATAAATTATTTCTTTCAAAATAGTTGGCTAATTGTTTAAAGAGTATCTTTTCAAAAATAGGGGCGATAGTTGTTCAATTCATCTGGAGATCCTTTTTTGAATAACGGTATAATTTTGCTAAATTTCAGACAACTCGGAAACATACCGGATGAGATCGCCATATTAATCAATATTGTCAATGGTATAATTATTACATCCTTAATATATTTAATGATTACGATATTCAAATCAAAAATGTCTTTCGAGCTTTTATTTTTAAAAGAGTTTATTATATCTCTCATCTCAATAAAATATATTTCATTAAACTCAAAATTGCCAGGAATGTCAATAGACAACAAATCCAGTGGACTGATATTTGAGGATAAGTCATGGGTTAAAGTTTCCGCAATACTGGTAAAATATGTATTGAAATCATCAGCAGTAAGATTTGTTAATGATTGTTGGGTAGCAGAACTATTCCTTTTATGGTTGATAATATCCCATGTAGCCCTAGCAATATTAGAACCATCTGCAATATACGTATCATTCTTCTAATTCCTAAAATTGAAACAAAAAATGCATAATTTCCCTTAAAAACTAAGCGTTTCACAACTCTCTCTCCACAAACAATCACGGCATATATATTGATACTCCTGCATATTTATAACCACTATAAGTGATAAATCATATGTAGATGCCTGTTGAAACCGCTAGAGCCGCTTTTCACACTGACCAACAAACGACCGAGGATCTCTCATCGTCTCCCGTCCCTCGCTCTCACATATTAATGCACAGCAAAACCCCTACCAACCGATGTGTGTGTGTACATCTAATAATAACACGCCTCACTGACCAATCGAATCAGATAAAGTTGACACACTTAATTGGTTTGTTCAATTATTGTATCTAATTAGGATTGTACTACATAATTTAGTGTAGAGAGATATACTTGTTTATCTAACAGGGTGTTTCTTTTTATAAAGCCATTTTGTCAACTTAGAAACTGACAGTATGATCAGCGAAAGGTTAGCTAGTGGAAATTTGAGGCATGCGTGGTTTGGAGCGTTTCTTTTTTCGGCGGCACAAAGCCTAAATGAGCTCTTTGAAATTGAATTGTCATGTTGCCATGGTACATTACATCAAAAAAATATTTAATGCGCCTGATGAAGTCGCTAATGAGTGATGAAACGTGTGATCACGTAATAAAAAATAAGTAATTAAAGAAAAAAAAATAAATTTTATATATAGAGCTATGAATAAATTTTTTTGTTGTATATCTTAATAATTTAATAAGATTGAGGTTAACAATCAGAACAAAATTTGAGGAAGCCTGGACGTCGAAGAACAGTTCATACACCAGAAAATATTGAACGAGTTTGAATTGCGTTTACGAGAAGTCCTATAAGGTCTGCTAATCGACAAACCCTTATCCTAGGAATATCGAAGGGAAGCTTAGATCGAATTATTCAAAGGGATTTAAAATTTCATCCCTATAAATACCAAATGACACAGCACCTTAGCAATCAAGATAAAGAAGCAAGGTTAGCATTTTGTCAAGAATTTTTGGATTTACATCATGGTTCATAAACAGAATTTTACTGATCAAATGAAAATCCTCGTGAAATCTTTACACAGAACCTCCATAATCCAAAAGTTGTTGTGTGGTGTAGAGTAGGATCTTCTGCTATTATTGGCCCCCAACACACGGCACTCGGTGATAGATTTTGTTCCATTTTCGGAAAGAGTGATGTTGATGAAAATAACGGGAAAACCTGTAAACCTTAATATCATACAGACGTATGCTCCTACAGCGGATAAAGAGGAAAACGAAGTTCAGGAATTTTATAACGATATAGATAGAGCATTAAAAATGACAAAAAAGGAGGAAATCAACGTGATTTTAGGAGACTTTAATGCTAAAATAGGGAAGGGTAGATGCGAGGATATTGTGGGCGAATTTGGACTGGGTAAAAGGAACGAGAGAGGCGATTTATTAGTTGAATTTTGTCAAGAAAAACAACTCATTATAATGAATACATGGTTCCAACTACCGCCCCGACGGTTATATACATGGCGAGCGCCTGGAGATCGTCCAAACCAAATCATAAGAAATCAAATAGATTTTATTTTGGTCAACAAACGATTTCGGAATTGTATAAAGAGAGTCGCTGCTTATCCGGGCGCGGACATTGCATCAGATCATAATCCTCTCGTGGCAGATCTAAAAGTAAAGTTGGCTAGGATCAAAAAAACCAGAATAAAAAATCAATTAGATACAAGAGAACTCATGAGAAATGAAGATCTTACAAAGAGATATGCGGAAACCATCAATAAATACGTGAAAAGTATTAATCAAACTAATGATATTGAAGACATTGTTATTGGAATAAAAGAGTCCATAAAAGCATCAAACGAAGAAATCAAACCGAAAATAAGAAAAGGGAAAAAGAAAGAATGGATAGAGATATTGGATCTGATGGAAGGTCGCAGGAAATATAAAATCCAGGGAAATCAAGAGAAATATAAGGATACTCACAAGGAAATAAGAAGGAAGATCAAAGAAGCAAAGGAACTATGGATGGAAGAAAGATGTATTGAAATAGAACAGTTACAAACAAGAGGTGATTCATTTGGATTGCACAAAAAGTAACATATATACAGAAAACAACACAAAAGTCGAATACGCAATGATCAAAATGAGTATATAACATCAGAAGAAGAACTAGCAACGACATGGAAAAAATACGCGGAAAACCTTTTCAATGATATAAGACCACAGCAACCAGTGCATACGCTGCACTCTGATAATTTATCGGGGCCCTCTATAATTAAAAGCGAAGTGATATATGCCATCAAGTCAACCAAGATGTACAAAGCCCCAGGACCAGATGACATTAGCGTAGAAGCAATTAAGTTGTTAGACGAAGAAAATGTAAAAATACTAGTGAATTTGTTCAATCGCATATATGACACTGGCCACATTCCATCTGATTGGCTTCGATCAACGTTCGTAATGATCCCAAAGACGACCAACGCCACGAAATGTAAAGACCATCGCCTTATCAGCCTAATGAGTCATCTGCTGAAGGTTTTCCTTCGTATTCTACACTCTAGAATGTTCAATAAACTAGAAGATCTAAGCGGAGACACACAGTTTGGTTTTAAAAGCGGAATGGGGACTCGTGAAGACTTTTTCGGCCTGAATACTTTAGTACAAAACAGCTTAGACCAACGAAAAGACGTATATATGCTGTTTATTGATTACGAGAAGGCCTTCGACAATGTTAGACATGACACCTTGTTGAAACTTCTGCACAATGCCAATATTGACGCAAAAGATATCAGAATCATCCAAAATCTGTACTGGAATCAAAAAGCCTGTGTAAGATTTGAGAAATCACTAACAACAGACGAATTTAAAGTTCTAAAGGGGGTTCGACAAGGGTGCATACTGTCACCAATACTGTTTAACTTATACGTCGAAAATATATTTTCTGAGGCGCTGGAAGACTTAGAGTGTGGGATTAAAGTAAATGGTATACCAATTAACAACATACGGTATGCAGACGACACCGTAATCATTGCTGACAGTGAAGAGGACTTACAACTAATGCTGGAGCAGATAAATACAGTTGGAAAGGGGAATGGTCTCAAAATAAACATACAAAAGACAAAGTACATGATAGTAAGCAGAAACCCTCCTCAAAATGCTGTGTTAAACTTGGAAGACCAACCTATTGAACGAGTGCAAAACTTTAAATACCTTGGGATCAACATAAATGAACAATAGAATCCCGAACAGGAAATTTGCTGTCGCATACAACAAGCGAGGCAAGCTTTCACAAGCCTAAGACCCTTTCTTTGCAACCTGACATTGTCCCTCAAATTAAGATGCAGAATGGTGCAGTGTTACGTCTGATCCATCCTGAAGATCCGGTCGACAAACAAGCTTGAGTCTTTTGAAATGTGGTGTCTAAGAAGGATGCTACGTATATCGTGGGTAGACCGAGTTCGAAATGAAGACGTTCTTAGAAGGGCGGGATGCGAAAGAGAACTTTTCAACATAATCAAGAATCGGAAAATTGGATACCTGGGCCACATACTACGAGGGGAGAAGTACAAAATACCACAGATAATTCTGCAAGGAAAAATTGAAGGGAAGAGAGGAGTAGGACGTAAACAGATGTCCTGGTTGAGAAACATCAAGAACTGGACAGGCATTAGCAATACGGGCGAGCTCTGTCGCGCTGCGGAAGCAAGGACCCTTGTTATGATGAGATAGTCGCCAACGCACTAGAAGTGTACGGCATTTTAAGAAGAAGAACAGTAAAATCCGAGCGTTACGTTATTATGCTAGAAAGTTTTCTCATTCCAGAATTAAATATACACGAGGATTACTAAACAATGCCTTACTATTCCAATAAGATGGGACAACAGCTCATACCGCCAGAAACTCAATGAGTGTCCTGCGAGAAATGTTTAATGGCTGACTCATTTCTCGATTCGGAGATTTGCCTTGGCCTTCGAGGTCCCTCGACTTAACGGCACTCGATTTTGTCCTGTGGGAATATTTAAAATCCAAAGTGTTTGTAAGTCGTCCATGTACGATCGAGGAACTGAAAGTCAAAATTCGTGAAGAAGTTGAAGGAATAGACGAAGGTTTGCTACGCCGTGTAATGAACCACTTTTTATCTAATATTGAAAAATGTGTTGAAGTTGGTGGAGGTCATTTAGAAGACGTGATTTTGAAAATTAAAAATTAAATTAGCCAAATATTTATGAGTTATCATAAATCCCAAAAAGCTAGCTGCAATGTAGTAAAATCAAAAGTTTGTTTTGTTAACTAAAAAAAATTTAATTCAAATATTAAAATGGGAAATCTATTATGACGAACTCTGTATAATATGAAATCACATCCTCTTGTGTCCCAATTCCTAATCTCCAACAAAACACTTCACCCGTATTAAATAGCTGAATTCCTAATCCAAAGTCATATCTGTCTAACTCTCATTGATTGCCACAACTTTGCCCCTGTCATTACAAGATCCAAACGAAATTAGGAATACAGACAGACATTCATTCATTTGACCGTGCAAATCTTCCGTTACAATCCGTATAGTCGTTCACTTCAAATGTCGACAGCAGTACAAAGCAGTGCCAAATTCCAGACACGTTAAGTGTTTGAATAGAAGTCATCTGGTCCTCTATTTGCCCACATCGCAATTTCAAGACCACGTATACAGTGTGTCCAAGCAAGGGTGATCTAACATTTTCTGAGATTTCCATTTTCTTATTTTTTTTCTTCTGAAATTCTGTTGATACACTTTCTTATCTTAATAAGAAGCCATTTGTAGATTTTTATTAGGCTCTTGGTTTGTTTTCGAGTGACTCTCATTTTTATTACAAAATTCAAGCAAGCATAATCCAACAATAAAATGCATGTCAATCCTTGTTCCATGTTCGGCATCAACCCCCATTGTTTTCTTGCCATATACATGCGTCCAAATTGCGCTCCATCGCATATTTCAACATTGTGTATTTCTAGTTTGACTTTGACAGATATAAAGGTTCGCCGTGTTTTGGTGTGAATCTGTATTACATTTTATGTGAAAAAGAACGGCATTGTAATGGAGAATCGTTGAATAACTTTTAGACAAGTTGCTAGGGATGTCGGCATATCGATTGGCCCATATACCATGCAATTTTTCGGATGTTTCGAGCTAAATTTTGGCCAGGAAACCATCCCACGAGCATCGCTTAGGAGCTGTTAAATGACGTCAACAACGATCCACATTTACTCAAAATAGTATATGGTGATGACTTTTAAACTAAAGTCCAATGGAAGTGCCAGATGTGAATGTTTTGTCCACTGTTTTCTTCGATTACAATGTATCGTGGGTTATTACCAGAAGATGTGGAAAACTGCAAGAGTAATTCCAATTCTGAAGAAGGGAGACTCTAGTATCATTACTAATTATAGACCTATTTCTCAATCTATAAAAAGGGAGACAGCAGTGCTGTTGAAAATTATCGTCCCATAGCACTGCTGAGTTCTGTATCAAAGATTATCGAGAAGATTGTGGCAGAGAGAATATTTGAGTTTTTGAACGCTTGTAACGTGTTGAGCGGATGTCAACACGGTTTTAGACAAGGGTTTTCAACCGAAACGTGTACCAGCGAATTTATCCAGAAAATGCACGATCTATCGGATAGTGGTTCGTACGTGGTCGCACTTTTATTTGACCTGTCCAGCGCATTTGATGTGGTGGATAAAAATTTCTTATGCCAAAAACTGGAAAATATTGGCATACGCGGACCCATAAACGAATGGATACGTTCTTATTTATCCAACAGGAAGATCGCTGTAAAAATTGAGTCTGTGATATCAGTTTTTCAGGACCTTGATTTAGGGACTCCTCAAGGGAGCATACTTGGTCCACTGCTTTTCCTTCTTTACGTTAACGATCTTCCTATGAATATCACGCACGGCTCTCTTTACATGTATGCTGATGACACTACAATATTATTGTCCGACAGAGAACCGGATATCCTCAAGCAAAAAATCGATGTCACACTTCAAGAGTTTAAAAAATGGTGTCGAAATAATCGCCTCATTATCAACTTCGACAAAACAGTCGCTTTGCAATTTAGTAGATATAGGACTCTAGACCTTCAAATTAGTTTTGATAACATTCAACTAACCTTGTCAGAGTCTGTCAAACTTTTGGGAGTGTATGTTGATCCAGAGTTGAGCTGGATATCGCAAGTAGACCACCTTTGTAAAAATTTGAACAGACACTTGTATGTGTTGTATTCTCTGAAGGATGTTATGAGTTTGGATGCATTGATTTCGGTTTACTATGCCTTGGTTTACTCTGCAATTTCATACGGTATAGTCGTCTGGGGTAGGAGTGCAGAAATTGGCAGGGTTTTTGTACTCCAAAAGAGAGCAATCAGGTGTATTTTTAAACTGCCCTATAGGACTACGTGCAGGGACACTTTCAAGAGCAACGGTTTGCTTACAGTTCCCTCAATTTACCTGTACAAATTGCTCTTATATACATTTAGACATAAGAATTCTATACCTACACGCGGAAATAATCACGATTACTTTACTAGGGGACGAAATGAATTGCATCTACCTCGCCCAAGACACGAATTTTTTAAAAAATCGCCAAAGTATTCTGGTCGCTATTACTATAATCTACTCCCTGAAGATCTGAAGAACTGCCACTCTGAGACTGAATTCAAAAGAAAATTAAAATTCTTGTTGACCGATGGCGCATTCTATACCTTGCAGGAATTCACGGCTGCTGTACAGTGATTGTTATTGTTTCTGATTCCTACTTATTTTGGATTTCTTTGTTATTGTGGGTGTGATGTGTGTTATTTTATTGTATGTATGTTGGATTAGTGACTGATTTTTGTAATTTGAAGTGTATACAAATTTATTGTTTTTAATATGTGACAAAGACTGTTATAAGTACTTATATATGTTTGTATTATGGTCTAACTTATATTGACATTTAATTTATGCGTCTATGTAATAGGTGTTGTAATCTTGACGTGTCTATGTACAGAAATGTACTATTTTTTGACAGAATAAATATTATTATTATTATTATTATTTCAATTTTGTGTAATTTTTCTAAATTGTTTGAAATAGTGTTGTATCAATATATATTCTCCACTGTTAAAAATTCTATTACAACTAAACAACAAGGCTTTTTCTCAGGCAGATCATGCGCGACAAACTTGGCTTGCTTGTCACAGCATGTTTGTGAAGTCTTGGACTCGCGTTGTCAAATTGATGTAGTGTATACGGATTTCAGAAAAGCCTTTGATCAGATCGACCACTATGTTCTATTGAAAAAGCTTGAAAATTTTGGTTTTTCGTCGGGGTTGGTCGGCCTACTTAAATCTTATCTATTGGACCGTCGCCAGTTTGTGAAATATGAAGGGTATGAGTCATTCAAGTTTGTACCTACATCAGGCGTACCACAGGGATCCAACTTAGGTCCATGGCTGTTTATTATTTTTATTAACGACATTTTCGATTGTGTGTTATGCAATAGGCTACTGTTTGCCGACGACTTAAAACTTTTTCATGAAATTCGTAGCCATGACGACTGTTTGTATCTTCAAAGATGCTTACATTTTTTTGCGGACTGGTGTGATAGAAACAAATTGCATCTGAATATAGACAAGTGTAATGTGGTGACCTATACGAGAAAAGACAATAGAATTACTTTTAATTATTACATTGACGGTTCTGTCTTGAATCGAGAGACGGTTCTCAGGGACTTGGGTGTTTGTTTTGATGAGCGTTTCTCCTTTGTGGCTCATGTGGATCACGTCTCGCGACATTGCACTAAGCTGCTTGGTTTTATCCTAAGAAATTGTAAATATTTTAATAACACCAAAACTTTTAAAATTTTATTTAGTGCTTTTTAAGATCCAGACTGGAATATTGCCAAATTGTATGGCACCCTATCTATGATAGGCATGCTGAGACTCTAAACGCGGTGGATCGAAGATTTCTGAAATATTTGATATTTAGGGATTATGGTGTTTATCCGCAGAGGGGAGCCGAGTATCAGATTTTACTATACGAGTGCGGGGAGACCTCACTGGAAAGCCGTCGAAGACTGCTAGCCGTTAAGTTTTTGCACAGTCTATTGCATGGCTCAACAGACTGTGAGTATTTATTGTCTAAACTGAATTTTCTAATACCAAGACAGGCTGGCAGGCTTAGGTTCACATTTTACGAGGATCCTTGTCGTACCAACATAATGCTTCAGTCTCTTGTACACTATATTTGTGACGGTTTTAACAGAGTATCGCAATGTCGGGCTTGTTTTGGTGAATTAGAGTGGATACCTACTTATTTGTAGTTTCTGTTATTATATTGATTATGTTTTGATGGTTTATTCTGTTTTTTCTGTTCTCTTTTTAATTTTCATTCATTCATTTTTCGTATGAAAAGATATTTTTGTTTGTTCTTTATATAGACACGGATATAATGTGATTATGTTTCCTGTAATTGGGGTTATACCCTGTTGGAAATAAAGAACTATTTATTTATTTATTTTATTTAGAAGATCGTACGGTTAATAAGGAATATTACCTTGAATGCTAGTGCCGTTTACGTGACGTAATACGAAGAAAACGCATGGATTTGTGGCAAAACAATTCATGGCTTTTATATAAACATAATTCACCTTCTTAAACAGCATCGCTTGTTCCAGATTTTTTGCCCAAAATCAATGCATCAGTGACCGTTTTCATCGGATTTAGATCGCTGCAACTTGCTTCTACTTTCAAAACTGAAAATACCCATAAAATTCCAATGTTTTGCCAGAATTGCCCACGTAAAGTCTGCAGTGAGGATTGGAAAAATCACTGACATTAAAGTGTATTTTATTTAAGTGGAATTCCTTCAATTACAAATTAAGATTCTGATGTAATCCAAAGTTGCATAAATAAACCTTTCTGTTCGTTGTAGGTCTTAATTGTATTTTATTTTTAACATACACAACATCATGTATTTATAATAGCAGTGTTTCACAATTTATTTACATTCGCATATAAATTGTTACATACGAGCAAACAGAGGCAGGCAAGTAAGTAAGATAAATTTCCCACATTTCCGCCGCCTCATCCACCATTGTTCTCTTTATCCCGGCTTGTTTTGTTGGTCTTATGTTGTATTAATGACTAAAGTATGTTTAAATGGTTGCGGTGGAAACGGTTTACATCTTGAAAGTAATTTGTTCCCACTGTGCAACATACGAAGGGTTCATGGAGCTACTTGGCAACATTAGTCGACATTCGTGTAGACGATTCAGATTGAAGTCTCCCAGGATTTGGATTGGAAAATATTAATAGGGGACTTATTTTGCAATTAATAGCATAATGCTCAACCAAAGTAATTACAGTTTGTAGAATATGAAGGCTTTAAGTCTTTACTTTTTCCTTCCAGCTCGGGGGTTCCACAGGGCTCCAATCTCGGTCCTTTGTTGTTCAATATTTTCATTAATGACCTAATTGAGTCTTTTACGTGTGGTAGGCTTGCTTATGCTGCGGATCTTAAGATCTTCCAGCCCATTAATTCCCTGAATGACTGCGATCATCTGCAGAGTAATTTGGACACTCTGTGTACCTGGTGCACGGACAATCGTTTAGAGCCTAATGTATCTAAATGCAAGATCGTTAGCTATTCCAGACTAAAGGACGCATCGAATTTTGCTTATCAATTGAACAATGAGTCCTTGGAAAGGTTCAGCAGAATTGAAGATTTGGGTGTTGTCTTCGACAGTGAATTTACATTTATCCAGCAGACCGTCAGTGTAGTATTGAGCGCAAATGGAATGTTGGGTTTTATTATTGGGAATTGTCGGTAATTCAACGATGTTTTCACGGTTAAATTTTGTTAGATCTAAACCCAATATATAGTACTCATATTAGATCCTTAGAGTCTGTTCAGCGTCGTTTACTTAAATACCTAGCCTATAAAGCCGACAATGTTTATCCTCCACGGGGAGTAGATCATGCGTCTTTGCTCTTGCGTTTTAATGAATCTTCTCTCGTGACCAGAAGAAACATTCACGCAGTCAATTTTTTATACAAATTATTGCACTGCGCCGTTGATTGCCCATATCTATTGGGATGTATTAGATTCCATGTTCGGCGATTGGGTGCTCGACATCTCGTGCCGTTCACTGTGGGCCCAGCCAGGACTAATATTTTGTGACAAAGTCCTGTTTACTATATGTGTGATATTTTCAATCGGTGTTGTCGTGCTTTTGACATTCATGACTCAACCTTATCCGCGATTACTAATAGTTTACTTAATGGATAGTGATTATTTTCTTTTAATATTGAACTGTTATTCATCGCATTTATTTTTGTAGTATTTAATGTTTATAGTTAGACTGCCGTGTTTATTTGTTTGAGGAATTGAAAGTATAGGTACTTGGACAGAGAGTGTTATTAATTAATTATTAATTTTTGATTATTTTTGACATTCCGAAATATTTATTAAATTTTTTTTATTGTTTGCATTTATTGTTTTGTTTTGTAACGTAGTTATTTGGTTGTTTTTTTTTTTAGTTTTTTCCTCTTGATTTGATATGTTTTTTTTTTTCAATTAATTCGAAATTGTATTCTTGATTTTCCTGTACCTAAGTGGGTTTGACCTGTTGGGAATACAAGTGGATTGATGAATTTAAACGTCGTCGTACCAGCAAAAATGATGTAGAGCGCAGTGGACCCCCAAATGAGGCTGTTATTCCTTCCGTACCTATCTTGGTTTATTCACTAATTTTCTTGATAATGTGCTTTGCATCGAATATGTAGACCATAAAGACAATTTTGTATAATATCCAAGCAGCACAGTTCCGAAAATGAAGTGCATGGCAATTAACCCTCTATTTCAAGAAGTTACTATAAATTTCCTCATATCTTTTCTTCCATTTTTCAGCTAATAAGTCTGAAAGAGGTTTGCTCTGCTTGATTTCGGTCTGGTGGAGTATTTTGAGCTTATAATTTTAACATCCTGTATTTTCATCTCTAATATCTCCTGTGTATCACCGATCTCAAATGAAATACATCATTCTGGGACCAATTGCGATTTTAAATATTATGATGTAAACGAAAATAGGAATTTTATCGGCGTTACTAAAAAAAATTAACCTAAACTGAATTAGAATAACTGCAAAACTAACATCATATATGTTTTAATCTACCGATTCCACCTACGTTTGCATATTCCCATTCCTTCCACAAGATCCTTTTAGCCAACACGTTTCACCAAAAATTTCCAATTCACAGTAGCGGGCTTAGGTATCCATCGGATAACCCAAACTCCCTTTCTATGTGTTCGTTAGCCGATTATACTTCCCTAAAATGTCCACAGCAAGGACGATCGACCATGTTCCGGTGCAAACCGAAAAGACTAGTACGTAGCAGCAAAACCCCCATGGTACAAAACGACGTATATTTCTATGCATAAATTTAAGTTAAATTTCCATATTATCATCAAGTATAACTTTGTCCTGCTGTCGGCCTAATTAAATGCAGCCCTGAAATTAAATTCTCTTCACTCCTACTTAGGTTATTATGGTATATAAAGTATGCTGTTTCCGTGATGATGTTATGAAAAGGCTGGGCCAACATGAATAAATCTTGAGTTAGCCATGCCGTTAGAGATTATGACTGTGAGAACAGATATTTGAAAAACTCATTCACTTTTGGATAGAAAAAATATCCAGTGAAGTAAATAATTTTAAATCTACACCATTAGTTTCTTCGGGTATACCACAAAGTTTACACCTCGGTCCACTATTATTTAATAAATGTATCAAGCTAGCAACAGCGGTCAAGTCAGAGTAGGAGACGAGCTCACCGAACATTTCAGTGTCAGCAAGGGTGTTAGACAAGGCTGCATACTAAGCCCAATGCTCTTCAACATATATGGCGAATGGATTATGAGAAACGCCTTAGAGAACTGGAAAGGAGGAATAACCATCAACGGGGTCAAAATTAATAACCATCGCTACGCTGATGACACCACGCTCGTAGCTGCATCCGAAGACGAATTAAAAGAACTTATACAACTAGTGGAGCAAATGAGTATGGAAGTCGGTCTTCAAATGAACAAGAAGAAGATTTAATTATCGAAGATTACAGTTGGTTGTTGATGATTTCTTTTGGTGCTTATCGAATGGTTGAGAGCTTTATATTTCCAAGTGCCATGCTGTGAATTTCGGTCGACGACCGGTCCTATTACACACAGTATTATCTTAATGCCAGCTCTCTGGCATAATATGAGGTGCAAGTGAAGGATTTGGGTGTTTACTTTTTACAGCTCATTGTCATATTCATCATATTGACACACGCGGTATATTGTAATAAACGTGTAATATTGCATCCTGTCGAACTAAGTATTTTTCGCTGATTAATAATTTATAAAAGTTCATGACTCTAACATCGGTATTGTATCTACGAAATAGACAAAATTTGTTGGTTCACATTTTTCCACACACGCAGTACGACCCCAGGATATTGGAATGAGTGGAAGAAATTAAAGTTATAAATATTGGTGTAACAGGAAGTTACAGGGGATTTTTATTTGCACTTCTGTGTAGTAAAGTTGGAGACTTGGCATCTCGGAGCATGAAGTCTCCCTCGAGTTGGAGCACAAGTCTCCAAAAGCTCCGCCAGGTTCTCTTACCACAAAACTTTTATTTGGTCTTCTCTCCAACTTCGGCGAAGAAAGTTCCGAGTTCCGTTGGGAGTTTATAGTATAAATAATTATGATCTTAAACATTGTTAAAACTGAAAATTACCAAAAGAGTAAGTACAAATTTTATATATTGTAATTGATGAATTTTTTGAAACTTTTGACTTTCCTTTGTATTTTAATACAATACCTGTTTGTAATCCGTAAGCGACTGTACTGGTGGGCTCTTACCAGTTCACTTAAAATTTACCATTTTCCTCGAAGATGAGAAAAAAGAAGAAAAAACTAATAATACAAGTAGAAATGATCTACAAAGTCAAATAATTTAAATCCATTTTATTTTTATTTTTTCATTTTATTAATTTAACACTAACTTTCCAAGAAATGATATTGTATAAACGTTCAAATCAAAAAACAATATAAAATCTCTATGTTAATTTCATATGAAGTGTAACCCTCACATTTAACTATATTATACAAGGTTCCTTAGCCACTGATGGTGGACGTGTAGTCCGAAACATGTCTGGCAACTAATAAGAATTTCAACGTATATATAAAGATCATTTTGTGGAGTAGACGTCGTTTTATTCAAATAATTTTAATATAGTTTTCTAAATCTAATCAAATAACTATTACCTGAGAGACGTAGTTCAAATACAGACCGGAGAACCATTGAGATCCTCCTTATGTGAGCGTGATGTACGTGAGCGAATCGCTCTACAAGCCAAGCGAGTAATTTATTGAAACCAAAAGAATATAATCAATAAAATCAAACCCTTCTCTATATTCTATATTAATTTATAACTACCTTAATTTTCTAATATTATTTGTGACATAGCGGAGCCTCAACCTATGTTTTCTAATTATTTTTGTGACATGGAGGTATATCTCTGTCACCGGGACAATATTGAGCAGGTCTAGCACAAGATACATATATTTTAAGATGCGTAGTACCTGATCATTTCCGGCTCAATTATGATGTAGTTTTGATGAATCGCTTTGACAACATTGGAGGAACGCAGGAATTTGAGAGACATTTGTCTTCTATGCAAAATTCTATATAGATTCTATAGATCGGTTGGGGTAAGTCATCTCTTTGATGTCCCATCCCAGTAAACACACATACGTTTTTTAAACGTAAAATTAACGTGTCATTAGTTGATTAAACGTGTAAGTTTAAAAAATAACCGTTTTATTTTGGTATAAATCGTATAAAAAATCAGGTTGGTAATTATTTTTTAGATAAATGCTCGCAAACGTCAACTATAAGTTTTAGGTGCAGTTATATTTAAACTTTCATGTATACAACTGCACCTAAAAATTAAAGTTGACGTTTGCGACCATTAAAATAATTTTCAACCTGATTTTTTTATCGATTTATTCAAACTTTTACATGCTGCAATAAACAAATTTTAAAAATACAAATACACGTTTATTCAATGTTCTTTAGAAACGTTGTTTAAAAATAAATATCTAATAAAATTCGTGTATGTATCGTTTATTTTCTACGTGTATTCAACGTACTATGGAAACGTTTTAAAAATATTATTATCAACGTAGTTTTGACGTGATTTGAACACCACAGTAAGTTGTTATTTATTCACCAATATAAAACGTTTTTCTTTACACGTTGTATGTTTAATACCGCGACATTTTTGAGTAGATTCTACGTAATAAAAACACGATTTTAATAAAACGTTATTACTACATTTAAACGTTTTTTTACGTACGTGTGTTTATTGGGCTTGTATAGAACTAATTACTATACTAAACGATTAATTTCAAGAGCATCTAGAGCCGAGGCCAGTGCGCTTGTCCTGATATCAACTTTAGTAGAAATTTTTATATTTTTAAAAGATCCTTGGTTGGGTGATGGTTGATCCTTGCTTTTTCAACGTTTTGATATAGTTTGATTCTCCTCTTACGCACCTAATATGATAAATAATTGGATGCGTATCGTAATGTAATTACACTTTTAAATGGACTTTGCTAAGCTGTTAAGTTAAAAGCCGACGTGTCAAGCGCTCCTGAATTGCTAGCTAACGACTGTTTTCCTAAGCATGAAAACATGTGAAGAATTTAACGTAAATTAGATAAAAAAAAATACAACACAAGAGTATGTCTTTAATTAATCCAATTCCATGATATCAGTAAAATCCCCATTTATCAACCGAATGTGTGTGTGTGTGTTGAGGAAGTAAACCACAATTTTTTACTGTTTATGTCTTGAAAAAAAAGTAGGAAAGTTGTTAAAATAATTAATGTTTCTTTTAGCAGAACTCCCGGGCTCTCTAAGACATGTAGCAGTTAAACACAGTAAACTAATGGAGCATAGTAGCACTTTACTGCAGTCGTTTTTTTTTTTAAATTCTACTCCCTCTTTTGCTCTTTGATAGTGCACACACACAACTCTATTTTTATATTTTATTTCAGCAAGAATTTTTGCTCTTCGACTTTTAAAGGACAATTTAATTAAACGTACAAGTAAAATTGAAGTTCAATCAATGGAAAGCACTTATTTCCAAGATTATTCAATTCTAATTTAAAAAAAAAATGCGACAAAGACTATGAGGATCATGTTTTAGGTATAATTTTGAACTTCTGCCATCACTATATTCATGAAATTCGACATTAGGTGGCACGTGTAACGACTAAATATACCCCCATGACAATTACCCCTTTACCTAAGAAAAAGAAAATAAGTCAACCATACTGTATCTGTAAAATCAGGTGCCACGAATTGAACATAAACCCAAATAGAAATCTCAAAAACCCTGTTAAATATTTATAACATCTTTGCATTTCATTGCTATTGGTTTGTTCCACAATCTACATAAATTCGTACCTTCATTAAGTAAAAATCTGTACACGTAATAAGTTTCTAAGGATATGCCATGTTCTAAAACTTTACGAGTAGTAGGTAATCTGATTAGAAATTTTATATCATTCAAGTCATACGTTACAACGCACATGAGGTCGATATATGAGAATATTATTATGATGAAACATTTACAGCTTGCAATCAAACTACCCTTAAATTTGAATAGGTAGAGATAAAATTCTGGAAAGAGTTTATGTATAGCAATCGTTCCCAAACGTTTCTCAAGTGTTGCTCTTTCGCAGTTTGAAGAAATATATCCATTTCTTAGGACTTAGACGTGTGCATTCCAAATTACTAGATATCCAATCAACTTACATAAGTACATCTGGGAAATATTTGTTGAATGTATGCCGAGATCTAACGAATGCGTTGAAAAGAGTAATGAGGGTTTGAGGTGACTTCAAATGTTTAGAATCACGCATAACAAAACCCAGAGACTTATAAGATGCCGAAATTACGCCATTGTAATGATCAATAAAGGTCAGGTTACTATCAAAGCAAAACCTAAATCCTTAATTTGATCACACACTAGTTACTGGTTAGATAATATGATGTTTTTATGGGCCTTATTTTGAATGTAGGAGAAACAGAAAAACACTTTCTGATACTTAATTCAAGGTGTCCTGTCCAAGTCATCAGCGTCCAAAAGTGAGTTGTGGGTTATATCATTAGAAAGATAATAATGAAAACAATTTCCAACAGCAGCTTTTCTAACAAGGCTTGGATAGCATCATGATGGATTATTACATTTGCTGACAACTTCAAATTAACCACAAGAAATGCCTCAAAGATATCAGTTCGATAAGCTAATTTGATTTTAAAATTTTCATCAGCAAACGCTTGCACGTTTTTTTGCCATCTGAGATATTTTTGAAATATGATTTTTTCATCACTTCAGTACCGGGGTTGTTTCACAAAGGGTGGCCACCAGCCGCATTTCTGGAACCGTATGTCCGAGAATTATAATAAAATCCCCTCAAAAAGAAAAGCCTAAATCACGCAATCACTTACAAAGTATTTTTTTACAAAATAATCGTTAATACACTATGGTAAAAGAAAATACGCTTTTCGTTGGCATCGGAAAAAGAAAACAATCAAAATAAAGAAAATTATTTGCTATGATATTGCTCATGCATGGACATAGGGAGAAGTACACTCAAATCATATGTAAGTTATCCAAAATAAGTTATTCAGCCTTGTCGAATCTCAGGCTTCTATGCTTCGAATTGGGATTGTTACATAATATATTTTTGCTATAGGGCAAATCGAGAATCCATAATACATGTTGTTATCTGTAATTTGTCTTACATGGCTAGAGGCCTGGCACCCTTACAACCCCAACTGTTAATCAAACTGCTGCAAAGTTCTTGCCAAGGATGAGAATTCCTACCCAGTTATATATTATATCTTTGGATATATTATAAGTACGCATCTACACGTATACAGTGTGTCCCCAGGTTGACGCAACGATTCGTGAAAACGACAAGCAGCGTACTAAATATTAACAAAAACGGTTGTGTCTGCCCAAAACCTTCCCGACAAGGGCTTAAGCGATTTCAACCAAAAACTAATCATCCTACGACTCCCCCAAACTCATATACCAAAATTTAGCTCAATTGGTTAGAGCCTTTGGGGGCTATCGTGGCCGAATACATACCAACGCACACACAGATAGACAGACTATCATCTGGAAATGGTCTTAATCGGCTCAAGGAACTTCATCCGTCTTTATCTCATTTTTTTAACGTGTTCACAATACTTTTCCTGTGCGCATTCCAGGAGGCAGATGATACCAATATTTTACCAATGATTTGTGTTTTGTCGACGACCAACCTAAGTTGTCAATAAGCAAACTGTTGGATCAACTAGGAATTTACTATTAACTATCACAATGTAAAACCATTTAAAGCCATGTTTCTTCATACGTTAGAAGAAAGAGATGAAGGTCATTCTCACTAGGCTTAAGTTATTTCTCAGAGAAAGGACTATTAGAAAATAAATGAACGTTTCAAACAAAATATCAGGCTATGTATGTTAAGCGGAAAAATCTAGAGACATTCACAGATATAATTATTATATTATTTTCCCTTCCTCACAAAAATTCCGTTTGAGGAAAATCCTAAGTACTCTTAATAAATTGAAGACGGCAGTATTTTTGAGAATGTTAAGTTTGGTGTGCAATCTCGTATCATTTTGGTGTCATTATTATTATGCTGCCGTTAAAACCGTTACGTTAATTAAAACAATTATCCATATTATTTGTTTAAAGCATCGTACTTGTTTTTAAAAGAGTTCTTTGACACTGCACAAACACACTCACTAGGAAGTGAGTTCCACATTCTTACTATCCTATTAGTTAAAAAGTAACGACGACACAATTTACGAAATCGTTCAGGACATAGTTTAAAATCATGACCACGAAGTCTCAAGTTCGTACTGCGAACAAAAATGGACAGAAGTACACTGTAATCCTCGTGTAAAATCTTATAAGTTTCTATTAGGTCCCCACGAACTCTACGATCCTGCAGCGTAGATAGGTGCAACTTCTCCAATCTCTCCTTGTACTCCATTTCACGGATTGCTGGACAGAGTTTAGTAATCCTCCTTTGAGTTTGCTCAAGAGCATGAATGTCCCTCGCGAAATATGGATTCCACACCGCGGATGCATATTCCAGATTTGGACGCACATAAGTTTTATACAGTTTTTCCAAAAGTTCTATGGATGGGTTTTTAAAAGCTTTACACATCATGTTCGACACGGCATTAGTCTTCTTAATTATTTTTGCGATATGATTCGCCCACTTTAAGTTCTTGCTCACTAACACCTCTAGGTCTTCCTGGGTCTCTACCGCTCTTAGTGCGACACCACCAACACTATACTAACGTTCAGGATTGTTCGATCCAATATGCAACACATTACATTTGCTAGCGTTCAGCTGTAGCTGCCAAGATCCTGCCCATTCTTCCACAATATGCAGATCATTTTTTAATAAATTATGAGATCTCAACGGATTGTTAAATATTTTGATGTCATCTGCAAACAGAACCGACTTAGACTCCAGATAGATAGGCAGATCCGAAATAAAAATGTTAAATAACAAAGGTCTCACCACAGATCCCTGAGGCACCGCACTGCTCACCGTATATTCATTTGAAAGTTCTCCCTCTTCTCTAACTCTACAAGAAAACCTCGATCCACTGAAGCAGATTGCCCCGAATGCCGCAATGATCAAGTTTATGCATGAGCCTTCTATGAGGCAGTCTGTCAAAGGCCTTACAGAAATCCAAGTACACAACATCAATCGGCTCTCGGCTATCTAAAGCTAAGGACCATGAATTGACGCAGCTCAGTAAGTTAGATGTCGTCGATCTGCCAGGCAGAAATCCGTTCAAATTGTCCGAGAATATCCTCGTTCTTATAAGAAATTCTGTCATTTCCTGCGATATTAATTTCTCCATTATTTTGCAAGGAATGAATGTTAAACTTACTTGCCGATAATTACTTGGAATTAATTTATTTCCCTTTTTAAATATAGGAATAACGAGAGAATTCTTCCATGAAGACGGAACTTGTCCCACCACAATCGAGCTCTTCAAAACAGTAGAGATTATAGGAACGATGGTTGTAGCGTTTTTCAAAAACAGAGGATGTACTCCGTCAGGGCCTGGTGAGCAGTCTTTCTTTAAGCTGACTATAGTCTCCAGAACTTTTTCTCCTGTTATATCAATTGAAGTCCAAGAATTGTCGTTACGAGGGAACCCGCGAATACACGGTAGGTCCGGTGTGTCTTCTACTACATAACTCTTCTGAAATTCTTCAGCAAAAATGGTTGCAACAGTTTTTGGGTCCGAAACAATTATTCCGTCCTGATCTCTGAGCATCGGGGTGCTGACCTTTGAACTAAGAGCATTCTTTATATATTTGTAAAAATACTTTTGGGATTTGCTCTCGACGAGACGATTCTCATACCGCTCCTTACCAAACCTGATTTGGTTAGACACTTGATTACAATTATTTCTATATATTGCATAATCATGATCTGACCTAGATTGTCTATATATGTGCCATAGCTTGGTGTTGTTGGGCTATATTTTTATGACAGCAGACTTAACTAGGATTCAGATTTGTATATTTTGGACCGGTCTAATGAGTTGCATAACGAACTAAGATTATCTTTGTATTTTCAATACGACGGCTATCCTGCATACTCGCGCTTTTAAGAGCCCATTACTACTCAACTTAGATTTTCAATTATAGGTACAGAATTTTGAAATTTCGCATTGGTGAAGTTATTGAGGATATTAGGACAACCTATATGAAATTTCAAAAGGTAGTTCTGCAATTTTTTACAAAATCAATATGGACAATTCTATCCCAAACAACTTCTTTTTATTTTGCTAACGTGAAAAATGACTTTTCAGAAAATTACCGAAGCACACTTTATTTTCCGAAACTACTACTTTCTATCCAATCAGGGCTGCACCCCAAACACATGACATTTTAACTCTTAACATTTTTTCTCGTTTTCCCTTATCGTTGCGTCAATCTTGGGACACACTGTATACTGTATGTACAACAAATATGTGTTTGTCAATATAGCTAATAAATGGAATAGAACAGCTGACACACAATATGGGGATGAGGGTGGAAACTTTACAATTTAGATATTTATTGGAAACAATTTTCGCTTGACTTTGATGGATTAAATAGATATCTACCTTATTGTTGGTATATTCTTAGGGTATATACATATTTTTTTGTTTGCTAAAATTATGCAAACTTCTCTGCTTTACGATCTCACTTCAACAAAAGAATATACAACAGGGTAGGGCAATGGAAACTTACTAACCCCATTTTTCACATATAGAATGGAAATCTCCGCCTCCGCCATTTGCTACTGTGTTAAAACAGCTCAACAGAGCTCAAGAACTTTAAGCCTCCAAAATATTTCCATCATTTTTTGGTGTTCTACAGGGAGTCAACTTTAGTCGGCGCATATTCAATATCTTGATCAATGATTTAACTACAAAATATGTACTATTATACTTTTGTTTAATTCATATGGATAGAATTTATGCTTGCTGAATATTCTATACTCTAACGATTTAGATAATCGAGAATCTAAAGCAGCTTGCCCCATAGAGATAATGTTGGATATGCCTCGAAATATTCCAAAAATAACTTAGCTTAACTAGCAATTTAATTGTTTGTACTAACGGATTCAAAGTTCTTGTAAATTTCTATAATTCCTTTAACTATATATTGTGTTAACTTTCTCCAATTTAGGCAGTATTCTACAGGGTGTTTTGTTAGAACAGTGAATTTGAATTTGAAGAAAAAAAGTTCATATAAACATAGGTCCGCAAAAGCATTGTAATCGAGATACAGGGTGTCCAAATTAGTTTTTTGTGAATATGAACGAAACATTTTTAAATACATCAATGGAATTTTCCAAATGTATTTGATTTTTAATTCATAATAAGTCAAACCAACAGGATTTTCAAAATTATGTAACAAAACACCACGTCACTTGCATTAACGTACATATTTATGGTTTCTACCCTGGGTGCTTTTATGATATTTTTCTCTTTTTTCTGTGACATTATATGGGTCACACTTTTCTAGTTTATCAAGTCCATATTTCATTTAGTTCTCAACTAGTGAGTTTTTCTAAAGTTTTCTTAAGTTAATCGACGTAAATCTTTAGTAAATTCTTTGTTTATTTTTTTGATTTCCCTAAAGATTGAAGGCCTTTTTGTTTTCTAATTTAGTTTTAATAAAGATTAAAGTTTGATTCTTTTATCATTGAATAATGTTTTGAATTTAATGTCTTTTATGAATGTCAGTTTACAATTGAAATTAAAAGTTTCGTGTGGGATTTAATATAATTTTTCGTAATTATATATTAAAAGAAACTGAAAATCAAAAAGTAAAATCTTGATCTGATACTGTACAACTTAAAATAGGTAAATTTTAAGTTGTACAGTATCAGATCAAGATTTTACTTTTTGATTAAAATAGGTAAATTTTAAGTTGTACAGTATCAGATCAAGATTTTACTTTTTGATTTTCAGTTTCTTTTAATGTTTTGTTCATTTGTTAATAACTAAGATTTTCTTTTAGATTTTCCTTCTCTTTTAATTGTTTTATTCTTTTTATTTATACATATTGATTTCTTTCTTTGTTATTTATTTTCTTTATTAATTAATATTAAATTTAGTTGTTTTGAAAAGCCCAAACCTTGGTGTTTTTATTTCAAATAAAGCTTCAGATATTTTGGTGAACAGAAAGGTCCTTTAATTAGTGATTTTCTTTTAAATAAATAAATAGTGCTAAATGACGCGTGCTGTCTACAAAGATCGCAGAAATCCAGAATCATAAATGGTCAGTTAATTTTATTTTAATACAGATTAATAAAGTTGATATTCTTTGTTTGTTCTTTCTTTAACAAAAACTGAGCATATTATCAAAATAAAAGAGGGCGACCTTTTTTAAGCAAATTACAATTTTTTTTTATTAATATAAACTCAAAAAGTGAAATATTTAAGCGACAAAAAAGTTGGAACGTTATTTCCCCCCGCCCCTTCTAGTTTGATACGCTTATGACTATAATTTTGGAAAACCCCTGGGGTTTGGCTTATTAATAATTAAAAACCAAATAGATGTGTAAAATTTCATTGATGTATCTAAAAACGTTTTGTTAAAATTCACAAAAACCCATCATCAGGGGCTAATAATAATAATAATAATAAATGGGCTTTATTGGTAGGAAACAAAGAAATATACAAATACAATTGAATTCTCAAAACTTAAGTTTCATTAACAACAACAAAATTTCAAAACTCTGTGTGCAGCTACAATCTGGCGAAGTCTAGCTCACTTAGAATATAGAAGTTTAAGTGATAGATAAGATTTTTTTAAAAGCTTCTTGACATGAAAAGAAAATCTAAGATCAGTGTCCAAAAGAACTCCAAGATTCTTCGCCGTATCGACACTGGGAAGCTCAGATTCATTAATCTTTATTTTAAAGTTCTGTTTTAAATTCAAAATGTGATTCTTGTTACCAAAAAACATAACATACGACTTCTTAGCATTCAATTTTAAGTTATGACTTTCAGAAATTTTGTATAAATTATCTAGCTTTGCATTTACAACTTGACTAGCATTAGGAAATTCATGAAATTTAAATGGGATATAAATTTGGGTATCGTCGGCATAAGCCTGCACCCTACAAGCAACAAAAGACTTCAGTATGTCAGAGGTGTACATTAAAAATAATAAGGGTCCCAATATAGAACCTTGAACCTTTTTGAACGCCTTGTATCTTTGTTAGAATGCGTTACCGGTCAAAGTCGTTAATAAAACCATGAAATCGATTCATTCCAATTGAAAAATTATTGGATTCAATTCAAACATGGATTATTATTGTAAACTTGTTCAAACTTTGTAAGTTTCCCTTTAACCCTAATTTAACTTCTTACTATTATTTACCTAAACTGAAAATAAGATTAACAGTACAAATGCGCGGTTCGGTATAACTTCAGGCGCCTCGCTCTGTTTGCTACTTCGTTCATTCCGCACACAATTCACTTTTTGTTTCTACAAAATATTCCTTTATTCTCCAATTTAAATGCAACTCATATTATATACACAACCGTGCTTTATCTAGAGTATGCGAATTTACCAGCACATTCAACGGGAATTGATTTAGAGTTGCAAACACCGCACTTTAACAAAACGTAAGCTCGCTCATTTTCTTATTCTCTGGATCTATATTATTATTACGGCACCATACAACTAGTGCTGTATACAAACTTGAGGAACAATATGCGCATATCTGAAGTTTCTGTATTTATCTGATATAGGTTAGTATAGTCGGAGTTTGATGATAATAGTTTTTCTTTTACGTCACTCAAACTGTTTGAATGAGCACTCTATGAGTCCTACTAAACTTCTATATATTATATTTTTTATGGAAGCGGTACTATACCTTTTCAAGTTCAAATTGGCGCTAATCAGAATGAAAATGACATTAGTCAAAGCCAAATTGACAACATGAATTTCAAATTGGCATTATTCAAACGCTAATTGACAATAAACAAAATCAAATTGGCACTTGTAACATACAATTAGCGAAAACTATTTATTTAATGATACACAATAAATAACAATAACCATTACCGAATTTTAAATACAAAATGTTCTTAAAAAATTATATCTTGCATAATATTCGATGCAGCAGGAATAAATCTCTGTAAATGTGCAATAAATTTGGTACAATTAGCAACAGTTATCTTGCCAATATTGCCATGAACGATGTTCTCTAATTTCTGCATTCAATATTCGGTTTGAGTCAGACGATCCCGGTCAGCACCTGCCAAGATGTTATTTAGCTCTTCATCCATGTCTGCTTTGACTCCTGCCTTTAATACAGACCAAGCTTGTTTAATGGGATTGAACATAGGGCTATACGGACTTAGTCGTAAAAATGTGTGGTGGTGAAATTCGTCCTCTGTGAAATGTTCTTCAATACTGGAGTGGCATGGAGCATTATCAACGACTAACGCAACTCCAGTTTTGTAAATGTTTTGCGCTTTTCTTAAGCACTGCCTCAAAAATTCTTTTGCTTCCGGCTTCTTGAAAGAACCCCTTCTAAGTTCGGAATACATAGTTCCAATGCATCCTATTAGATGAATGTTCGATCCTCTGCAATCTGCAGATATAACCATTCGTTTGTGGAAAAAATTAATACGACCGCCAAGTAAAATTCTACACCTCCATCCGATGGTCCAAATTTTCGATGACGCTGAGGCATAATTAAGGTTCTATGCCGTTAATGTGCCTAATTATCCATTAGCTCTTGAATTGTTGCTGGCTTATCGACGTACACCTTTTCTTTCAAATAACCCCAAAGAAAGAAGTCCAACGGTGTCAAATCACATGATCTTGGCGGCCAATTGACATCGCCACCACGTGAGATAACACGGCCATTGAATTTCTCGCGCAAAAGAGCCATTGTTTCGTTAGCTGTGTGGCAAGTGACACCGTCCTGTTGAAACCACATATCTTCCAATTTGAGTCATTAAAAGTTCGTTATCATCTCACGATAGCGAACACCATTCACAGTAAAATGATGCCGCCAGCCCATAAACCACTGACTACTCTTTGTGGGTGCATTGGTTTTTCGACAATCAGTCTTGGATTATCATTCGCCCAAATGCGGCAATTCTGCTTATTGACGAATCCACTGAGGTGAAAATGTGCCTCATCACTGAAGATGATTTTCTTCGAAAATTGATCATCCACGTTTGCCATTTCTTGCCACCATTCTGACCATTGACGACGTTTGCAATGGTCAAGGAGCTTTAGTTCTTGAGTCAATTGCACCTTGTAAAAGTCTTTATGCATAATGTTCATGAACGACGAGCGTGAGAGGTGCAATTGTTGGGCACGACGAAGAGTTGAGGTGGACGGCTCTTCAGCCACACTATCGCGAACCGCAGCAATATTTTCTGCAGTACGAGCTGTACGAGCATGCACTGATGTTTTTACATCTCCTACAGACCCCGTTTGCTCAAATTTTTGCACGATTTTTCCGATTTAAGGCATATTTGGACGATTAAATTGACCGAGAAAATCACGCAAAGTTTACGATATGCATTTTGATTTGAACGCCCATTTTCATAATAAGCCTGAATATCTTTAACGCGTTGCTCGATTGTGTATTTTCCCATGGTTCAAATTGAGTTAGTCTGAAATTGAGAAATGTCAAATTAAATGCTGAAAAAAACTTGATGTTTAGGTGTGGTTCACATTCAACATCGGCCCTTACAATTGTTAGCAAAGGATTTGTATTGATTTATTTAGTTATAAATTGTATTAGGTTTGGTACGATGATTTGTTTTCTTGTAAGGATAAATGTTTGGCTGCACTCATGCCTTTTCTTATGTCCGCAGCTATATTCTTGTAATTGTGCTACATGATGAATAAAGATTATTATTATTATAAAAATTATTTGTAATGTTAAAAAACAAAGTTATGGGATTTTTAACAAGGAAATTGTTGAAAACATATTACACAAAGAGTGAAGAATTCACAAAAATCTACAGACATATTTTAGAAATGACCCATTTTATCAACAACCTTGACACAAGCACGAGCTGCCGGTGTTCTAAAATTGGGACTGTCTCCTGCTCCCTTATCTCTGTTTGCTAGTGTTTGCAGTCATCTTTTATAGAGGCAACCACTCTAGCTTTAACATTTCGTTATTTTAGGTGGTTAGGTAGTTTTAGAGTAGTGTAATGGCTGTGGAAAGTACAGGTTAGATAAAGCCAGTGGGAACAATGTTATGCAGTGAATGTAGTGGTTTATATACGGAGCTACTTGAAACGAACCCAGTTATACTCTCTTTAAAAAAAGTAGTGATGTGAAGCTAATTTACGCATTTGATCTTAGAGTCAAAACAGACGTCCATATGAAAACATTTTGTGCCTCACTTATCAGTTTGTGAGACTCTTAACATGATCTTAATGATTGTAGATTGATGTGATGTCCTCCTGTTCTACAGTAGACAGAAATTCATTTTCATTTAAAATTTCAAAACTAAAATCAGTTTTAACCACAGTTGTGTTCTTTGTCAATCGGTAAATACAGGAATCTTTGTGAGAATATCAACGATTTCATCTATGCCTACCTCTAGTTCATCTTTTATGTCCTAAGAACTTTTGGAAACAGCTTAGCCCTTTAGAGTTGGATTCAATAAATCCACCCAAAATAATTCGAGTAAAAGCCGAACTATCCAATGGATCGGATAGAGGATCCAAGATTCTCATGGAAACAGCAACAAAAATGCATTAAGATAACAAATGATTCATAAAAAGGAAAAAAGGTAGCAATCGATGCAGTATAAACAGCTAGCTCCAACGATTCAATCCATGTTCATCATGATTCCGATGGTTGATTATCTGAAAATTCCGTAGATAAACTATCTACTAATTAATAACCGTATATATATTTTTTTAATTTGTTCAGTACTGATGTGCGTTCCAAACATGCAAAGTTGCTCAAAATATCGTTTCGTGTGTATGGGAGCTTAATAAGTTTGAAATTAAATGTTATAAAATCGCACTAACTTACCATTTAATATATGCACATAGGTACTAGCAGGCTGTGCATTACTCGGTACACACGAGTAATTCCCCGAATGCCTCGTCGCCGCATTCGTGATTGTTAACGTACTACTTTTCTCACTTAACTCTGTGGTGACATTTATGCCTCGATCTACATCGTAATTGATCATGCGATTGTTGTGGTACCAAAACACGTATGCTGGTGCTTCAGTGCTTTGGAGTACGGTACATTGCAGCCGGAGACCGCTGCCTGGTTTCAGGTACTTTTCTGAGGGACCCTGGATGTCGGCTCTGGCTTCTGCAAAATAAGCACAAAAATGTCACAAAACTATACGTAAAAATTTAACATTTAAGTGTAGAAACATACTCTAAATTTATATAAAACTATTATCAAAAAGTCACAGTCAAATTTGGTCATCGTAATCAGCATAAGATCTTCTTCAAAATGAGGTATCACTTGACCCCTCTTTCCATTTAAAATTTCATGTCAAAATAGCGCTTGACCGTGAGTTTCAAAGTTAGAACTGTCAGTTGCATGTCAAAAAGTGACCCCGCGTCTATATTGAATATACCCAAATTTGTTCGAAAAATCTGAAACCTTTTTCTAGAAACCACATGATTTGACCGAGTGCAATTCATATATAATAGACCATCCGGACGATAAAGATCAATTTTTCGGAAATCTGTGCAATTTTTCTTAAATTTGATGCATAAATGCACATAAAGGGTTTTCCTCAGAAAAATAAACAAACATAGAAATGTCATCTAATTTCAATGTTTGTCTTCATAACATAAAGGTCAATATTTACCTTTTTAATGACAGAAGGAGTGCATGTAAACAAAAGTCGGTGGCGTAGTATAATTCTTTTGAAATCGTGGTTGCAGTTTTCAGTAATAAATACACACCTACGCAGGAACTGTAGCATTTTTTTCAAATATAATTTATTAAATAATAGATGTCTAGGATTAAAAGGAAACAAATGCATGTTTTCTATCAGGCTCTGCTCCACGTTTGGAGGTTTTTAATGAGCTTTTCGAATGGAGTTACAAAGTAACAGCGTCCATGGTTTTTTTCTCTTGAATCTAATGGTATCAGATTCAGGATTTGTTGCTGTTTGTGCAATAAGTATCAGCTACCTTTTATAAAACAAAACTACTAAACCGTCTTAGAATAAATATCTCAATTTAATGGCAACACATCTGTTATTTTCTTCTCGTTTACTGCCCGAGTATGTCTGCCAATTAAATGCAATGCTGCAAAGGCTTTATATAATTAAATTTAAGTTTATACTCTTAGTATCTCGATGTATATCTACAATGTTTTAAGGAATGACGCCTGCTTTTAAAAGCCAATTCAATTAGAATCTTGTCTTGATTACATTCACTCACTGCTGGAAACATACAAATAAACAAACAAATTAAACAAAATACTCAGAGTAAACTGTCGAGTTATTACTAATAAATTGTTTTAATGGGTGCACGAAATGACGGCCATTATTGTTATTGTCGACATTTTACTAAAGTTCCTTTTATGCTAATACTATTGTTCTAAAGTTTTACACAATTAGCATAGGGTTGCCTTTAATTATACCAAGGAATCTAAAAATATATAGGGTGTTCCATTTGAAATTCTGGAGTTTATGTCACAATAAGTTTGTTTCTTCTGCACCACGACTAAAACTCCTCCAAAACAACGTTATTCTTTCTCAGAACCACATCAGTGTCTACAGCCTCAACCACTGTCGTTGTATCATCTGCATAGAAACACACCCTTTCGAAGCTGATATGTCCAGGTAGTTCGTTTATATACAGTAAGAATATGAGTGGTTCTAAAACACCCATTAGACGATATCAATACTCTAAGACCTACTTTCCTTCTAAAATCAAAAATTGACGGATCCGAGCGTTTTTACTTAAATGACCTTGGCGTTTTTCCTTTTGTTTTACTTGCATCAATAAATCCAAAACAAAAATCTCACAAACTTATTAAATTGTTACAGAGTTTCGTTGGTATCTTACAGCTAATTTTAGAACCTTCACAAAGCACTTTTTAAAAGAAAAATGAACTAAATTTGAACACAAAAATAATAACTAAAAGAATAGTCATAATTAGAACAATTCGTTCTGTAGTACAACGCCAAAGTTATCCACATGAAGTTGAAAAAGAACTAGCGATAGCTATCGGAAAAAGAGTGTTCAAAACGCGAAAACTTTTTAATTAAAAACTTTGCCCATAACCTAAATCTAAACTGAGAGGAAGGCTTGAAGAGGAGTGAGGTAGAATATTACATTAGACTACACCTCTGCTGCTCTTGCTTGGTTAAAAGAGAAAACTTAAAGCAATCAGCAGTTTTTGCAACAGAACAAAATTTAATATAAAATATTTTCGTGTATCTAGCACTTCGTCGTTTCTTTTTCGGTTGTGTTTTGGGGCTTTTCTAGGGATGTGTACCTGGGAGAGTCACAAAATTACTTTAAAACGGTAATTTGGTCTTTAATGCCGAAAATAAAAACTGTGTAACAGATCCTTTATTTGTCCTTCCTCTAGAAGTCTCAAGAAAAAATTATTAGGTTGATCAGAGTTATTTTCTGTATCTTACGACATCTTCCTCTACGTTATAGCTCACTGCTCTTTCTCTTCTTTCTTCATAGCATGTCTTGAAACGAATGAGTCGTTCCGAATCTTTGGTCTCATCGGGAAATAAGAATCTGGTAACATTACCTCTGTGTTCTACCAGTCTCAGGAACCAAAGCTTAAGTATTATGATTATAGGACCATAAAATCAAGCGTAGAATAATTGCCAATTCGTTGAATAAATAACGCAGTCTCAAGAAGAAAATTATTTTCGATAAGGAGTCCAGTAAAAAACTTGTGAAAACTTTGTGCAACATCATTACAATATTCTAAAACCGATGTTGACAGATATTTTGTATCGTATTGATACCATCATGCTTTTAATTATAACTGGTTATATTCCATTTCTCATTATATATATTCCAAGCAGAGATCAACGCTATTAATCTTTGTGCTCAAGAATGCCTGCAGAGAGGCATCCCGGAACGGCAGATCAATATTATGTCAGACAGTCAAGCTGCGTTAAAAGCACTGAGGTCTTACACCTTCACGTCAAAGCTAGCATGGGAATGCAAACAGACCCTAAAGCAACTGGCAGCTCAGGGG
This sequence comes from Apoderus coryli, assembly GCA_911728435.2. Classification (NCBI taxonomy): domain Eukaryota; kingdom Metazoa; phylum Arthropoda; class Insecta; order Coleoptera; family Attelabidae; genus Apoderus; species Apoderus coryli. Next base: position 43,806,906 of record OU452199.1, on the reverse strand, counting down.
AAAAAGATTACTCTGACATGGGTGCCAGGACATGAAGGCATAGAGGGGAAAGAAGCGGCGGACCAACTTGCAAAAGAGGGCGCAAACTCTCCGTTCTGCGGCCCGGAACCCATCTTTGGCGTTCCAAAAAGCCATATGAAGGAAGAACTTCGGAGATGGGAAAAGGAACAACTTAAGTCCTACTGGAGAAACACTCCAGGCCCAAGACAATCAAAAAGAATTATCAAACCTTCAGAGGCCAACGCAGGGAAGCTTATCCAACTGGAGAGAAGCGACCTAAGGCGAATTACAGGCCTTTTTACGGGACACCACCCAGTGAAGTACCATCTCAAAAAGATGGGCCTAACCGACACTTGTCGGTTTTGCGAAGATGCAACAGAGACAACAGAACACGTGCTCTGTGAATGCATGGCACTTTTCTGCAAAAGGCTAAAACACCTTGAAGGGGTGACCCTAACACCCGACGAGGCAAAGAATTTAGCCCCCAGAAAAATCATCAACTTTATGAAAAGTGTGGGACAGCTGGGCAATTCATAGATTAGAGAGATTCACAAAAGATCTTCTGCAGGTCGAAGTGAAGCGAGGCCAAACCGCCTAAACGACTCCGAAAAAAACAATCTACAATATCTCATTGGAGATGATTTGTGCCCTTCTTGGCTTGACAGACAAAAGCTTATTCCCTTTTTCTGATTCTTACCGCTAACCTTATGGATAATGAATATTTGAGTTTTTTTGTGGTTGTAAGGCCATAGCCTTAGTGATCAATGTTTTGCTTTGTTGACGGAACTTCGACGGAGTTTCAATAATGGATAGCTGGGAACTTTTTTTGTTTTGTTTGATTTATGTTTCAATGGATTCTTTTAAAAACACTGTGCAAACAAAAGCCTTACCAACTGCGAGGTTGTGCTTTCCCACATAATGCAAAGACCTCTTCAATGATTAATTTTTAGCCGACTCTTAATCTTTCTCTTATAGCAAAAATAACATTCTGTTTTTCGCCTGCAAATTTGAGTGCAACTATGCACACAGATCTTATCTTATAAGGAGCCTCGCGGGAATATAGAGAAGAGGCTGGGGCCAAATCATACGCTCATAATATTAACTGCGAGTATGAGACCTGAACTCAAGGTCAATTAATACAAAGAAAACGCCTGGTGTTGCATCATGATAATGCATCTGTACCAACTTTGCTGCTTGTTCATAATTTTTTGGCCAGAAACAACAGCAAGATGATGCTTCTGGTTCCCAAAACGGAAAAGACCTATGAAATGAAAATTGAGACGAAAAATCGCCTTCCTGAAACAGCTCAAGGCCATACTAAAAAGTGCATATCAGATCTTCGAGGATTGGCAGGGGACAAAAGCAAATATTTGCCAGAACAAAGATTATGATTGCCTAGACAGCTGCAGTCTTTGTGTTCTAAAAGGCTGTGAGAAATGAAATTAATGGCAAAAGAAGCAGGTCGACAAGAACAAGAAAACAGCTCTAAGTTACTTGCATTTTGCTGCAATGTCTCTGTAATGTAAAATTCTATTCTAGGGATTGGTATAAAAATATCCCTAATATTACAGGCCGTAATAAAAATGTGTCTGTAATGTTTTTTAATGAATCTGTGCAAAATACAACGACATTCCCCCGTAATGACCGTTCCGAATCATTTAATTTTAACTTTGCTCTATACAGCAATAATGTTGCTGCACACTCTAGAAAACTTTAATGGAAATATTGTTGGATATTTTTCAGTAAAGTGGTATTATTTTTTGTTGCTGGAAAAAAGTTCTATTGTGTTTTGTTTTATACCAATTGTACTTTCATTTTAAAATTTCATCAGAACACGAAATGTTTTTATGTAATATTAGTAATAATAAACAGGTGTCCCAAATTTGAAGTTAGTTCAATTTTTTGAGTTTAGGATTTTAATTGTTTGTCATTTTATTTTTTCCTTCATATTTCCGTTAATATGAGAGTTAAGAGAAAATTGTTTTTATAAAAGTTAGAGATAATTTGATGCTAAATACAGCGCCGTCCCTAATTTTCTTTCAAACACTAAAATTACAACTCCACTTAAGAATGGACTACTTTTTCAAATTAATTAGTTTATTTTTTGACCTTTTTTGTGTCAGATATGAGTCTTTCGGTTTATAATACTACACAAAGCCCGAGAACCCCTCTTTGAATAAATAGTTTGCAACGGCTATCCTATTATACGAGTACAAAAATTAAATTTCCTCCATTTTAATTTCTCTGTAGATAGAGCGTTTTTGCTAATGACCAGGGGCGGCTAGTCCTATGAGGCAACAATGCCCTGCCCGTCGACGAACGCAGAACGAGAGTAGGCCAACGTCAATAAAAACATCCATACTGGCCGTAATTAAATAATTTTAAGTCAGAGGCAGTGCCTCTAGTCCCTATGCACGGCGAGTTGTCAGTTTTAATTATTGTTGTCTACTACCACATTGATTAATATTAGTCTCCGATTTTCTTATTAACCCTTTGGGGCAACGTGGTTACAGCTGGAAACCACTTACTAAAAATATTTTCTTGAATTGCATAGTGGTTTTGTAGTAGAACCACCCTCCCGCTATACACCCTGTGCTGCCACCTTTTAGGTAAATACGCAAGTAACGCATACAGTTCATTGAAAATTAATTTTTTCTTGATACGAATGACGAAAACACGTCATTATAGGTAATCGTAAAGTTTTATTTGTTTTAGTGTACTTTCAAAAACGTTGTGGTCATTGCAGTACCAAAGAAAATCCACATAGGAGTAAATGGTTCTGAACTGTTTGTAAAATTGGCTTGTGTCTGTAGCGAAAAAGAACTGTTTTGTGGATTTTCATAAGGCGTAAATCTAAAACTTTTTAAATTTTTAATGTTTGAATTGCAAAGTGGTAACCACCTCAAAAGTCAAAATTTAAAAACACTAATTTTTTTTAATTATTTTTTTATGTTCAAATAACATTTTTTGTTAAATTTATTCAATAAAATTTATAAAAACTCGAAAAAAATATATTCGTCCCTCAAAGAAACTGGTCAGCCAACAGTTAACTGCTCACATTTTTATGTGTTGCATACAAAGTTTTTTTTTTATTTAATAATTTATGTTTACCTACTAATTTATGTTAGTTGAGTTGATCATCTATTGAATTGCTATAAATTGCATATTCATTCATCGCAGGCATGTACTCATGTACGTATTTTATTTTCAAAGTATTTATTATAAGAGTACACATTCCATTTAGCTCTATCAACGTTAAACTTGCAACACATTAATATCAATTGGAGTTGCACAATTATGTCTAGCATAGTAGGTATTACTGCAGCAATACATTAATGTGTGAAACAAAGATGGAAAGTGAAGCAGTGCCTCTTCATGCGTTTTTAGATATACCTACAGCAAATTGAGTGACAGCAACAAAACATCCACGTCTCTCTTATTCCCCTTCATTTACTACTTAGTGTTCTCTCGCTTTCACCTATTGATCATACATCTTTGATCTTTGTTCAATTCATCTTTCTGTTTTCTTTTGCTTTCTTATGTTTTGAGTATAATTAATATTATTATATTGTTTTCACTACCAATTAAAGAATTTGAAATTATCGATTTCTTTATTGGACCAGAACTTAATGATGAGGTATTGAAAATCATGCCTGTTCAGAAACAAACTCGCGCTGGTCAGCGTACCCGTTTTAAGGCTTTCGTCGCTATTGGAGACAGTAAAGGTCACATTGGACTCGGCGTTAAGTGCAGTAAAGAAGTCGCAGCCGCTATCCGAGGTGCTATTATGTTAGCGAAGTTGTCTGTAGTACCTGTACATAGAGGATACTGGGGTAACAAAATCGGTTTGCCTCACACCGTACCTTGCATGATAACTGGAAAATGTGGTTCGGTAGCTGTACGTCTTATCCCTGCTCCACGTGGTACTGGTATCGTATCGGCTCCGGTACCAAAGAAACTACTTCAAATGGCTGGTATCGAAGATTGTTACACTTCAGCCCGTAGTTCCACAGGCACATTGGGAAATTTCGCCAAAGCAACTTTCGCAGCAATTGCAAAAACATATGCTTACTTAACGCCAGACTTATGGAAGGAAACTCAGTTGGCTACAACTCCGTATCAAGAGTTTGCCGATTATTAAGTGAAGAACAACGAATCCACGTTCAGAAACTGCCTAAGCCAGATGTATTCAACAATTCTAGTTTGCTCATTTGTAAATTTTTAAAGATGTAAATATAATTATATATTTACAGGTGAGCAGACTAGGGCACCAACAGCAGCAGCAACAACATAATTTTTTCTAAAAGAATTTGTTCATTCTATGCGATAAATAAAATAAATATTGGTAGTGCCTACCTATTTTGTAAATTATTATTTCTTTCTAGTTTTTCTTTATAATAATCGTAATAAATTAAGGGAATACTAGGGACAGGCAATAAATACAATAAATAAATAGATATTTAGTAATTTTTCGTGTAAAGATTCTTAAAGTGAAGCATTTTTTTTTTGTGTTAGTGTAGCGATAATCAATGGTTAATAGTATGGAAAATATGGATGTTCTAGGTCCAGGTTGTAGTGCACCAACGCCGACAGTAATACAAGTAAACGTAGATTTAGAAATGCAAAATTCTGGGGATATAATCAATTATTTAATATACCGGCGGTCATTTTCAAAGCGATACGACGATAAACTATACGTCGTTCAAGAATTAGCAAGACTTATTCCAGATTTAAGTAAACATTTAATAAATATTGGCACCGCGGGAAACACTAGGAGTTAATAATGATTGGTACAAAAAGTTTGATTGGTTAGCTGGGAGCGCGGAGTTAAAAAAATTATTTTGTTGACCTTGTGTCATGTTTTCAGTATATAATAATGCTTAGTCTAAAAATGGGTATTCTTATATAAAAAATTTAGCTCATAGTCTGGCTATTCATGACAAAAGTGCTGCACATATTGGATGTAAATGTAAATCACTTATCATGAAAAAACATCAAGCAAATAATATACATAATATTATAATATTGGTAATTGGTAATCAACATTTTTTTTTATAAAAATTTTTGTTCTGTGTCACAACCCTCAGGACTCACAGGCCGCCACTGCTAAGGACGGCCGGCAGTATGAAACGCTGCTATCGTTTTGGCGCTTTTTTCTCGCAATCTCGTGAAACACCACTAAAAGAATTGTATGACAAATTTTTCCTAATGTTTGACAGTGATATGCTGTAACTTCACTGTCACTGTACAAGCAAAACACCCAGTAAAATTAATAATCTAAATTATTCCATCAATATTCCACCGAGTCTAACTCCTCTCGCTTTGCATTTTCCAGATTATTATTGAATTCAAGAAGGAAAATATGACTTACTTTATATTCAATTCAGATGAAAACAAACATACGCTCTTCTCTACTATCCCTACACCACCATATAGTTTGGTTTATTTTACTACTACTACGTCTACCCGCAGTACGTATACTGCTACTCTCTTTTTCTCATCAAAAAGTTTATATTGGTTCATTTTATCGCACTTCTATTGGCGAAAGGACCTCCAAAGCAAACTTATCTATTTTAATAAATATGCTAATATTTTTGTTGCTTTTTCTTAGGCTTCTTAACTTTCTTATTATTGAATATCTAACAGAAGGAAGTTTTTTCGTGAATTACATGTCCGGCAAAAACTGAAAATATAAAGGGTTTTCCAATAAGACGTGTTATTTTGATATTCAAAGGAAAATGCCATTTTTTGAGATAATTGATCGGATGTTTATTTCATTATCTTTCTTCTTTCACTGGAATCTGGCGAGTTTCCAAAATTATGGAAGCTCGCAAGAATACAGTACATAAATCGGGCGATTTGGCCCATATCACGAACTATCGTCCTATCTCAATTCTCTCAAACTTTGCGAAGGTCTTTGAAACGGTATTGCATGAAAAGATCTTCAAACAAATTAAAAATCGTATTATTCCTCAGCAGCATGGCTTTTTCCAGAATTGTTCCACTGTAACAAACATGGCCACTTTCTTACAAGACATATTTCCCGCTATCAGGGCAACGCAATCTATACGGATTTTACTAAGGCGTTCGACAAAATGGATCACTCTATTCTTAAACATAAGATGCGCTGCATAGGATTCCATGAAGACCTGATCTCATTTTTCTCATATTATTAGGCAACAGTATGTCGAGTACAACGGCTACCGTTCTGATTTATTCACGGCAACCAGTGGGGCACCCCAGGGGAGCAATTTGGCACCTCTATTATTTTCCATTTTTATAAACGATATTGGTTCTGATATTTCTAGCAATTATTTGATGTTTGCTGATGATATGAAGTTGTATCGAATTATTTCCAATTCGGATAATTGTTCATGCTTGCAGAGAGATGAAAATCTTTTGCATCGTTCGTGTATGGAAAATAAACTATATCTGAATGTTAACAAATGCAAAACTATAACTTTCACTAGGCGTGCTCATCCTATAGTGCATGACTACCATATGAATGGAAGAATTTTAGATAGGTGTTTAGTGATTAGGGACCTTTAATCAGCATATATCTGAAATTACTATGAATGCACTGAGAATGCTGGGTTTTATAATCAGATCCACAAAAAATTTTACTAATACCAAATGTCTCTTAACTCTTTATAATTCTATGGTGCGCTCTAGGCTTGAGTATGCTTCTTTGGTCTGGTCACCAATATATGATATGCACATGATTTGAGAGTGTTCAGAGAAAATTTTTAAAAGTCCTGGCATTCAGGATTGATGGCCGTTTTCCACCGCGCGGTCCAGATCACCAACTTTTACTGGACCGATTTGACTTTTAGTCGCTTTCGAAACGTCGTATCTTTGCATCGCAGGTGTTTCTATTCAAATTAATTAATGGTATTTTGGACTGCCCACCCTTGCTTCAACAGATTGATTTTCATATCCCGTGCTATCGCTCCACACATCCTAAACTATTTTATATACCTCAGTTTCGTACTAACTACGAATCGAGAACACCTTTATGGCGTGCCTGCAGTGATTTCAATTCTCTGGGAATTGAAAATATCAATTTCTTTGATGTGAAGATCGATACTCATAAACTATCACAACATCTGCGGTCTTAGCTAATTGCTTTTATGGAGCTGTGTCTGTGTGCTGGTCATTGGTTGCGCTCGGTAATGATTCACAACTCACGTTGTGCATTTTATGTTATTTCTTTCTTATAAATAGTATTAGAGAATATGTTTTGTTATGATCATTGTATAATTGCTTTTGTATTATATCATGTTTTGTCTTGTAATTGGGTTTTTTCGACCTGTTACAATAAAGTGTATTTATTTATTTATTATAAAGAAGAAGGTATGCCGTTAATAACGGAAAATAACATCAGCCAAATGACCACCACGACCACACCTACAGGACAATATCCTTTTCATGCTATGTCCTCGATAGCCTCACGAATTCCATCTTTAAGGCCGTGAATCGACGTTGAGCTGTTAGCGTAGACCTTCTCTTTCACGTGGCCCCAAAGGAAGAAGTCGCAAGGTGTTGAATAGCAAGATCTCGGTGGACAATTGTGTTCACCTCTCCGAGAGATAACACAGTCCGGAAACTTTTCCCGTAAAAGATCAATGGTTTCGTTGCTTGTGTGTTACATAGCGCCGCCTTGTTGAAAGTAAACGTTGTCCAGATCAATATCATCCAACTCGGGCTATAAAAAATCATTAATCATCTCTCGATAGCGCAATCCTTTCACCGTAACACTTTCGGCTACAGCAGCAATAATCGCGGCTGTTCTTGAGCGACGTGCACGGGTTTTATTCGTCACATCACTAACTTGTCCCAACAGCTCGATTGTTTCCACCAATGTCTGTATTGCGGTGCTTCACGACCACCCAAAAATGTTCGAGTTTTACGAACCGTCTCTGCCAAATTTTCACCATTTTTATAGTGAATTTTAATAATTTCAATGCGTTGTTGAAGCATATATCGTTCCATTTTTAGTTATAGCGTAGTTTCTACTTGTCAAATGTCAAAAAATGACAGCTCCAAAAGTGACATATACCGAAATAGTGGCTATTCAAAATAAAACCTCTTATTGGAATGATTTTAGATCCAATGTATATTTAGTTAAGTGGTTATAATTTACTGAAGATGGCTTTAGCTAAAGCCGGAAATTGTATAAACAATTTCAATTTTTAACTTATTAAAAATAGAATTTATAGAAAATTATATAGAAAAGTTATAAAATCCACAGTTTACAACAACGATGGAAGGATTACTGCACCTAATCCGATCTGTGTCAATAGTCAATGATTAAGCCTAGGCGTCGGTATACAAATCCGGCGATCAATAAGGTCATATAATATAAACCTGACCCTGATACTATTTTATTGAACAACAGAACTCATGGGCGCATTGCCAAACAAAAATTAAGTACATTAAAATTTCTTTCGAAGTGATCGTCAAGAACCGCCAAATGTGAAAAAATGGCGGGTAAAGGAACATAACCAGAAAATGCATACTAACATTTTGTCTGATAGTCAATAATCACCAAAATCCCTAAAGTCATAAACCTTTACGTCAAAACTAGCATATGAATGCAATCAGTCCCTGAAGAAACAGCTCAACAGAAAAGGACTACTCTGACTTCAGTGGCAGGATAAGAAGGCATAGAACGAAACGGTTGAACAAGTTGCAAAAAAGAGGGCCAACCCTTTGTTCTTTGGCATTACAAATGGCCATGTGTGAAAAGGAACATTTGAAGTCCTCCTGGAGCAATACTCTAGCATTAAGCCCATGGAATCAAAAGCGAAAAAGCCTATCGAACTGGACAGAAAAAACTTAAACTGCATTACAGATTTTTTAAGAGGACGCTACCCAGTTAGGAATCAACTCAAAAAAAAAAATGGATGCGACTGAGGACGAAACGTTTTTGTGAGGAAGTAAACGCGACACTGAACACGTGGTCTGCGATTGCTTGGCACTGTTCTGCGAAAGGCCGAAACATCTTGGAAAGGCGACTTTTACAACCGAAGCAACTTCATAAAAAGTTTGGAGTTACTGAACGAACTCTAGATTAGAGTGATTCACAAAAGATCTCTTCAGGTCGAAGGACCTAAAGGACTCCGCACTAAAGTCGATAATAATTGGCGTACACTTGTTTGTCAATAACTTTAGCTGAGGCGCCCAATGAAACCTATGGGAGCTAATCATTTTAATCTAGTTGTGTGGAAACAACATATATGTTCAAATGAAAATTTTTTCATAAAGAATCAACCCCTAATTTTGTTTTGCACCCTGTTATACTATCGGGTCCGCCATCTAACGTTTTTTTTTCAACTAGTGCTTATGTCGTGAAGGGTAACACTTAGCTCATGTCTGATTTGACAGATAATTAGTTTTATCCTTCCGCTGAACGAATATGGTTGTGTATACGCTTGAACAACGCTGGGAAATATTGCGACATTACTTTGAAAATCATGGTAATGTTGCAGAATGTGTGCGAAAATTGCGTACGGATTTTGGAAGAAGAGAAGCACCGTCAGCTCCGTATGTTCGTTATCTCGTGAAAAAAGTAAAAGAAACTGGCATCCTCATCGATAAACCAAAGCGTGAAAAGCCAAAAACAGTGCGTACACCCGAGAATATTGCTGCTGTGGCAGAAAGTGTGCGTGAAGCGCCATCAACATCAATTCACCGTCGGTCTCAACAATTGAACATTTCGGAGACATAATTGAGACGAATTTTGCATAAAGACCTTGGTAACGCCATACATAGTCCAATCGGTTCAGGAGTTGAAGCCAACTGACCATCCAATGCGTTTTCGCTTCGCTCAGTGGGCCTGCGATCGACTTACAGAAGATGCCGATTTTGCCAAAAAAATCATCTTTTCAGATGAAGCTCATTTTGATCTTGGCGGGTATGTAAACAAGCAAAATTGTCGCATTTGGGGCACAGAAAACCCGCACGCATACATTGAAAAGCCGATGCACCCAAAACGAGTCACTGTTTGGTGCGGATTTTGGTCCGGAGGCATAATTGGGCCATTTTTCTTCGAAAATGAGGAAGGAGTGGCCGTTACAGTCAATGGCGATCGTTATCGGGCCATGTTGAACGAATTTTTGTTCACAAAAATTGAAGAGGAGGATATTGGCAGCATTTGGTTCCAACAGGACGGCGCTACGTGCCACACAGCCGTACCTACACTCGATGTTTTGCGCCCTGTTTTTGAAGATCGCATTATCAGCCGCAGAGCTGAGGTCGTTTGGCCACCTCGGAGCTGCGATTTGATACCGTTGGACTATTATTTGTGGGGTGCCGTCAAAGATAAGTGTTACGCCGACAAGCCAGAGACAATTGACGCTTTAAAGGACAATATTCGTGAAGCCATTGGTGAAATACAGCTGCATACAATCGATAATGTGCTTAAAAATTGGACCGATCGTGTAGGCTACTGCATGGCCAGCCGAGGCAGCCATTTGAATGAAATTATTTGTCATTATTAACCGGAAGGATTGTACTTTCAAATAAAAAAAGAAATTTGAGAAAATATTCAGCAGTTTTTCTTTTATAGCATTTTCAAAAAAAAAAGTTATCTGGCAGACCCAATATTATGTCCAAGAGAATTTGATTTGATAAGCGTTAAATGAAAACGAAATTATTAAAAGTCCTTTATTGTTTCACATCTCAAGGAGCGATACGTGGTTTTAAGTGGGTGGAAAATAAAATTTAAAAGTTCTTTCCGTTCGCATTTTAATGAAAACATAAAACCCAAAACCAACTCTGTTCGCACAGTTTATAATTAACAGCAAACAAGCAATTACATGGTAACAATAAACTTCCAAACGAGAAAACAAAATTCATCATCTAAAATATATTATTTATATTAAATTTTATTCTCCTGTAAATTATTGTAGGTCCTATAGGGCAAAGTTAAACTTGGTAAGTGCGACTTTTCCCGTAGTAGAGTGAGAGTTACATGTATACAGTTATAATTTCCTTTTAGTTAAAAAAAAAAAAAAGTTGTGCGCGATATATTTATGACTAAAAAAACATTCATTACACGAGCTTTTTAAAATTAAACGCTCCTGCTTTTTCTCACAGCAACTACATTGCAGAGAATTATACGAATAACAAAATAGGTACGTATACAGCGAATCGTTATACTGCTGTTTGCTATTTCTATTTTTCATTTCACGTTTGCCTTTTTAACATTTTTGTAAACTGTATTTTTGTTTGCATATTTTTTATATTCTTAATGTTTTACAAATATTTGAGTATGTGGCAAAATATTTTTTCTCTTTAGGTTACATCTTTATAAATAACAACAAAAAATTAGCATGAATCCTGAACAGTTTGTGAAAAGTACGAAACTGTTTAATTCAATTTCAAACAAAGGATGTACCTATGTAATTATTATTAGTCATCACAAGGAATGCTTATAGAATGCTTAAAAACATTGTACCTATGCATTATTACATTTCGTCGATTTATACAGGGTTTCTCAATAAACAGTTGGTACCTATTTAAATAAAATTTTAACTCAGTCATGTTTTTGCCTTAAAAACCATGCGAAATGAGCTGCATAATGAGCATGTCATATGACTTTATTGACCTGTCACAATTGTCATTTGTTCCGGATGATTTTCAAATCTCAAAAAATTTCAAAGAAAACTTGTTATTTTACTTTCCCGTAGAGGGAAATTATTGTGAACGCACTAAAAAAAAATTTGAGATAAAGACGGATATAACCAGTTCCTTGAGACGATTAAGACCATTTCCAGATGGAAGTCTGTCTGTCTGTATGTATGACTGTGTGTCTGTTTGTATTCTTCCTCGATAGCGCCTAAAGGCTTTAACCAATTGAGGAAAATTTTGGTGTATGAGTTTGGGGAAACCCTAGGATGAACCCATTAGATTTTGTTTGAAATCGCTTTAGCCCTGTGTTAGGGGTGGACACAACCGCCAAATTTTCAAATAGCAGTAGGGGTCAAGTGATATTTGATTTGATATTTACCATGGTGTTTTCGAGAAAATTGCGTTTAAAATTTCACCAGTTAGGTAGTGAGAACCTGTAACTCTTTTTAGAATATAAAAAAATTGATAAAGGGTTTGTGGCGTCATTGATAGAGCGTGCACTTTGCATGCGGAAGGTTCTGGGTTCGAGTCCCACCTCAGGCAAAATTGTTTTTTCTTCTAATTTTTGAATAAAGCAGTTAATTTATTGGAAATAATGATAATAATACAATAATAATAATTTAAATTCAGTTTCGTTACGTAGGTCATATATATTTCATTATATTATATTTTTTCGGGAAAGTTTTGGAGCAACACAACCGATTTTTTTAGCTATGTACAAGTTTCTAGCTGTCTGCTGCAATTTTTTATTATTTTCATTTTTTTTAATTAGCGTATTCGGCTATTTCCAATTTTTCGAAATTTATTAAAAAAAATTTGTTAATTAAAATTAGACGCTCGGAATTAGGAACCAAAAAGCTTTTCGAGTTAAAGCTAACCATTTATAGCACATTATAGGCCTTTTCACACCTGAAGATGCAAGGGAATTGGAGTCCAGAGAGCTCATCAACTTCACGAAAAGGCAAACTCTCGATTATAGGGTAATAATTTCCAAGGGTCTCGTCTAGGTGAAAAGAGGATACTAAAGGACTCCACTACAGTTCTGTTTTATTTTCATTGGACCACCCTGTATAATATGACTTAAAAACTTAAAACAGTTAAACTGTCGTTTAGTGCTCAAATATTCTTTAAATAAGAAATGCTTACCAACTACATTCAACTGAATGAAGATGCTAGTTGGCGGGTGAGAGGACACTTGGCATTCATACATTCCTGCGTCCCGTTGCTGGACAAATTTGATTTGAAGCGTCCAATCCTGAAAAAAAAAAGGAAATAAACAAATTAATTATTAATAGCCACCTTTTTAGTTCAAAACTCGGCTCTTGACAACGCGTGCCTTGCCAAATATTATTAAAATTTGATGCACTCAGGAATACTTAGGATGGATGTTAGCCAAAATTCCCTTATTCGTTCCAACATTCTGCTGATTATTACTTTAATGACTTGTAATTAGGCTTATAGCATTCAGAAATTACCTAAAGTGTCGTGAAGGCTATCGTTTAAAGAAGGTGTGCCCCTGGGATCTGTACTGGGGCCATTACTATTTTTTAACTGTTGTGAACGACTTACCGATACGAAAGGGAGATAATCTTAGATTGGAACAATTTGCGGAAGACACTACTTTCACATATAGACACAATAAACTTGAAGAACATTCTTCTTAGTAAATTAAGGATAAGTCCCACCACTCGTTTACCAGTTTTTAGATAATGCGTTTGATGCAGTCGATTTTTTAAAGGGTGTGCAAAGTCCCAGAGCTAACTTTTTTCTTACTCCAGTCACAGAGCATGAGGTTTATTCAGTTATAAATAGTATTAAATCGTCAACTGCAAATGACGTGTATGACTTGAATTCTGTTTTGATTAAAAATTTTGTGGATATCCTTGTTGTTCCTATGACCAATTTGGCAAACTTATGGTTTACTACCGGTATTTTTCCCGAAAGATGCTCGGTTCTGGGTAATTACAGACCAATATCAATTACTGTAACCTTCTCTAAAGTCATTGAGGTACTGCTGAAAAATATACTAATAGAATATTTTGAAGAACATGACCTGTTTGACTCTGCTCAGTTTGGTTTTCGATCCGGACAGAGCACGGTCAAAGCAGTGTCGGAGATTGTGGCAGGCATAGTTGATGCCTTTGAGCGGGGGGAGCACGCATCGTTGATGGTGTATGACCTTGTCAAGGCTTTCGACTGTGTCTCGCATACTATTCTTTTGGAAAAGTTGCATTTTTACGGTGTGAGAGGTGTTTCTTGGAATCTTATAAAGTCCTACCTCACTGGTAGACAACAGTGTGTTAAAGTGGGAAATATTGAGTCCATCAGGGTTGACGTTAAGCACGGTGTGTCGGTACTGGATCCTCTGTTTTTCATAATATATATAAACGATATATGTTCTTACATGAACGACAAATGTCGCTGTGTATTGTTTGCTGATGACACGTCCTTTTTAACTACATCGGGTGTGTTTGAGAATCTCAACATTTTGTTTAAGGATGCCTGGAAGCAGCCGAGATCTGGTTCTCAACAAATAATTTACAATTAAATGGCAACAAAACTAAACAAATTTGTTTTTCTAGTAACCCTAAATTTGCTAGTAATGACTCTTTCAAAATACTTGGGATTGTTGTTGATGGCGGTTTGAATTGGGCCGAACACGTGAGTCAACTGAGCAGTAAGCTGTCTGGTATTTTATTTGTAATTAGGCAACTCATAATGGCGCTTTCCTTTGAGGTTCTTAAGTCTGTCTATTATGGCTTGTTTCATTGGGGTATTGTATATGGGGTTATTCTTTGGGGCAACTCACCCAACACGTTACAGGTTTTTAGGCTACAGAAAAAAGCTATTAGACCGTTGGCTGGTGCGGGGCCTATTGATCACTGTCGTCGATTCTTTCTTGGGTACAGGATAATGTCTTTGCTTTATGTTTATGTGTATCACCAGCTCATGGAAATTCATGAGCATAAAGATAAGTTCATTAGGCATGGACAGGTTCATGACCGCAATACTCGTTCAGTTGGGCTGCCCATTGCGCCACGTTTTAGACTTAACAAAAGTCAAAATAACTCGCTAGATATGAAACTATACAACAAGCTTCCTGCCTGCGTCAAAATTTTAAACCAGAATAAATTTAAATGAAAAATAAAGGAACTGCTCTCAAGTAACTGTTTTTATTCAGTTGATGAATACATGTCACACTCATTTTGAAAATGATGGTCTATACGCCTTGTTGGATTTGAGATAAAATATTTTGAAATTTGTTTGTAAAATGTAATCGTGATTGTTGTTCTATACATACATATATATGTTATACAAAGATTTTACAAGTTGAATTGTAAATTTTCTATTTGGACGTGCTGTAAATTGTAATTATCAAATTTTTGTAATAAAGATCTATCTACCTATCTAGCATACACTTTTCATTTTTAGTATTAGGCAAGTTCCATCAACGAATTCCGCTCAATTTATAGTTAAGAAACACATTTCTACCAGATCCAATAAATACCGAAAACTCCCTACTATTGGTTTTATATCCCTACATAAATCTATACATACGTATGTTGTGTTATAGGTTTCTAGTAGGTACCTGAGTTCGCTGCTATTCCAAAATACCTAATATATAACAGTATAATTCGTTTTACTCGATTTAAACAAATCGCTCTAGTTTTAAACTGTCATAAATCTCAACAATTTATAGAGCCAACTTTCTGTTCTTTAATGCCAGCATGTAGGTGTAGGTGTTTTTTTCTTCTTATAAAACTTTACAACTATACGTCGTTTTAAAAAGTAAACTTAAAGATACTACTCTTTGTCTACATTGAGTAAAGTACACGACAACCGTATTTGTAATGTAAATAAATAACACCCACAAAATAGAGATGATTCTGTGATGAAAATGTAGGTGGTATAAAATATTTACGAACGCCTCCCCTGAAATTTGAAAAAGAAAATTTTCTTTTTCTTCTAAAGTAGTCCATAATATCGAGGAGCAAATCAGATGATTCAAATAAAATTTGTCAACTCCACAAACAAATCAATTTAATATGCTTCATAGTACATATATCAAACCAAACATGTTTCGGGACACGCTGTGCCCATCATCAGTGGTACATTAAATTATTTTAAAATTGAAATTTGGCTCGAGACGGTCAATTGAATTCAGACATGATACAGATTCTACAAGAATGAAAAATCACAACATTAAAACACATCGGACATTAAACTAATTCGTGGCACATTTACTCAATTAACGTAACTACACTGACAATCGTTTTACCACTTCACCAAAACACTTCTTTTAAATCTCGACGCGCGTTTCGCTAACAATGTTAGCATCCTCAGGAGAGAATTAAAACTGAGTTAATTGATATAATAATCGATGAGTAGAACCTTTGGCGTAGAACACTACACTGACAATCGTTTTACCACTTCACCAAAACACTTCTTTTAAATCTCGACGCGCGTTTCGCTAACAATGTTAGCATCCTCAGTTTTAATTCTCTCCTGAGGATGCTAACATTGTTAGCGAAACGCGCGTCGAGATTTAAAAGAAGTGTTTTGGTGAAGTGGTAAAACGATTGTCAGTGTAGTGTTCTACGCCAAAGGTTCTACTCATCGATTATTATATCAATTAACGTAGTTAATTATTCTGAAGTGGTATAAGTGCTGAACAGATACAGTTCATAATGATCTTTTTCCGTTTTCTCATATTAAGTATATAAATCTTTAAAATTCACTAATTAATTCATATAATTTGAGAACAATTTTAGTAGAATTTCAGTAGGTATGTCTTGCTTAAATTGAAAATGGCGTGTAACAACATTAACAAGTAGTGAGAGAATAGCTGTCGTTTCACAAGTCATAGAACATATAAGGAAGAGTTCCAATATAAGGAAGTATACAAATTAGTAGTAGTAGTAGTTTTGTTACTCAAGAGTTTAATGTTAAGATTAACAATGATGTTATCCCCTGGATGCATAAAGCTCGAGATCTAGGAGTAATCGTGGATTCTGAGCTAAATTTTAACGAGCATTGTGGCAATGTATGCAGGAATTCACTTTTTAAATTGCGTTCGATATACCATCTTAAACACCTGGTTGATGAGCCTACTAAACTTAAATTGGTTAAAGCTCTTATTTATCCGCATTTGGATTATTGTTTTCCGGTATATTTTTATTTTTTGTTTCATTACAATAAAATGAAGTTGCAGAGAGTGCAGAATTCTTGTATAAGGTTTGTTTGCACGGTTCCTTTTGCTGCACATGTCACTCCTTTTTTTGAGAGATTGGGTGAGCCAAAGTTGGATGTGAGATATGAGTATTTATATACTTCATTGCTACATAAGATATACCATGCTCGTGACCCTCAATATTTGTATAAGTTGTTGTGTAGACGTTCTAATGTTCATGATGTTAATGTACGTATTGATTCCTTTACTATCCCTAAGCATATGACAGCAAAATTTGAGGGCAGTTTCTCGTATATGGCCTCACTACTGCTAAATAAATGTATTGATATAATTGATTTGCCATTGGAATTATTTCAGCGACAATTGAGGCTCAGAATTTATTCATAGTGTGATTAACTTTTTACATTAATTTAAAATAAAAATTTGTTTATTCTAGTTTTAAGAGTTTTTGTTTTGTAGATTCTTTCTTTATTTGTATATGCTTTTTTAAGGAAGAGTGGAAGAGTGGCATTGGCCAAATCTCTATCCTTTTGTGCAATTGTATATATTCTACATTTTCACAATAAATCATTATTATTATTATTATTATTAAATTCAAACGATAGTGGTTGTAACTATTCAAATAAATTAAGTACTATGAATAAAATACAATTTAATGTGGTAAGGTCAAATTGAACATTGGTAATGATTAAGTATAAAAAGAGAGAGGAGAATTTTCTTTTTGTTTTTCTAGTGCCTACATTAAACTTAAGAACATAAAGTTTATGAACATTATCTGTCACTAAAATTATACTTTTTCACCCTAAAGTATTTTAAATAATTAACCCATAAGACATTTTTTCTTATGCTATAAAAAAAACTGAGAATTTTCATTCTGAAAAATTTTTTTCAATCTGACGAAATTATTAAAATAATTATTATTGACCGTTGATTTTTCATTTAGGTTTTTCCACAAGTAAATTATTTTTTTTCTTTGTTCTAAAAGACATTTCCCGCGATTAAGTGTGTCTATCGATTTCTCCAAAATTAATTGTTGGAAAATCTGTGAAAATTTTGATTAGGTATAGTAACGTCAATAGGAAAGACCTGTGTTGAAAAACTTTGTCGAAAATACCGGTGGAGGGGGGGAGATCATAGATAGCCTCAAACTAGTTTTTAAGCTATTTCAAAAGATAACAAAATTTTGTTTCTAAATACTAATCAGAACTATATAGCTAATTCTTCTTCTTAAAATATGTTGCATGGTTTTTGTTAATTTTTCTGGAAAATAGTTTCTCATCCCCCCCTGTTTAAGCATAATATGGTAAAACTCAATATATAGGGTGTTAGTAAATAAGTGCGACAAACTTCAGGGGGTATTTCTGCATGAAATAATAATGCTGGCTCTATAAACATAATATGTTCGCAAATGCTTCGTTTTCTGAGATATTATTATTATTATTATGATACAAGGTGTTAAAGTTAAAAACTGAAGATTTATTGATTGCTCTGAAACCGGTGGAGATATGCAAATGAAATTTGGTGAGTTTTAAGAGGAAGTTATTTTTGGCAAGCAATTAAGAATTTTATGTTCATCAGTGGCACGCATACGAGTAATGATCTCAATTTTTAAAGAAAAAAATAGTACGCCACTGGAATTTTTCAAATAAAAAATCATTTTGCAATTCCTCGTTCATTTGTGATAAAAAATCTCTCTTGCTTTTTAATCGTAGGGGCATTGTCTTTGTGCAAAAAAATAAAATATCTTACCCCGTATTTTTAATTTCTTTAATACATTATCAAGAACTATCTAATTCAATAAACATTAAACCAAAACAATAAGAGAAAATAACACTAATAATAAAGAAACGCGAATTTGACATTTCGTTGAAATATTCGTATTTAACAGAATGTTGACAGTAGCCTATGTGCTCTATAGTGGAATCTCAGAGAGTATCTAATAGCTCTTTTTTGTAATCTAAAAATACGCCCAAATTGCGTTGCACAGCATGTACCCCAGAATGGGAGGGCGTATCGAAGATGGGATTCGAAGAGTGAAAAGTAGACTGTTATGGAAGTTGACAAGTTAAGTTCTTTGGAAACGGATCTTAACGCAACAGGCAGAGCCTAATTTTTTTGATAACGCATCAATGTGGAACTTCCGCTTCAGAGAGCTGTCAACAACAAGGCCCAGAAACTTCACAGAAGACACGACGTCAATAGTGGAATTATTGAGTTCAAAGACTGCAGCGCTCCTTTATATGACACAGATTTATTTTGCGCAGTGTTCAAGCACAACAGGTTAGAGTCACACCATGATTTGATGGTGATTAAGTCTTTGGATATGGTACTATGAAGAGTCACACTATCCGGGCCGCACCAAGTGAAACTAGTATCATCAGCAAAGAGACATACTTTACCGCTGATGTCTAGGCACGTAATCTCGTTGATAACAAGCAAACACAAAATAGGACCCAACACCGAACCCTGTGGAACTCCACAATCCATCGGCCTCCATCACACACTGACTTCTCTTGCTAAAGTACGACTTAAACCATCCCAGTTGAATTCCGTAGTGCTGTATCTTGTTACTTAGGATGTTATGACTTACACAGTCTTACACAGCTTTGGAGAAATCACAGAAAATTAATGCATTGAAGTGGAGATTGTTCAAACATTGTTGAAAACGGACAATATGGCATCATTAGTGCATTTATTAGCTAAAAATCCAAATTGGTGGCTATAGTTAATAAGGAACATATAATGTGAATTACCCCTTGTATCTGCAAGTCTGTTATTGCCACTATCGTAAACTCATCCTAAATATCTCCAAGGATAATATCCATCCATAAATTACAACTTAATTAGCTCCCAAATCGATAATTAACCAAAACAGCGTTCCGCTGAATTAAGCGTTATTTTCCTCAATGATTTAGTGGCACTTTTAACGGTAACAGCCAGTCCTAAAAGGACGAGACGTACCGAATAATAATCTCGTAATGAATAACATGGTAATGACACACTACCCAGTATGATAATACTTTCGTGTCGGTCGAAAGGACTCTGGAATGGTAATTATTATGACGGATAAAATAAAATATGGATAGGAAAAGAAGAGAGTATGGTAGTGTTACCGAAAACCCAATAATAATAAATTATTAACCATTTTCTGCTATGCATTATTCATGGTACTGGAGAAATTGAGTGGCAATTTGCTATAGTGGATGGTTTTGGTGTTTTCTTTTATCCGTTTGTATGTAAATTATTTTATGTATAGGGATACTTAAGAATTTAATATAAACCCTATTTAATCTTGATGTTGTTTATGAATATTTATGTTGATATACATATATTTGCATTTGAGCTAACCGACTCTAGTCTCTCATCCATTGGTAGCAATATCCAACAATAACAGCCTCATTTGGTTAAGTACCGATGCTCTCAAAATTTTGACATTAATAATTTTCTGCAAGATCTGCAAAGTCACCCTTGCATTGATATTATTTATGAAGGTATTATAGAAAATAAAATAAACTTAATGAATTCTTTTATTTTAAACTGTTTTGATGAACATGCCCCAATGAGAGAAGTAAAAGTAAGTAAACCTAGAGCCCCGTGGTTGACCCCAAATTTGAAACTTTTTATAAGGCAAAGGAACTTGGCTTTGCAAAAATTTAAACGGACTCGCTCAAATACAGACTGGATAAATTATAAACAATCGAGAAACTGTACTTTATCAACAATGAGACGCGAAAAGAAACAGTATCTTGACAGACTGACAGTGGAAAGAAAGTCAGGCGAGACTTGTAAGGCACTCAGAGACATGAACGTTAAAACTGTTAAAAACTTTGATATTCCTGAAGAACTATCGAATGTTGAAGGTATAAATGATTTTGTAAATTTTAATTAAAAATAACATTTATAAAACGAAAACTCATTTAATTTTATCTCTTTAACATATAGTTTTATTTTTCCGACCATGATAAAAAAGGCAATTTAAAATTAAACATTTCATGTTTTTTTTTTTAAACAAATAGCATTACTTGGTGCGACGGCTATATCCTATGTGTACCAACTATAAAACAATCTGCGTATTTCACTGTTCATTATGCATCAGTTTCCACTATGCATCCGACCTCATTTTTATTTATTACACCATCGGGACTGCGATTTCAAGTTTGAACTCGGTCTGACCTGTTCTAATAAAAATTGGGTCGTAAAACTGCATTTGATTATGCTGGCGGTATTGGATTTATTATTTGAACATGAAGTTCTTTGTCGCTGTTGGTTTGGATTAAATGGGAATTCTATCAAAATATTTTGCTGCGTTTTTATTTTTTCTTTTACAATCGATACGTATTTTAGAGGTCTTTTACAGCTTTGTAATAGCATATCAGCAATATATAGGTAATTGCGAGAAATGGGTGAAAATCGGTTTGATGTAAGCTGTATTTTTTATTATTTCTAAGCGGTGATGTTGTTGAGAAATAACTGGCTGCTCTTTCAAAAACGAAACGTCGCACAGTGGGGTATTTGAGCAATCTGGCCGGCCATAAATCGATTTCGTAAACTTTGTCGCAGGTAGAAAATACGTGTATTTTATAAGCAGGGATAGTTTAGGCATATAATAAACCCCTTCTCAACCTTATAGCACACTGTTCACAATCGTACGATCAGTTGAAATTCGGCTATCCTAAAGCAGACATATTAATTTCCGTCGTAGTTAGCAGATGTGTAGTTAAAGAGTGTTGTGATTTGTATTGTTTATTTAGACTTATAAAATAATAAATTATGGATTGTGGAGAACCAGGTGTGTGTTTAGTTTTCACAAATCTTTGTTATATAATGCATTTTAGTAATTTTAAAATTAGCTTTTTCTATTGATAGTTTGTTTTCATGCTTTTTTTTCAATCTAGTTTTACTTTGTAGGAACAAAGTTGTACTTCCGGATATTTCCCGGAATCGATATCAGTTTGTTTTGAAAGTTTAGGCTTTGTTCTTCAAAAAATGTAATTTTTTTTGCGAAAAAATGCGATTTTGTAAATTATTGCTATTTAAAGCAAATAACTACATGTAAAATCGATAAAATAACTACTGGTATTAATTATTTACTTTTTCCGTTCTTAATTGTTGTTTTTTTTTTCAGGGCCGTCAAATGTACGAGTACTGACTAGAAAACATTTATTTTCTATTATGCAGCGACAAAATTTGAATACCATGAACGAAAAGTTGGAATTTCTAGAAAACCATCTTCTCGAAGCGGAAGATTTTTCAACGGAGCAAATTAGTACACTAAAGCACGATTTGTCACATTTTAAGTCAGAAGTAAAGAGCAGGTGGTCTAAAGCGTTAAGAAAAGAAGAATACTTCTTAAAGAAAAATAACGAATAGCTCCAAGGAACATTTCATATTCCAAAGGTTGTAAAGAGACCCGGTCGACCCGCAAAGTTGTTTGAGGCATTAAGTGAGAGGACTAAAAGCAGAAAAACCGAAGGGCTTCGCAAAACAACTAACTTAGAGGTGCTCACTTACGCGACGCAGTCTAAGCTAGTAGAAAGTGGCAAAAGAGATGCTTCCTTAGTTCTAAAAGAAATTACAAGTACCCCAAAATGAGCAACAAAATATAAGAAAGCTTTTTCTCGTACTCAGTTAGAAAGTGTCAGCTCTCAATTGTCGCCGAAGCAGGCTATTGCCATGTTTGTTGAAGCAGGACTTTCCAGGAGGCAGTACGAAATAATAAGAAGCACTCAGAAAAAGTTATTTCCTTGTTATAGTCTTCTACAAAAAGCTAAACTAGAGTGCTACCCTGATAAGGCAGCATACTTAATTTTCGGATTATGCAAAGGAAACTGCAGAAATCTACATCCAGCTCTTCCCGTGGCATCCAATGACTCCCACTATGCACAAAATATTAATTCATGGCCCAATGGTTATCGAAAATGCGCTGCTTCAGATAGGTCAATTATCAGAGGAGGCATCAGAAGCACGTAATAGGCATTTCAGGATCTATCGCCAAAATTTTGCAAGAAAGTTTTCAAGAGAATCTTGAAATTTGGATGTGTTGAATAGGCTGTTGCTTACTTCCGATCCTATTATTACTGGAATGAGACCAATACCTAAAACCACAGTTAAATATTGAGATGAATAGTAGTTTAATACCTTCAAAAACGGTCGTTAAGAATTTGGGGCTTGTCTTGGATTCGGACTTGCGCTTCAGCAGTCATATTAGTAAATGTTTGAGAAGAGCTTACGCAAATTTGAAAATGCTATATCCACACAGACACATATTATCGCAGTCAATTAAGATTAAATTAACAGAATCGCTTGTTTTGAGTCATTTCAACTATTGTGATGTGGTGTTTGGACCTTGTTTAACGGTGGTGGATAAAACAAGAATTCAACGCGTTCAAAAGTGCTGCTTAAGGTATATTTTTGGAATACGGAAATACGATCCGGTTTCCTATAAACTAAGGGACGCTAATTGGTTGAATATGGACTGCAGGAGAATACTTCATTCTGCAGCTCTGTTTCATACCATTATCGTTTTTAAATGTCCTCCCTATCTTTATAACAAAATAGCATTCCGTTCCGATGTACATACACTCAATCTTAGATTTAAGGGTCTTCTGTCACCACCACCATATCGAACAAATATTTTCAAGAGATCTTTCACGTTCAATATATACACCCTTTATAATAATCTGCCAGAAAGATTAAAATCCCTTAAGTTGTCAGCTTTCAAAAATTGCTATAGAGAGATATTGTCAATAGATCAATAAAATTTTTATTTGATTTTTTTTTTGTCGTGTATCATGTGATACATGTGTGTATTTTGTATCTGTACCGCATTTTGTGCCTCTAATTTTTTTTTGCATGTCATTTTTTACTTTTATAATTTGAATATTCCTATAATGTATATTATAATTATGGTGTTGTTGTTGTACATAGTTATATATTTTTTTTTTCTCTAGGGTTAAAATTATGTATCAGTTTTTACTGTTTTTCTAACCCTTTTTGTAATTTTGTTAGTTTTTTGTAAAATGTGTAATTGAAACTGCTATAATTACAAATAAACTGTTATTATTATTATTATTATTAAAAAGTATAGTAAACCGTTTTCCAAAGAAACACTAACTTTGTTACTTTCGGCTTCACCTAATGTGCAAACAGAGTCGCAGTCGGAATCATCAACGGATGATGAAGAAGAGACTGTTGATTCAGACGAGGAAGGATGGGATTCATCCAGTTAAAACATTTTTTTATTCGAATTTTTTTATAATATGTTTGTAAAATTAATAATAAAGTTACCCAAATGTAGATTACTAGTTGACACACTGTATATACGTGTCTATTTTTTTGGTTTTACTATAAATTATACTTACAAATATCCTAAATTTACTCAATTCTTCCTGAAGTATAACTTATTTGATTTATATATTTTTGACCACCCAGATTGCTCAAATACCCCACTGTGCGTCGTCGTAAAATTCTGTAAACGCTATCTTAGTCTCCTCAAAAAGTAACAATGAAACAGCTTTTAATTTTTTTATATCTGTAAAAATAATGTAAGAAATGAATATAAACTAAAATCGCAAAAAATCGTTTTTTAAAAAATTCTCGAAAACGGCTATAGTTAGTTTACTTTTTAAAACACAATCTAAAAGGTGTCTAAATTGTACAACTTTTCTATAATTTAACCGGCATTAACACCTACCGATCCCGAGATTCCAATGCTATCCCATTCTTATCTTGCACACAGTGTATGTTTCAAAAATACCGGCAATATTTATCAGGTCATTTTATGAAAAAAAGTGATGATCTACCATTAAACGTATCTCGTGAGACTTTACAGCAACACAAATTAATCAAAGTGATTAAAGAGACGCTGGTCCGGAATATGTTGAAGAAGCTGCCAGCTGATGAGTATGAGAAGTTTTGGAAAGAGTTTTCCACCAACATTAAATTAGGTACGATTGAAGATCCGGCCAATCGAACACGTTTAGCTAAGCTGTTGTTATTCCACTCCAGTAACAACGAGAAAATGACGCTGCTAGCTGATTATGTAGCTAGAATGAAGCAGAAGCAGGATAAGATATTTTACATTGCTGGATCATCAAAAGCTGAAGTAGCGAAGTGAGCGTTTGTAGAAAGGTTATTACGTAGAGGTTATGAGGTTTTGTATCTCGTCGTACTTCAACCAAAAGAAATCTTTAGAGATCAATCCAAGGCATTCATTGATGAAGGATCTTCTCAAACGCGTTACCCATGATCCAAGTGATCCACAAGCAAAAGACATGGCTTTAATGTTGTTTAGAACACCAACGTTACGATCAGGATATATGCTACAAGACACCGCAGACTTTGCTAAATCTATTGAGGTTATGATGAGGAAAACTCTGGGAGTTTCGGTTGAAGAGCAGATTGAGGAGGAAGAAGAAGTCGAAGATGAAACGCTTGAGGATGGAGTGAATGCTGAGGAAGAAGATGGTGACATTAGGGATGAAGAACACGATGAGCTCTAGATGGTGTTTGTTTGATTTGTGTGTTTTGTGATAATTTAATTTAAATGTTAAAGAAAAAAGTAACTTTTTCAAAAATTGTGATTTTGTAATTAATTTAAATTATGAAAATGCCGTAGATTGTAATAAATATGTTTATGAAGTTTCCATAAACATACGTCCGGAAGTGCATTGGTTCCAAGATACAAGGTGTTAATTTTTTTTGTAAATAATGTTTTTTTTTACCGATTTCTTTATATACAGGGTGTCCCACGGTGTATGGCGTATTAGACAACCATAATCGACAGTTGAAACATATTTTTGACCATGAGGTGTTCTACTCTAAGCCAGTGGCAACATCGCTAGTTCAAATATGGCATCCTGTATATATTTTTCAATTTTAATAAATTTGGGTTATGCCTGAACAATGCCTCTAGGCATCTGATCATTTCGTCTCATCTTAGTTGTAGTATACAGGGTGGTCATTAATGTAATTTTTGTCGTTAACTTACAAAATGGAACATCTTTTGTAATAGTATTTAAAAGCTGATAAAAAAGCTTTCAGACTATGAATACCTAACTCTTTTCAAGTTTTCGATTTATTACTGTTTATTCATAAAATTTTCTCAATCCAAAAACTTTCAACAGATTTAATAGTAGCGGGCTATAGAGTTTGAGAAATAGTCACCATGGCAACTTGTTTTATATTATATAGAAATGTCAGTCTTTATATTTTACAGGAGAAACTCAATAAGAGTCTGGAAATGGTACATCTATACAGGGCTATTCACGCTGTACGACAAGGAATATTGTGGCTAAACTATTTCATTTCCTAAAAGTTTTATTCATTGGTTCGAAGAAAATTATTTTTACATTTTTTCTACTCCTGTTTTGTTAAGCCGTCTATTGCAAAACTGTTAACGTGACATGTAAATTCAATCTTACATAAGTCTTAAAAACTGAAGATTTATTGATTGCTCTGAAACCGGTGGAGATATGCTAATGAAATTTAGTGGGGTTTAAGAGGTAGTTATTGCGCACTTTTTGACATGCAATTAAGAATTTTGTTCATTAGTAGCGCGCATACGGGTAATGATATCAATTTTTTGAAAAAAAGGTACGCCACTGGAATTTTTCAAATTAAAAATCATTTTGGAATTCCTCGTTCAATTTGTGATAAAAAATCTCTCTTGCTTTTTTATCGTAGGGGGTATTTGTGCAAAAATCCTTATTCATATTGGAATCGGTCTGCTTAATCCGCAAACACCTGTCAGATGTGTATGAAAAACCATTCCATAACTAACTGCTTAGAAACGCCGAACATGATCTTTATCTGCCAGCCCTATCCTCCGAATTAATCAAAAGCTCGATCCTATACAATGCAAAAAAAATGCACAACCATCTGCCAATGGAAATCAAATTGCTATCATCGCTTCCTCGATTCCGTAAAGCTCTAAAAACGTATTTGTTGGAAAAAGCTTTTTTAATGTGCATTAATTTTCTTTGTTCTTGTTATTTTTTATTAAATTGATTAAATTAAGCAAAATTATGATATTTTTTATTTTTTTAAGATAAATTTTCAAAGACGAATCTAGCATAATTTGAAAACATTAATAAAACAAAAGTTTCAAAAGATAGGTGGCAAGTATTATATATATATTTGGAAAGGTAATTTAATTTAGAAAACGAATATGTAAAAATATACTGGTAATCCATAAAAAAAAATACAAGTTTATGTCATAGTTTCAACACCAGTCTTTTAAAAAAAAAACTAGAGACACCACTGGATTCCTCTCAAAAAAGTGCCTTGCGAATGTTTTCACAGAAACAAAAAATAATCATAAATAAATAAGTTAGGGGGTAGGTTAAATATGCACAAAAGTCAAAACCACCCTGTATCTTTTAAACGGGTCAAGATATTGAGGTGCGGTTTTCGGCATTTGATTTGGTTTGAAAATCGAGCTCGTGACATGTAGGTTAGTTTTCTTCTAATTCCTCTAGAAATCGGTGTTTTCTATCAAAAGTGACCACCCTGTACATAGAACTCGTTTAGAATAGACTTGGAACGCTGGAGATATAAAATGAATTAAAACCCACCAAAAACTAAGTGAATCTAAGGCAGATCCTTGATTTTTCGAGTTGAATGAACAATGCCTAGGCGACTCTGTATTTGGCGAGCCTTCCCCCAGGATGGATTCCCGTAGATCGGAACGCTAATAGTCTCCATATACATAGATTACGGACATAATATTATATGATAATACGGAGAGCTAAAAAAGGAATTATCCTTTAATTTAATTAGACATTCTTAGGATAATGGCATGGGATCTTTATTCGTTTAACAACCCAAATCCATTTAGCGAACAAAAACTTAAAATTTGATTAATTCTCTCACATCAGCAACACAAATTAACACAAAACGTATACCTGTTAACGTCTATCCAACAAGAAATATTATATGCCCTCTCTTCTGCCTAAACTCGGGAATGTGTTTAATGGAAATTAGAAGCGCTCTCTTAATTAGGGAAAAAGAGAGGGTCTATGTATGCTGAGGTCAAGGCATTTACAATTATGTGCCATGCGGCAAAGAGAGTGCTAGTTGATATTGAAATGAAGGAAAAAGGGACTCAGGAAAACCAATGTGATGTAACTTAAATAAATAAACAAACGTATGTGCCAGGATGTTTTGATAAAGTTCGTTTTTGATGTTTGTGTTTGATTTGGATGGTCATCAGGGGAATGAGGTTATTAATTAATAAACTTATCAGAGTTGCTAAGGAAAGTATGTGAGCTAGTATGCATGTATTGTGCGACAAGATGAGATAGGATGCGAGTGATAAGGGGTATTTTGATAATATTGGTCTCCAATGAACCCACATTGGATGATGGAAACAAGATTCCAAAATATTTGGGGTATAAATGTGGGGTGCGGTTTATTTAATGGCCGTGTTATACTGTACTGTACTTTTTTAACGGCAAGAAATGTGGTGGCAACAAGATGGAGCTCCTCCACACAATGCGAGAATCGTTAGCGACCACCTACAACACCATTTCGATAACCGCTGGATAGCAAACAGATCTCCAGAAATTAAGTGGACACGTTCACCTGATTTGTCACCTCTTGACTCTTTCTTTTGGGGAGCAATAAAAGATATTGTTTATCAGTCAAAACCGTAAAATGTAGACGAAATAAAAGAAAACATAAGACAGGCAAGTCGCCAAATTACTCCTGCAATGATTCAAGCCACATGTACCAGAAATCTTCTGATTTGAAACGTTGAAATATCATGTACGATCAACATAAAAAAAAATGCGGGGGATGCGTTAGGGGCATAGCAACAGAATTCGTGTCATATGGCAACAACGCAGCAGCCGCGTAAAGGTCATATACCTAACTTTATGATCTTGAATAGGAAAAAACATATAATACAAGGAACTGATAACGATAAATTATCATAAATCTAGGCATCACATTTCGCAATCTGTAGTATGTAGAACGACAGCATTTTGTTGGAGATGATTGACAGAAGGGGGGTGTGGAAAACACTACATTTAACAGAAGAACAATAAGAAAAATCAAATTAGGGATAATAGTTTGGGCTCACCAATGAGAAACCGTAATTTTTTCCAAAAATAATAAGCCTATTTTGAGAATCCCGAGCTTAGTTTTCTCTTTCAGTAGTTGGCTAAGCTTTTTTAGGTTAAGCACACAAAAACACCAACGGGGTCTTACGCTGTCCCAACTTTTGAGATTTTTTTTTCTATACAGAAAAGACAGTGAACCCACAACCACGTATTTTAATAGAGTTGTCCCTGGTAAACTAAAATTGATTCTAATGTTGAGCAAACCTATAATAGTAATTTGTTGGACCTCATCGTATCGGTACTAGATCTTATGTTCTTTCTCAATCAAACCCGGCCGATATTGACTCTCCAGAAGTTCATTCCCCTGATCTTTTAAATAAAAAGTTGTGTTGGGGATTATATTGGGTCTGCCAGATAACTTTTTTTTTTTTTGTTTTGAAAATGCTATAAAAGAAAAACTGCTGAATATTTTCTCAAATTTCTTTTTTTATTTGAAAGTACAATCCTTCCGGTTAATAATGACAAATAATTTCATTCAAATAGCTGCCTCGGCTGGCCATGCAGTAGCCTACACGATCGGTCCAATTTTTAAGCACATTATCGATTGTGTGCAGCTGTATTTCACCAATGGCTTCACGAATATTGTCCTTTAAAGCGTCAATTGTCTCTGGCTTGTCGGCGTAACACTTATCTTTGACGGCACCCCACAAATAATAGTCCAACGGTGTCAAATCGCAGCTCCGAGGTGGCCAAACGACATCAGCTCTGCGGCTGATAATGCGATCTTCAAAAACAGGCCGCAAAACATCGAGTGTAGCTTCGGCTGTGTGGCACGTAGCGCCGTCCTGTTGAAACCAAATGTTGCCAATATCCTCCTCTTCAATTTTTGTGAACAAAAATTCGTTCAACATGGCCCGATAACGATCGCCATTGACTGTAACGGCCACTCCTTGCTCATTTTCGAAGAAAAATGGCCCAATTATGCTTCCGGACCAAAATCCGCACCAAACAGTGACTTGTTTTGGGTGCATCGGATTTTCAATGTATGCGTGCGGGTTTTCTGTGCCCCAAATGCGACAATTTTGCTTGTTTACATACCCGCCAAGATCAAAATGACCTTCATCTGAAAAGATGATTTTTTTGGCAAAATCGGCATCTTCTGTAAGTCGATCGCAGGCCCACTGAGCGAAGCGAAAACGCATTGGATGGTCAGTTGGCTTCAACTCCTGAACCAATTGAACTTTGTATGGCGTCATACCAAGGTCTTTATGCAAAATTCGTCTCAATGATGTCTCCGAAATGTTCAATTGTTGAGACCGACGGTGAATTGATGTTGATGGCGCTTCACGCACACTTTCTGCCACAGCAGCAATATTCTCGGGTGTACGCACTGTTTTTGGCTTTTCACGCTTTGGTTTATCGATGAGTATGGCAGTTTCTTTCACTTTTTTCACGAGATAACGAACATACGGAGCTGACGGTGCTTCTCTTCTTCCAAAATCCGTACGCAATTTTCGCACACATTCTGCAACATTACCATGATTTTCAAAGTCATGTCGCAATATTTCCCAGCGTTGTTCAATCGTATACACAACCATATTCGTTCAGCGGAAAGATAAAACTAATTATCTGTCAAATCAGACATGAGCTAAGTGTTACTCTTCACGAAATAAGCACTAGTTGAAAAAAAAACGTTAGTGGCGGACCCGATATGACTGAATTCGACGCTTAAACCCTTTCTATAAATTATTGTTTGTTATGATAGTACAAAGATAAGAAGACACTTACTTCAGAATGTTGAAGATGAATGGCTTGAAACCGATCATCACTGCTATATGTCGTTAGTCCAACAGTCAACAGATGGTAGTCTTTTCTTCTGATCCACGACACCTGGAAATAAAACTGTAATAGATATGCTATATATTCCAACACAGATGAAAACGCTCATAATAACTGTTTGGGTTTTATAAGAGCATAAACTTGAGTTAACGAAATGCCATAAAAACATTTTTATCAAATTTTCGTTCAAATTCTTATGGATTTCATATTCATATTTGTACAAACGACTACTAGAGGTCACTTTGTCATCATTTTTTTGGTTATCTTAGAAATGCATTCAGTAGTTTGTTGACAGGACATTTGTAAAGGGGCTTCAATTGGATCATTGTTTACGGTTTTAAAAAAGGCATCTACCTACTGTACGAATGTCCAAAGTTGAAGTGAATCTTACAAAAGTTCTAAGCGCTAGGAGCATTTCCAAGCAAATGGTTGCTTGTTTCTTCGGCTATACAGAATACGCCACAACAATTTCTTTAGAGAACCGAAGACCAGGTCACGCAGTAATTCCTTTACCAAAGGTCATAGACAAACTAAAGAAGATCAACCGAAAGCATTGCATTAATTATCATCATAACAATACCAGTTCGCACACAGCATGTCAAACACTTAACTATTTGAAGAAAGAAGATGCATTCTGTTTGTTCCTACATGTGAAACAAAAAATGCATGCTTCAAAAAGCCGTCGAAGCCTCTAAAAACCATGTTTCTGAGATACAACTTTCAGGATGGAAAACATGTTTGAAGAACTGGTTCGAAAAATGTGAGAATTTATAAACCATACAGGCGAATATTGTGAAAATCAATCAAATAGTTTGTTTGTTTTCTTCGCAGATTTTGTGAGGTTAACCCTCGTGTTTAAAAAGTTTAGCATCGAGAGAATAAATATTAGTAAATATTCAATTTATGGTTCAGCTTGCTTAAATTCTCCTCAAATATTCCCCATATTCCACGAAATTCCTCAAAATTCCCGGAT
Organism: Apoderus coryli; assembly: GCA_911728435.2. Classification (NCBI taxonomy): domain Eukaryota; kingdom Metazoa; phylum Arthropoda; class Insecta; order Coleoptera; family Attelabidae; genus Apoderus; species Apoderus coryli. The sequence continues at coordinate 43,775,207 of OU452199.1, read as the reverse complement.
ACGTCACGAAATACCTCAAAAAAAATCCAGAAAATTCCTCAACATTCACCAACACAAAAATTATTTGCGAGGTCTTTAACACCTTCGTACCAAAAAGATGTTCTATGTTTTCTATTCATCTCGAAATACAACTTTCAAAATGTAATTAAACAAAGGGATGGTTTTGTTAACATTTTTTACAAAAAAATTACCTTTATAAGAGTTTTAAAGGATCAATAGCTGAACAACTTCGCCTTATAATTTTTTTTTGAATCTCTTATCATCATCATCAGGATTCACTCGCTAACGAGTATGAATTATTCTAACTAAGAGATTTCTGTTGTTAACTCTAAGATGGATAAACAGACCGAACCTCTTTTGCTGCCCTCCGTGATTTCGTGAGCCAACTTTAAGCTGTGACTAAAGAATTCTCTTTGGAAGCGTAACAGAGTCGAACACCTTGACAAGGTCTTTAAATCTCATTTATAGAGGCCGATTTTGCTCCCGTGACTTTTTCTAACACTTAACGAGTTACGGCATCAAATGACGAAAATTCTGTTGGCATCAGGAGTGGTTTTGTAAGCATTTTGGTACAAAAAAAATACTTTAATAAAAGGTATAGGGAATTGAATGATCTAAAACTGTTATAAAGGCCGTTTTGCTCTAAAAAAATGTATATGAAACCACTCTTATAGCGCAAAACGTAGCAGAGGTTCGAGTGGGATTTTTTGGTTTTATATACAGGCAGCAGTCGGCAAACAACCCTGAAAATCGCATTCTATTTGGATTTTTTTTTGCACAATTGCCAACTTCCCCGGACTAAAAATATTTTAAATCATTTCAAAACTTTTTATAGCTTAAAACTTAATTTTGCTGTACTGAAAAACTGTTAAAACCATGACAAAAAAAATAATATAATTGTGAAAACTCAATTTGCAACTTAACTAATTTATCCAATCTTCTCTATTTGGTAAACAGTTAAAAGCATGATGTTGCATTATTGAGTGTTTACATTTCGCTCTAAAAAGGTAACGTTTACACAATTTCGTTGCTGAAACCCGGAGAGTCGCTTTACATGCATGAAAACATGACGATGACGATCATCCCTGTAACTGCACACAGCAAATTCGTGTTCCGGTTATTATTATACTGACTGGTCCGTAGCGAGCCATAAAGGGTTGCTGAATACTTTTTTTATGCTGCTCCAGATCCGCACATTTTCCCTGCTGATGTTGTAGAACAAAACACCGACAACTTGTATGTTGTGTCATGTTTTCGTGCGAGTTTTGTTAAACTATCACGTTTTGATGTGAATTTGCATAGACAGGGACGTGCGTCAATGTGGAAAGACATCAGCTTTTAGCTCTCATTTTTTTTTAAATTGGTATGTTAAAATAACTTTATTTTATAAGAAGATGAATGTTTCATTTCGCGTTTTTTAGCAACTGATCCTTCTATATGTCTGGTACTCGTATGCAGAAAAGTGCCATGCATTCACAGAGCACGTGTTCTGTTGTCTCTGTTGCGTCTTCGCAAAACCGACAAGTGTCGTCCTGGGTTACGCCCATCTTTTTGAGATGGTACTTCACTGGGTGGTGTCCCGTAAAAAGGCCTGTAATTCGCCATCGACGTTTGCTCCTGATTGAGGAGTCTTTATTATTATTAAACTGAAAAGGTTATTCTCCCTTACATGGCATCGGAAATTACCAGCCGTCAATTTTAGGCGCCAGTCTTGTTAACATTTAACAAACCGCGAACTCCAGAGTACCCTTAAAGCAATAGATGCAATTTTCACAATGATCACAATACCGAAATTCGCATTTGAGGCAGGTATTACTTTGTACAACCTCTCCAGCCCATAAAAGGAAACAATTCAGTCAGAGCTTTAACGTGGACGTGGTACCGCCAAAGTTCTCACTTAAAACTTGCTTCAGTTTCGGAAATACGCGGTTAAAGTGATCATTTTTCGTGTTAACTCTATGTGGATTAAGCTCCTCTTACGGTCTCAAAAATTGTTGCCATCAGCTAACAGGCGTGTAACTTGAGTGCAGCGACGTGAGCCATTATCGAATCAGACGCATCCAGACCACCGTAATAGGTATATTTGAACGGTGGCTAAATATCAGGCAAGTAACATGACATAATATCTTATCGTATTGGGTTTACATCTTTTATTTTAATGGCTGTTTGACACTGTGTCGCAATGGGGCACCAGCGATAAGGATTTCGTCTTCATTACCCGACAACATGTACTGGTATTTATTTAGGTTTTGTCTGCCTTAAAAATCACAAAACAAATCTCTCCACTACAGTGTATGGGCTCAAGAGTTTTTAATCTTGTCACTAGCCTAGCCGCTGGTCGCTTCTCTCCAGTTGGATAAGCTTCCCTGCGTTGGCCTCTGAAGGTTTAATAAACCTTTTTGATTGTCTTAGGCCTGGAGTGTTTCTCCAGTAGGACTTAAGTTGTTCCTTTTCCCATCTCCGAAGTTCTTCCTTCATATGGCTTTTTGGAAGGCCAAAGATGGGTTCCGGGCCGTAGAACGGAGCATTTGCGCCCTATTTTGCAAGTTGGTCCGCCGCTTTGTTCCCCTCTATGCCTTCATGTCCCGGCACCCATGTCAGAGTAATCTATTTCCCCTGAGCTGCCGGTTGCTTTAGGGTCTGTTTGCATTCTCATGCTAGCTTAGACGTGAAGGTGTAAGACCTTAGTGCTTTTAACGCAGCTTGACTTTCTGACATAATATTGATCAGCCTCTCTGCAGGCATTCTTGAGCACAACGATGAATAGCGTTGATCTCTGCTTGGAATATAGTGGGACTTTTCCCGAGAGATTCAGAGAGCCTGCAATTAGGCCCGTATACTCCCATGCCTGTGTTCCCTTCTATTCCTTTTGAACCGTCCGTATACCAGACGGATGTGTTTTCTGGGAATCGTGGTTCCCCATTTAGCCATTTTTGACGGTCTGCAATGACCATTTCAAATGGGATTTCAAAATCATGTTTGCGTGGCAAAGCGTCCGACGGTTTTCTTCCTGAATCCAAAGGTATTAGATTTAGGATTCCCATGTGTCCTGTACTGATCACAAAATTTTAAAATCGATTTTACTCGATAACCGTACATTTTATCAATATCACATAAAAACAACTTTTTTACGTGTAATATGTTAGATTTTAAGTTTCTGGGCTCAAACTTGAAAAAAAGATTATATAAAAAAGTTAGAGTAGATTTCCACACCCGTACCCCCCATTTACCCGCCCCTGATGTTTATTTTTTAATAATCCTAAGATCTGTTGACAGATATTTTGAAAAAGTAACCACTTGCAAAATGTCATTACGATATCTAAAAACGTTTCGGAAATAAAGGAATAAAACCACCATCAGCGTGGTACCTGTATCTCGATAACACAACATTTGTGAAACTATGTTAATATGAAGTTTTTTTCATGATTTCATAAGTAGAATCTCCTGTTTGAGTTTGATCCTTAAAAACTGAATCACCCTGTGCATGCAATCATTTCAATAGATTGCACATAACTTTATTCAAGTGTAATACATACAAAACTTCCCGAAGCTACTGCTAAACTTTTGTGTGCTCTCCATGAAAGGTTACATTCCAACCACTGTGGAATAAATGAGTTGTCATCATAGACTCGTTCATCATATTATGATTCCCTAGTTGTTCGTTATTATTGAAATTATGTGTATGCGGTCGTCAAAATTTTACCCATAAATCATTATTTTACGAGTACCAAATATAAATTCTATCAAATTGCGATAATAAATGTACATCGAGCGCCCCATTAATGCCAATACATCGGTAATATTATAATTATTATTTTCTGGAATTAACCATTTGGATTTTTATGGTTAGTTTGCTCGCTAGTTTGTTAGCTATGTAATACCTAGTTTACATAAACTATCTCCGAAAATTTATTATTTATACCCGTGTCGGGTAATGTTCTATCGTAAAAAGCTGTAATGAATTTATTCGACATCGTATAATTTTGATTTATTTATTATATTCAACAGGATATTAATTAATGATACCTGCTCATCTTAATGGGATTATTGGGCAAAGTCTGAAAGTCTAGGTTCACTACTTAGATCAAGGCGACTACAAATGCAAGGTGGAAACGTATTACCCCGTTATAAATCAAGAAAACGCTCGGAAACATTTTATTTTTGGTATTTTCTTCGACCCATAAACGGACTTTTAAGTGATTTGATGCCAATCCTACGACACTGAATATGCGGGACCACTGAATATTGTCCGGGCTTTTGCTGACTTTTTCAGCAGCGTTTACGTCGACTCCGTTTCTGGTCAGATGGAAAATTTAAATGTGTATGCGAGTACCATCAGTGTCGTAAGTATCACGTTGGGCGAAGAAGCTCTAAAACAAGCTGACATCTGGTGTTGATGGTATTCCTAGCTTTCTCGTAAAGGACTGCATCGGTGCTCTTTCCCGGCCTCTTCTTCAATTCAATGCTGTCCTCCAGTAAGTATCCATCTATTTGGAAAATAACCTCGGTTCTCAAAAAGGGTAATGCTAGCCAGGTTAATAATTACCGACCTATATCAATCCTGTGCAACTTCTCAAAGGTATTTGAGATTGTCCTCTATAACAAGTTGTTTCGTTCCATCCGAAACTTGCTCTCACCCTATTAGCATGGATTCGTTGATGGGCGATCATCTGTCAAGCTTCTCTCAATATATATGCGAAGCATTGGATAATGCAGGGGAAGTGGACGTCGTATACACTGATTTCCAGAAAGCTTTCGACCGGGTCGACCATTTCTTGCTCTTGTCTAAGCTTGAAAGTTTTGGTTTGTCGAGTGGACTCGTTTCATTGTTTAGGTCATACTTGTTTGAACGATCACAATTTGTTTCTCATGAAGGTTTTGGGTCGCGAGCGTTCTTGCCGACCTCTGGTGTGCCACAGGGATCCAACATTGGACCTCTGCTTTTTATAATATTCGTAAATGACCTGCTGCATTTCCTAAATTGTTGCCGCCTGGCCTAGACTGTGCGCTTGACTGTGCCGCGCTCCAGAGCGATTTGGATGGTTTGAATGGACGGTGTGATGCCAATAGACTGCAACTTAATACTGGCAAGTGTAGTATTGTTAGTTACGCAAGGTCTAAGAGTCCTATTTTATTCGACTACAACTTGGATGGTGCCTCGCTGAATAGATACGACAATATTAAAGATCTGGGTATATTGTTTGATCAAGAATTCAGCTTTTCTTTACAGATTGCTTTACTACACATTTGTCAGATCTAAACTGGAGTAGGGCTCGGTGATTTGGAACCCATAGTGCGTCACACTAGTACAATTGAATCTATTCAACGACGGTTTGTAAAATATCTTGCCATCAGGAGAGATGGTGCTTATCCGGTCCGTGGTACCGATCATGATTCACTTCTTTTACGCTTTGGAGACTCGAAGAGAAGTTCTGGGCGTCAAATTTTTGTACAGCCTATTGCACGGCCATTTGGATTGCATTTACCTGGTCGGCAAAATAAATATGTGGGTGCCTAAGTTGGCGACTAGGCAAGGTCGCCCGTTTTATACTGATGCTCCAAGAAAAAATCGTCTGCGACAGAGTCCTATTTATTTTATTTTTTTCAACTTTTAACATGAACTGTTCTGAATTCGATAGTACATATCTGACTCTGTTGCAAGGATAATTAGCCCAATCCAGTCATGATTTGCTTGCTGTAACTGTGCGGAGTCTCTTTCGTGAGTATGTATAGATGTAGTGTTCTTCATAAATAATCTGTATTACTTATTATTGTTGTTGTTGTTTATTATTATATTTTTTTTTCACAGTTTTCTGGTATATTTGCAGGGTTCAGAACCAAGACTTTTATCCTTACTTGGATAACGCTTTTCGGATAGTGGAAACCGAGCCTAGGATAGCAGCTTTCTGTAAATTTAGCATAATCGAGGTTTGTATGTTTAAAATTTTTAGGTAAGTACTAACTTTCTTGTGAATCAACCCATTAGCCGATATTATAATAGAGTATATTTCTACGCTGACGTTCCAGATTATCTTCAGTTCATTTGATAGTTGTTGGTATTTACAGATTTTTCAATGTGAGCTTTTGCGACGTTGTCATCTAGAGGCACAGATATATCTATTATGTAAACCTTATTTTGCTTTTTGCTCCAAACAACAATGGTTGTGCTGATCGGTTATTATTGCCAAATCCCAATATATCTTGTGGTCATCGTTTTCTTTAATCTGTAATGGTGTGTAAAGATAGTATGGATTCTTAGATGACAATAAATTCGGTTCAACACATAACTCCTGATGCAATATTTTAGCAATGTTGTTATGACTATCCAAATAAAACGTGGGCGCCAGATAACTACAAGCCGAAAGCAGGTGTTGAATAGACTCCTCCTCTTTATTGCAAAGGCGGCATTTAGTAGTTGGGCTTTGCTCTTTTAAAATATATTTTCGGTAATTGCTTGTAGCCATAACTTGATCCTGTATGGCTAGAAGAAATTCCTCGGTTTCAGAGAATAGATATCCCGCTTTGAACACTATCATTGAAGATGAGCGATCCAGATCTGGGTGTCGCATTGATGCGTAGAAACGTCCGTGCAATTATTTGTTCTGCCATGCATCTTTTAGTCTTTTGATTTTCTTTTCTGCTCCGGGTTGGAGTGCCAGTCCCTGGAATGGTGCCATCTCAATAGGAAAATTAGGTAAGCATGTGTTCCTTTCGAAATATTTAATCAAATTTTTTGTTTCAGATTCCAGCATCCATTCAAGGCAGATAACACATCTACCCCCCTCGGATCTAGGTAAGTATCATCTTTCTTTTGCAGATTTAGGATATTGTGTAAAGAGGACTCTAAACATGCGGTCTACCTCCTGTATTTCCGTTCTAGACAAGTGAAGGCATCCAAATGTGCACATAATGACAGGCAGGGCCAATGCGTTGAGTGCCTCTATTTTGTATTTTGCGTATAAGTTGCTTTTTAATATTATATTCGTTCTTCTTAATGTTTCTTCTTATGCTATACTTTTGGTTAGATCTTCATCAACTTATTGTTATTATTATTAAATTTCCTTTTAAATGAAATCTAGTTTTGCAAATTTAAAATAGTTCCTGAGCAATAAAGCCAATAGATTAGGAATAAATTGAAAAAATAGTTAATTCTTAATTGGATTTTTAATTTCAATTGTTAAATAAAAGTCGAATCTTCACAAAATAGGTTTAATTTTTTTTAGCCAGCCATGTTTCGGAACTCAGCCTAGTCTTGGTGAATCAACTTCTTTTGCAAATGGGCACAGTAATAGTCGCTGTTTTGGAGGTTGTCGAAGAATATTATTCCGTTCGCCGTTTTTTCCATTTTTTTTTTCAATAAAAAACGTCGCTGCACACAAAATGCTATAACTCACTAGCCGCCACTGGTGGTTTTAGACAAATAAAGCATTCCAGCAAACTATTATACCAAAATTTTCAAAAAGATTTCCTTATGCGGCTAGATGTCCATGGTCTTGACACTTATTCTACAGGCAAACACCGATCAAAGAATTTCTTATTCTCTATTGGGAGTAGTAGACGGGGAACCTTGTCAACTCATTGTATCAATTGAGGCATTGAGGCATAGAGACAGATAGATGGATGCGATTGTGTATACTAACTAAAGTCCCTACGGGAGATCCGTATCGCATACCTGTGTAGGTATAATAATTATTATTGAGGTCAATACAGACGTGAGACGACTGGCAAAATAGGGTTGTGCTGCCCAAAGCTCTAATAATTTTTGGATTATCCATTGTTTAAATACGGTTCATTATACGGGGTATACGGTTCAGTATATAGGGTTGTCATAAAGTAAGGAAATGATATCTTTAGAAGAAAAAATAAACTCGCACAATCACAAGGGAACGAACTTAGTCAGGAAAAATTTGTTGTTGTTCGGTTGTAGACTTTGAGTGTTTAATAAAAAAAAATAATTCACTCTTACCATTCCATCACCAATATTGTTAATGACACATGGAATTAAAGCTGTTGACCCAGTCTGTGAAGTCACTACGGTGTTATTTTCTGTTGCAAAATGCACTGGAGGACTTTCTAAAGGTGGAAATGATGCTCCTATTTCATTTAAATTATTATCGGCAGAAAATTCTTCACCAAACTCAAACTCACTGCCAATTGTATCTGAAATAGAAAATTAAACCTTAGAAGATACACATAAAATAACAAATAAAAACAACAAAATGTGATAATATGATAATATTATTTTAAAGACGTGTTAAACTAAATTTTCATTTATTTTATTTTCCATGTTACACCTAATTTGCAGTTCCCGACAACTCCATTTAAACCAGCTTTTCTAACAGGAAATAAGCTCCTGTTGCTACGTTACGTGTAAAATTAACTTTTCGAAACTCTTTTAATTGCTTGGAAGCAATAAAAAAATTACATTGCATTGCAATGAAAACAAGGAAAATGTTGTTTTTCCACTATGTTATAGTTGGTTGTAAAACCTCGGCTTATCAACTGTGTTATTTGCTCTGCATTGCATATTCTTATGCAATACACATATCGCTGGGGAGCTATTGGTTTCATGATATTTGCTTTTTAATTTCACCGGAAATGTCAGTGTGTATACACTCATCTCATTAGTGTTCTGTTTTCCCTTTTCTCTTTCCATTATTGGTATTCTTTTATTTTTCTTTTATTGGGATGAGGTTCACAATTTGACACAAAAATTTTTTTATTTTTTTTTGTGAAACTATTTCTTTTTCTTTAATGGTTTCATGTCATCTTTTTTTCCAATTTTTTTTATTCACAAACATTTTTTTTTCCTTTTTCTTTTTCTATGTATCAACAAAAAATTTTTTAATCATTCTATAGAATATTAAAAATAATCTTTGATTTAGATATTCGATTCCCGACAGAAAATTTGTTTAAACTAGCTGATGTGTTGACCATAAGACAGTTGTTTTATAAGAGTGCTGTTCTCCAACTTAATAACTCGAAGAAATTTTTAGGGACGCCAGACCACGGTTATTACTCGTGATAAGAAAAAAGAGATTATACGGGAACCTGCATGTAAAAAAACAATCGGGCAGAGGTCATTTACCTTTATTGCTCATAGGGTCTTTAATCAAATGTCAGTGTAATTGAAAAATAAAGCGAATTTAAAAAATTTTAAATCAAAACTTTCAAGTTGGTTGAGGGGTCAAAACATTGAGTTTATGAGTTGAAGCTGCTTCTGTGTCTGTTTCCCTGTATCATCATTATACAGTTTGGTTACTTTATTTTGTTTTAATATTTATTGTTTATCTTTGAATAGGAATTTTCGTTACAATTATAATTTAAGTTTTTGTTACTAATTTTGAAAATTGTACCAAGTTTGGAAGTTGAAGTAATTAAAAAGTGCGTGGAGAGTTTTTAGAGTGTCTGTAGGAGGTGGACAAACTTCGCAAAGTTTTTACATCCTGCAGGCACCATTCTCCTCCCTATTATTTATTTATTTATACATCATTAGAGTAAGTTAATAATTTTGTTCTATTATGTAATTTATGGAAATAAATCATAATCATGCTCCTATCAAAGCTAAAATTTTATGGATTCTGTGATCAATGATTGCAACTTGTCAATTGTTACTTGAGCGGAAGATCCCAAAGAGTTCAAGTTGGTGATCGGGTCTCAACTTCTGAGAATATTGATTCTGGTGTGCCTCAGGGCTCTGTGCTTGGTCCCTTGTTTTTTATTATATATACAACGGACATTCTGAAGGCTGTTAGGCATGATAAAATTGCTGCTTACGCTGACGACATTCAGATTATCTATAACCTCGATTTGAATAACTTTCAACAGAGGATTGACGTCATTAATGGCGAGCTTGATATAATCAGACAGCTTTCAGCCAAGCAATCATTGAAGCTGAATTCCAGCAAGTCCAAGATTATGTGTTTTGGTAACGTCAAGAACAGAGCCCATCTTGGTAATTTTGCGAGGATCAGAATTGACCACTCTGTTCTTTCTTTCACAGATACGGCAAATAATTTGGGCTTAGTGTTTTCCACGGACTCGAGATTTTGTAAGCACGTAAAAAAGCTCATGAGCAAAGCATATTTGTCTTTGAAACTGCTGTATTCTAACAGGCATATCTTGAATTTTAATCTTAAGCGAAATTTATGTGAAAGCCTTGTGCTTTCACATTTTAATTATTGTGATTTTATCTATGGCCCTTGTTTATATGAGACCGATAAAAAAAAGAATTCAAACATTACAAAATTCCTGTTGTCGTTTTATTTACGGTATTAGAAGAGGAGATCACATTACACATAAGATTGGTGAAACTGGTTGGTTGAATATGAGGCATAGACGTTTAAGCCATCTTGCTAACTTTACACATGCTCTGCTAAACTCGACACACAGATTGAGAGACAAATTTATAAAAAGATCAACTGTCAGAACCAGGGTGGTTCGCTTTGGGAATAAGTATACTATTCCGAGGCATCGTACATCTGCTTTTCAAAGATCTTTTATTTACAATTATATTCGCTTTTACAACAGTCTACCTCATGAATTTAAACTGTTTAATATTAATAAATTTAAATATAAATATAAAACAACATCTATTTCAATTGCAGTAGTGGCGTGTGGGAGTTCGTGCGGTTTTGAGCTCTAGGATCGTTGTGTTTGTATCGTGAGTGTTCGGTATATTATACATATTATATTGTGTAAGGATGCTTAGGCATATATATTTTAATTTAAAATTTTGAGTTAAGTAAGAGTAGCCTTGGCTAGACTTCGCCCTGCATTCATATATTGTTATATTGTATTGTTTTATTATAGAATTAGATTTTTTTTTGCATTTTTGGGCAAATTATATGAGTGCAATAAAGTCGATCTATTATTATTATTATTAAATAAATACTAAAAAATACTATCACACAGTAGTTTTGCCGTTTAAATTTTGTTTCATATCCTACCAAAAATTTATTGTCAGATTGTAGAACAAGGTCGTGTATACGTACTTGTAACGAAAATGTAATAATAAAAAAAGAAAAAGGAAAAAAAAAATGTTTGTGAATAAAAAAAAAAGAAAAAGGTAATGTAATTTTTGTATTTGTTTGTGTTAACGTAATGGTTTATACATCTATGTAATTACATTTATTTGTATTTTTTAAGTGTTTTATGTTACTGATTGTAAACTAAATAATTTCAGAATTTCTTGAAAAGACAAGCTGTGTCTAGTCGAAACGTTGAAAAAAAAAAAAGATGACATGAAACCATTAAAGAAATATTTTAGTATTGTATTTTTCTTGAACCTTGTTATAATTTTTTTTATTCTTTTTTTTCTTGGGATGTAAGGTTCTATTTTATAAGCGAATTTTTTTCCTTTTGAAATATTTTTACTTCATGTCAAATAGTACAACGTTTCGGCTTATTCGCCTTCTTCAGGTAGGTACATCTCTTTTCTTACCAACATCGCATGATTCTGTAGATTTTTTTGTACCACTTTTAGTGGGTATTTTGTTTGAATGATTCAAACAAAATACCCACTAAAAGTGGTACATTGCAAAAAATCTACAGAATCGTGCGAAACATCGCCAAGAGGTAAGAAAAGAGATGTACCTGAAGAAGGCGAATAAGCCGAATCGTTGTACTATTTGACATGAAATAAAAATATTTCAAAAGGAAAAAAATTCGCTTATAAAATAGAAACTTACATCACAAGAAAAAAAAGAATAAAAAAAAACATTAAAGAAATAGTTTAAAAAAAAAATTGTGTAAAATTGTGAACCTCATCCCAATAAAAGAAATTGAAGATCAAGGTTCAAGAATAATAAATAAGAAAAATTATTGGTATTGTCATATTTGCTGGAAAGAGAATTTTTGATCTTGAAGAAGACAAAAATTTTGTTTGTAGAAACGTCGAAGAAAAAGAATTTTGACATGAAATGAAAACAATTTTACTTCACTTTTGTTGTTAATACGGACCAAAAACCCTAATAATGATATCCGAAACATTATTATACCTACATAATGTCATACTTCTTTTTTTTTTCTCAACGTTTCGACAAAAATTTCTAATATTACAAAGTCAATAATGGGAATAAAAATAATCCTGGAGAGAATTTTTTTCGAAACGTCGAGGAAAAAAAAGAAGAAGTATGACATGAAATAAAAAAAAAACTTTTATTTCATTTTTGTTGTTTAATACGAACCTAAATTCCAATTACGATATCCAAAAATTATAAAATTTATAATTTAATTAATTATTTTTCTTGAACCAAATATTTAATATAACGGGTGTCCCACCGATCTATTATGTGAAACTACACTGTGGAACAATCTGAAAATCTGGTGTAGTACTTAAGTCGACGGGACCAATTCGGCTAAAATATTTTCAAGAATCTAGCACTTCCGGTTATACCGCAAATGGGTGTCAACTTCCTTATTTCAAATACGACCCTATATAAATTATATTTTTTTTGGATTCTCCTTGTAATTCTAAACATATTTCATGCATAATATGTTATACCTATCGCCGGCCGTTTGCGAAATATTTGAAATTTTATGTCAAAAATGACGTTTTCAGAATAAAGAATAATAACAATTTTTTATTATATGGAAGCTTTAATAATTTAATTTGATAGAATATCCTAGGAGACATAGATCTAGTTTAGGCGCCTACGTATATTTTTTTAATAAATATTAATACAGGGTATTTGAAAAAAAGGGTAAAAATCAAATTGAAAAAAGTGTCAAAATTCAAAATTTTTTTCTCAAAAAAAGTCAAACGTTTCCCTAGAATTATGACTAAACTACTAACAATTGAACGCCATCAGGTAATATCCGAATCCAGTAGCGATCAAATCAAAGAAGCAGCTATTCCTTCAACTTCCTCATGCAACTCGATAGAATCATCAACGTCTTCAGCGAACGAAGTTCAACAAAGGCCTCAAAGAACTAGACGACAGCCAAACAGATTCTCTGTTTACGAGACGATCTTTCCTAAATGGGGGAGGTGTTAGGGTCGATCAAATACCCTGTATATTCATATTTTATTATTATTAAAAAAAACCAGTTCATGTCATTAAGTTTTGTCAAGAAATACTTAGTTTGTCATTTCGTCAATAAAGTTCGTTTTATATTAAAGTTTAACTATATTTGAATAAACACAAACAGTTGCATAATGTACTTTATTTTACTTACCCTGTAACTTCCAACCGAAAAAACACTCTGTGAGTTTTATTGATAACTACACCCTAGTAGGCAATCTCATCCCACATCGTCGAAAATCAATTCAAAATATGAGAATATAATAAATATAACATGGTAATTACTTAGCCAAAGTTGCAGCTGTTATATATCAAACAGCAAAACCCAATTTTCCTCATCATCGTTGTATATTACGATGTTGAGGAAGATATTATACATCAAGGCAGGCAGCGCTGCGGCCTAATCTAATATGTAACGTAAACCGATCAAAACTTGAAAGTGCACCAACTAAAATGCAATATTATGGAAACATGAGACTGTTCTGAGGATGATGTGTGAGAGCGAAAAAGATAGAGCTGACTGCAACAGAGAGATAGAGTATAATGGCGACACAGCTGAGCAATTATCATCACAAGATGTTCATCAAAATAGATACTCTGTGATTTGCGAACATGGAGTTAGGAGTAGATAAATTAATATAGTTTTAAGTCATTTAGAAAATCGAAGGAATCTTTCGGTGAAGTTTTGATGATAATACAAAGTAGTAATAATAATAACTTGAAATAAATTTGAATACGTGTAAACTAAATTTGCTATACACTGCCACAATTCTAGCTTTGATCGTTCCATGGTATCTTTTTCAACGTCAACTTCTTCCAACACTCCGAAAGCGGTGAGGCGATCCAAATTTTATTTTTACTTGGCCCTTTCGGTTTTCTATCCAGAATGTTGATGATTCATTTGCCGTCTCTTGTCGATTTTTTAACTCAAGCTGGGCAATAAACGCATCATAGTTCTCTTGTTGCTCTAGAAGTGGAGACTACAGTACTTCTAAAGCCCACGCCATGGAGCTACTACTAACAATGTCCTCTTCAAAGATCTGTCTTTCAAACAATAACAGTCCCTTTCTAAATCCGTGCTGACAGCCGCTCAATACATCACAATTACTTAAACAACTAAGAATTCTTTTCGCGCTCTGCGAGGTCCTTTTTTGTGAATAGGGACAATAACTGCAGTCTTCTTCTTCCTGGAAAGTACCACACTGTAAAGACATGCTGGTCAATTCAGCCAGTACGAGACTCAAAATATCTAGAGGCTTTTTTTAAGGAGTTTTACGGGTATGAAACCCAACCAAAAAGTTGCAGCAACCTCAGCAGGATTCGAGATGATATGACCGTTGGCATTGTGTTGAATTGTTATTGGTTCTTGTGTATTTCCTTTCTGATCAGTGTGCTGCTTAAACACAGATCATAAATCTTTCCATTTGTTATGAGAATCAGCCAAGTAGCGATTAAAAACTTCATTGCATTAGAGTCTATGCAGAGGCGATTCGTAAAGTATTTATATTTTAGGGAGTTTGGAGTATATCCAGCGAGGGGTGCAGATCACGATGTCCTGCTTTCAACATTTGACATTACATCTTTGTGGATGCGGCGAATGGTCTCTTCCCTCAGGTTTTTGTATAATTTATTGCATAATAAAATCTATTGTGCGTTTCTTCTTGGCTGTCTTCGGTTTCGTATTCCTAGAACTGAGTCGAGGTCTGATAACACCTTTTATCTCAGCATGGCTAGATCCAATGTTTTGCTGCAGAGCCCTGCTGCTCCGTTTTTAATGACTATTGTGCGGGGTCGGATATTGGAGTGGATTCTCTGTCTGGTATTTTGAGCCACATGAAAGTTCAATTTTTTTAGTTAATTATTTTTGTTTAAAATGTTGTGCTTAATTATAATTGTAATTTAGCATTTTTAACTGATTTGTATAATTGTGAATTTGTCGTTTTTGTTTTCTATTTAAGTTTCAAATTGTAATTTTATTCTAAAAATGAATTTGAATTTTCTGTAAGTGGGTCTTGTTCTCTCTCTCTCTCTAGGTGCCATCTCCGCGATGAAGATTGGCGATCATCATGGCAATTCTTATTTTGGATGCAGCTGCTATAAAAAGCTCTATCGAGGAACATTCAAACCACTCTCTCAAGTTTCTCAACCAGGATATCCTTCTTCTACCCACGCTTCTTGTACCTTGGATCCTTCCCTGTATTATCAATTGAAGTAAGGCGTATCTTGGTCCACGAGTCACATGGCCGAGATACTGCAGTTTTCTGCTTTTAATTGTTATTAACAACTCTCTTTCTATGTTTAGTCGCTCAAGTATTTCTAAGTTAGTTATCCGATCGACCCATGACACCTTCAGTAGTCTTCTGTACACCCACATTTCAAAAGCTTCTAGTCTTTTGGTTATTTCTGCGTTCAGAGTCCATGCCTCGACGCCATAAAGCAGAGTGGCAAAAACATAACATCTAACTGGTCTCAGTCTCAGTTTTAGGCTTAGACCTCTATTGCACAAAACTCTTTTAATGCTATTGAAATTGGACCTTGCTATTTCTATGCGTGCTTTTATTTCTTTCGTGTAGTCGTTATTACAAGTAACTGTTGTTCCAAGATAAGTATACTTCTCTACCTGTTCGATGGGTGCACCTTTGACGATTATCTGTTCGTTGTTAGTCTGGGCCTTCTTTGTTATTTTCATGAACTTTGTTTTGTTTACGTTGAGTGTAAGGCCGTATTCTTCGCTATATCGAACAAGTTTGTCCATGATTCTTTGTAGATCTTCCAGGTTTTCCGTTAAAATTACGGTATCATCTGCGTATCTTAGAACAACTATAGACACTCCATTTACTTTTATTCCTGCACTGTCATTTTCCATTGCCCTTTTTAGAATCTCTTCAGAGTAGGCATTAAACAAAATAGGTGACAGAACACAACCTTGACGTACACCTCTCTTTATTGAGATGGTGCCAGAATTTTGTTGATCTACTTTGACGATGGCATTTTGGTTGTAATAGAGATTTGAGATGATTTGCGGGTCTTGGTACCTGTTGAAAATAAAGAGCTTTATTATTATTTCATTTATTAAGCTTATTGTATAGAGATCCTGTAAGTTTTCGTCATGAATATTTCGTCTTAGCCAGTTTATATTTTGTAATTGTTGATATTCACGATGGAGTTCGTCGGAAATAGTATTTTAAAGGTAGTGGTTCTACTAGATTAGTTAAATTTGCAAGTTCTAAAGGGAGAATCCACATTGAAAGTCCACTCCAGCCTTTGCCAAAATTTCTGAAACGCATTCTCGAGAATCATCGCTCTTATGTCGAATATTATTAACATCATTTTGTCCGTAGCTTGGTCGAAAACCAAATTATTATTTTATTTTCAAAGCCACCTGGTACGTAATACTGTGAGGATGAGAGAGCTTCAATGTACAGGGTGAGCAAAACTCGATGTCCTAGATCTGTTATGAGAAAATGGAAAACGAGAGAAGAATTCTGATTAGAAGTTATCACACGAATACTATTTGTCAACCATTAGTTTAAGTATTGACAGATATAATTGCAGTTTGTTTCCAAAGCTTACTTGTGTAAAAGTTGTGACGCTTGCGAATTTTTCGTATTAGTTTTTTCTACAAATTTGCTTATAATTTTTTAACGAATGAAGATAGCACATTTTTTTCTTTACAAAAGTTGTTAACAAAAATTAGCTCTTTTGAACTATGCAAAAATATAGGTATGTTTCTGGAAAAGAAAAGTTGATGACGTCATTTACTTCAGTTTCCAAACTTGGAAACAAAATTAAATATGGGTTAAAATGAAGCTTACTTAATCCTGTTTAAGATCCTCTTTTCCGAATTTTTCTATAGTTTTTCATTTTCTCATGACAGAGCTGGGATCGAGTTTTGCTTACCCTGTACAACTTCAACTTCGTTTCTTGGGGAACAGGGGGAAACTTTAAAACTCCTGTTTGCAGTGTCATGTTCTAAGCGTCAAGTTATATTGGTGTTGCGTTCAATGCAGTGTGAGAATAAACTTTACTTTGTACAATGCGACGTTCTAGATAGTATGATATTTAGTACTTAACACAGATATATGATTTGTAGATTTACGGGCAGGGAGTATATTAAATTAAACTGCTTGCTAAGACAAGGAAATTGTTCAGGGTGTTTTATAGAAAAAAAAAACAAGATGGTGTGTGCGATACAACGCAATTTCAACTTGCTATTATAATATGACGTTCCAATCTCGAGAAACATTTAATAGGTCACGTTATTTGGTGGACATACATGTTTATATAAATGGAAATGAAGATCTTGCCCTTGGTTATCATGTTTCAAATATAGGGTGGTTTTGTTAAGCTGCAATTATTATATTTGTATACAGATATTGTCTCGAGAGGTGTAGCTAATTCTTTGGTCTAGCAAAGGGATAGAGAACGACTAGGCGCTTGCATAATGCATGCCTATGCATCGGGTACAACTTACGCGTGTTTGACCATAGTTCAAGAGAGTTTCGATGGCTGGATTTACACTAGACTTGTGTGTTTAAGAACTGCAACTTTTCAAAAATCATTGAGTTACAGTGCCGTTAAGGTCTATGTATTAAAAACTTCACGGTCATCTATTTGAGTTGAAGCCAAATGATTTAACGAACAAACTATCTATTTTTTCTAAGTCTCTCTAAAAGTCCCAACAGCCAATTATACGATAATAAGGCTGTATTTTAGTTTTCAATTGATATGGAGTATTTTATGTACTCGAAATATGACTCGTTATTTTTGATTGGTCATGACAAAGCTTATATTTATATTTTATATATGTATGGTATTTTTGTATCGAACATTATTTTCGTTTATTTTTCTATAGGACACGTTACTTCTGGAAAATAGACATATCTAAATAAATAATATTTATTTTTATTTGATGTAGAACTTGTGTGCTTTATACAAGAAGTGCAGCGACTGAAACAGCAGATTTAAATATTTTTAATATTCTATAAAACCAAATCAACTCTTCCTCTTCAGTTGGTAGTTAGAGCAAAATGTCAAACCCTATACTGAAAATTTTCCAGACGATTGATCCACAACTCATTAATGGAAATCAGCACGCCATGTGATTCAAAAGAAATCTTGTTACATTATGTAACAAGAAAACTGTAAGAAATAAAGCCCCCTGCTAGGCAATTCAGGCGTATTTAATATTTCACGGGGCATCCTCAAACACTAGATGTCGCTATCGGCATGACCTTCAAGGTTATATCAAGTAAAAATGGCTCCACACCTAACCTAATCAAACATATCATGGACTAAACTACTGTAGAATAATATTGCCCTTTTTCAAATTAATATCAAGATCTTTTGGCAGATGAAAAATTGCTTCATTTGTCCAGTTAGCTCAAGAAATATTATTTTTCTTCGGAATTCGGGTGTGTCTAGTTTTGGATGGAGTTCTACCTCTTCTCCAGTCATCGTTTGTGAATTTCGCCACATACATCTCGCTGTCAAATAAATTTGTCAAACTGTTTATTTTTCTTTAATAAAGTAGCTCATTTTTCTTTTTTTTCTTCAATAGATATAATAGGCATACAGTGACGTACTTAGAAATTTTTTAGTGAGGCTAGTTCAGCATATATGATATTTTATAAATTCGATCGAATCTCGGATTAAGTTGACAAACAGAGGGTGTTTTAAGAATCAATTTTCGAATAAACCCTTGTGACCGGTTTTTAGAAAATGTTGGGCGAGTGCTTATGAGGTTATATATTGTTATAACAGTTAGTGCCGCTTTGTCTTCACTACTATTTTCATCTTTATGTCGATTTAATTTGATAATTAATTTATCAATGATTCCCTCTATTCGTTATTGGAGATAAAAATCCTTTTAATCTATTTACAAGAGGAATAGATTTGTAAAATTGTATTGGGATATCCTTCCGTTAAGGCTTTATACAGAGCAACTAGAGTAATATACGAGTACCTACTACAAAAGAAGCTGGTGTAGCTATTCCACGGTTTCGGAAACTAATGAAAGAGAATTAGTGGTGATAGGAGCTTGCGTGTGATAAATTACATTTTGCTGTATAGTCAGTATTATTAACGTGTTGTATGTGTCGACGAAAATGAGAAGAGGGTCGAAGAACTTGTGTTGTCTATTATATGTTTATTATAAACACAAAATGCTATTATAAAGATAGATTAAGTACTTATAAGAACATCCATATATACCTACATTATGTTACAGGCTTATTACTATTTTAAGTCGTCACCCCTTTCCACTAAAAACGCAAGCATTGAATTATTAAAGTTTTTGATGAAGACACGGCTTGATTCTGATAGCCCGGTAGCGTTTGCCGCCATTAACGACTAGCCCTTACGTTTCCCGCACTCTTTGCACTTTCTGTTGTTGCAGCGATAATAGGTGAGAATTTTTTCATTCAAATTATATCTATATTTTTATAAAAATTAAAATATTTAAAAAACTGTCAGGTTTAGGTGAGAACGGGGAATCTAAAAATATATTCATATACAAGGAATTCCATTTAAAAAAAACACAACTATAGTTAATTTCTTATATTTGGGACACCCTGTACAGATTCACAATATTTTTAAAATGTAGCCATACAATATTTTTATCGAACCCATGAATAAAACTTTTAGGAAATTAAATAGTTTAGCCACACTATCACTGTCGTATGCCGTGAATAACCCTGTATATTTAAAAAATCGATTTTTCTAAAAATCGATGATTAATATTAATACTTAATTAACATAGAAATAAAACAAAACAAAACAACAGCCTTATGTGCTCTAAACTAAAAAATAAAACAAACTAAATTTAACAAAGAGAAAACAAAATAAACAAAACCACAAAAAATCTAATAAAATAAGTCAGTCACAATATAAAGAAATTAAAAAAATTATTGACGGAACTGAATATAAAGAAGCAACTGTAAAAACATTTTGGAATACTACGAGTAGGCTACTCCAGGAAAAATACTTCAATGACTTCAAAATTGTATTCGACCCGTTTAACAGTGTGATATTCAAAAATGCGCGAGATGCAAGAAATGCAAAACGTAAAAGATTACAACAGGATCCAAACAAACGAAAATGCAGTTCATCAAATTTGAGTTCAAGTGATTTGGCTAGAATCGTTGGATTATGGGATGAATGTACACCAGAAGGTTTACAAAAGAAAATTTACCATATTGTAGCTGTTGAGTTAGCTTGGCGAGGTGGTGAACCAGCTGAGTGCCTTATAGATTATTTCACGATTGAGAAAAATGATGATGGAACGCCAACCAACAGAATTGAATACAATCCAATATTCAGTAAAACATGGCAAGGAGGATGAAAAGTTGTACAAATAGTAAGTGGCTTGTTCCAAATATTGCAAACAAAAATGCATGCCCTGTTCGGTTATTCCATAAATTATTGTCCAAAAGGGATAAAAATATTACTTCCAGTTGCCTATTCTTGAGACCAAATCGTTTCTGGAAATCGGAAAGTGACACATGGTTTGACAATATACCGGTAGGCAAGAACACAATTAATATGTGGACCAAATCATCCGCGCAAGCTCTTGGTTTGGACACTAAGTGTAAAAAGATATCCAATCATTCGAACAGATCAACTGTAGTTAGCCATTTGGCAAATAAAGGAATTCCTGAACAGCAATTAATAAAAATAACAGGACATAGCAGCTCTAATTCAATTAAACCGTACTTGAATATTAACCAAGAACGCCATGGTGAAATAATCAACACCATGCGAGGAATTTGTTCAACAGTGGAAATTAGCAATCCGTCAACTTCAGCAAACTCTTCTTCCAATTTAACATTTACCAATTGTACTTTTCACAACTGTAATTTTAAATAAAAATGAATAATATTTGTTTGATTAAAACTAATACATTTTGTATTGAAAATTATTAAACGTCAGATTGACAATCAAATCTTTGATATCTGCAAAGTAAAAAATTATCATATCGAATACTCCTCGGGCCTTGATAAATACTCAAAATTTTGTCATAGAGAATCCTTCAAGTGAGTTGCTCAAGGATAATAGCCAAGCAATACGCTTTCGGCATTCTCTATGACAAAATTATCTCTGTATTATCAAGACCTTAGGGATATTACTACTGACAATATTTTCTGCTTTGGAAAATATTCTTTCTGATGGCGCAGGAAAGGCCATCACTGACAGGGGTGTTAAAGCCATCCGAGTTAGGAAAAGCTCCTTCAAAGTTTCGCCATGCCGCTATGCCTAGATCCATTTCTGTAGTTTCAGCTCTTGACTGCTTTTTTCATGTTTCCAAAATATTCTCTTTACCATAGGTATAGGGAAACAATAGTTGGTATCATGAGTATATCCAGATGATATAAACTTAGTTTCTGTAATAGATGAAACCAACCAGTATATTTATGATAAAAAGCACCCGTCTTCAATTGAAAGCAAGAAATATTCTATCTTTATTATAGAAAGAGTACTCCACAGTCAAAGACCTTTTCGCAGTATTTTTATTTAAACTCAATCCCTCTTTTCATCTGGTTCTTTGAATTTTCTCCAACTCTCAAAACTTGTAAGAGCTGCATAAATGTTTTGACAAGTCATACATCAAAATGCAGAAGGAGTATGGATAGGAGAATATAATACACGTAGTTTGTAGTCTGTCTAGGTTCCCGTCGTCGACGTCCGCTCTCCGACTTTAAAGTTATGCGTCATGTGTATAATATTAAGAAAGAAACTTTCTATGCAAAGAAAATTGCTTTTATATAAAACCATAAATAGGAGTTTTCGGGTATTACTGTTAATAATTTTTCTCTGTTTTTTTTTTTAATACACATCGCCAAAGTTCTTGGATCCCCTAATATATCGTTAAAACTAAATATTTATAGCTTTAGCTGGTTTTATATTTGAAATCTCTTATTTATGATAGCATTTTACTCCATTAAAGAAATTCACAAAGAAGCATCACTATATTTGATTATGTGATTGTTGAAAGGCAGTCAGTATTTCACTTGAAGTGGTTAGAAACTTTCTTTTTATAAAAAATGTTAGGACATTCAACTTCTGCACTTACTAGAAAAAGAAGTGATCACGGATTATCCAATCTTCAAATTTCAAATCGACTTGGGCTTTCGCCAAGTTCCGTCATTCGAATACTAAATTTGCACCATCATATACCGGTAATGTTGAACGTAGACGTGGAACATGTCATCCAAAGAGTATCATAGAAAGGAAGGACCGTTATATGTTTATCGAAGGCAAACCATTGCGCAGAACTTACCAAAGAACCATACTACACTATGTCGAAGACTTAGCACAGGAAATTTACTATCTATAGAAGACCTCTAAGAGTGCATACACTACTTCCCAGGCATATAAGCGCTCGTCTGCAATCGGGGAGTGACTGGCTTTTGCCTCAGTGGCAAAAACCAATGATTCCAGATTTGGATTAGTTAGTGATAATCGATGTCCACGAGTTTGCAGAGAACGAGGATGACAAGAACGCCTTGGTGTTGCCACATAAGTCGTTCCTTATCAAGGTATTTTGGGGGTATGCGTATATCCAAACCATTATATACCCATTGCCTCAATGAACTGGAGAGAACTTGATTTTTATGGATGATAATCCCCGTCCCCATTGCACAAGCGAGTTCAGATCGTTTTAAAAGAAGGCAAAATTGAAAGATTCTACTGGCCAGCAAATTCTCCAGACAAGAACCTGTATAAAATTTGTAGAGTTTTGCTGACAGAGCCATTTTGATTTGAAATAATACCCCTATCACACTCGAGGGTTAATCATTTTGGGACCCGATCTATTGCTGAGCATATTATTTAGTCTAGATTTTCTATCGTCCGATGCATTCTAAAAATGAGATATCAGCGATTTAACTCTGCAGATAAATGATTTTTACTTACAACAGCATCGGATGAGAAAAACTCAACCAAATTTGCTGAGAAAAACAGTGACGTAGCATTTTCTTCTACAAAGATGTTCAATCCACATCCTGCACAGACGCTACTGGTACAAGTACAATTTTTGAAAATGTTACACCCTGTGTAGCAAAATTTAAGACGTTTTTTTCTTATAATCGTTCTAAGAGTCGCCTTGGATATTTTAGGATACTTATGAAACATTGTGTATAAGAAACAAGATATTTGTGATTTCATATTATATTGTATTAAGAAGCGTGATTTTATAGATATTTTCTCTTAGTTTGGGAAATATAATATTTTTGTAGATTGTTAACAAATGTTCCTAAACTGTCCTTTTAGTAATAAAATTTAAGGGTCTGTTTTCTATCTATCTTATCGTTTATTGATATGAGTTTTACGAAGAGAAAATAAACACATCTACAAGTAGGTAAATGAATAACAACTAGCTGTTGCCCTCGAGGCACGAATAGCTCTCCATATTTAAGTGGAAAAGTAATAATTTTATGACCTTTTTGTCATTTATCTACATTTAATAAATTTTTGTTTTGTTTTAGACATCAGCCATTTTTTTTTGTATCGGGTTTTGTGCCTTTTTCTTCTCTTTGAAGGTACTATTTATACGCAGATATTTTATATTTCAGATCTAGGCCAAATTCTTGTACGCAAAATAATTGATTTTTTTTTAGTTTTATTATAAAATTTATTTTGTCCCCTTTTCTACTATTTACGAACGCCTATGTAAACAAAATTGTTATGCTGCATGTTGTAGGTTATCCGTTAAGTGGTTTTTGAGTTATCACGGATACAATTTTTTTCTGACCCTTTTATAGAATTTTCACGGACGCCTATGGAACATTAATTTTTGTCGTGTATTTTTAACACCAATTCATCTAGTTAAATATAAAAATTTTTACATTTTAATTTTTTTTCATTTTACCCCTTTTTTTTAATATTTACGAACGCCTATGTAAATAAAAATTTTATGCTGCATTTTTTAGGTTATCTTATATCATAGCTATATATAATTAGCCAATTTTTCTGGTATATTCGGGAAACATTTTTTTTTCGTTTTTGACTCTTTTTTTAAGACTATTTTCGAACGCCTGTGTGAACTAATTCTTTTATGTAACATTTTTTAGGTTATATTCTATCACAACTATAAAAAATTATTCAATATTTCGGATAAGTTTAAGAACTATGATTTTTTAAATTTTTGAACCCTCTTTTAAACCCCTTGCCTACGCTCAATGTTAATCACCACCTATAAATATCCTGTAGTATTTTCGTACCAAATGTGGTTAAAATCCGTTAAGTGGTTTTTGAGTTATCACGGATAAAAAAAATTTCTGACCCTTTTATAGAATTTTCACGGACGCCTATGGAACATTAATTTTTGTCGTGTATTTTTAACACCAACTCAACTAGCTAAATATAAAATTTTTTACATTTTAATTTTTTTTTATTTTACCCCTTTTTCTACTATTTACGAACGCCTCTGTGAATAAAAATTTTATGCTGCATTTTTTAGGTTATCTTATATCAAAGCTATATATAATTAGCCAATTTTTCTGGTATATTTGGGAAACATTTTTTTTTCGTTTTTGACCCTTTTTTTAACACTATTTTCGAACGCCTGTGTGAACTAATTTTTTTATGTAACATTTTTTAGGTTATATTCTATCACAACTATAAAAAATTATTCAATATTTCGGATAAGTTTAAGAACTATGATTTTTTAAATTTTTGAACCCTCTTTTAAACCCCTTGCCTACGCTCAATGTTAATCACCACCTATAAATATCCTGTAGTATTTTCGTACCAAATGTGGTTAAAATCCGTTAAGTGGTTTTTGAGTTATCAAGGATAAAAAAAATTTCTGACCCTTTTATAGAATTTTCACGGACGCCTATGATACATTAATTTTTGTCGTGTATTTTTAACACCAATTCATCTAGTTAAATATAAAAATTTTTACATTTTAATTTTTTTTATTTTGCCCGTTTTTCTACTATTTACGAACGCCTATGTGAATAAAAATTTTATGCTGCATTTTTTAGGTTATCTTATATCAAAGCTATATTTAATTAGCCAATTTTTCTGCTATATTTGGGAAACGTTTTTTTTTTTCGTTTTTGACCCTCTTTTTAAACTATTTTTGAACGCCTGTGTGAACCAATTCTTTTATGGAATATTTTTTGGCTTATATTGTATCACAGCTATGAAAAATTATTCCATATTTCGAATAAGTTTAGGAAATATATTTTTTTTATGTTTTGACCCCTTTTCCACTATTTACGAACGCCTATGAAAGTAAGTTATTCATGACACATTTTATAGGTTATATTCTATCAAAACTATAAATAACTAGTTAATATTTCTGCTATTTTTAACGAATACGTTTTTTTTTTAATCTTTTTTACCCCATTTTACACTATTTTCGGACGCCAATGTGGTTTAATATTTTATGTTCAATATTTTAGGTTATATTCAATTAAATGCGTAAAAAATTATGCAGTATTTCGGATAAGTTTAAGAACTATGAATTTTTTTAATTTTTGAACCCTCTTTTAAACCCTTTGCCTACGCTCAATGTTTCCCAAAATCTAATCAGCTCCTTGCCATGTCCAATAGTATTTTTGTACCAAATTTGGTTAAAATCTGTTAAGCGGTTTTTGCGTTATCGTGCATACAGACAGACAGACAGACAGACAGACATTTTTTTAAAACTACTTATTTATGTATAAAATGACCAAAAACAAGTATTTCTGGTGAAATTAAAAAAATTTTTTTTTTTCATGAAACTAATAGTCTCCATATATACATATATTACATATATGATATGGAGAGCTAAAAATATATAATCTTTGTCTCTTTTCTTTGTTCAACTTTCAGAAACAGATGGACCGTCTTTTTTCGTTCGAAGAATGACATGTTTTAAATACAGTGTGATCTCACTCTTGAACATCGAAACGCCTTCATGTAAATTAAATGTCGGACTTTTATGATTATATACAGAAGCTAGTGGTTGGGGAGTTACCAAGGTTTCCCATAACAAAGAATAAATATAAAGGGCGCCGAAAATATGAACAAGGGTTTTCATCCAGTTAGCTTTTCCGGAGATTAAGAAGTCATTATATAATCGTATTGTTCCTAACTTTACAAACAGTAGTGTCTTGTTAATCTTCTGAAAAATCTCCAACATAGGACATCTTAACAATTAACAACCGTTATTAAAGCCGACATAAAAATGTATCTTATTTCTGAATCGCTCACCCTGTAGCTGTATCTTTATAGGGGTATATTGTAAAAATGGCCTTTTTTCTGATTGGCTATTTTCAATCTAGGTACCTACTTCTCATGTATGTTAAGTGTTTTGGAAAGACAATCGGATTTTCGAGTTTAGATTCGTTTTAGTCTTGGTACAGTCTAATAATTTTATAATTGTTGTAATCTTCAAATTCGTAAGTTAAATTAAGTAATCAAATCACAGACAAAACAAGAAGGAAGCAAGTCCTTTTTTCCCCTATATATTAGTTAAAGCAATTTAGAGTTTAAATTATCTTTTCATATAATATTCTAGTAGGTATTTAATTCAAACAAACTTTAGCCATCTCATAGTAACATAACATTATCAGAAAACGTTCGCAGTGAGTACAAACTGAGCATAACCAAAAAGTTTTCCCATTTCGAAAGCAGCAACGAAAACATTTGCTTAAGAAAAATGCCGAATAATTTATACTAGCTACCGATAAGCTATGTTCTGGAGTATAATATGCAAAGCTTGTGTTCAATTTTCGAGTAATTCTGTATTCACTTCTGTGTATTTAGCATTTTAGGTTATACAGGGTGTCCCAATTTTTGAATTCCAAAACGTTTAAATACAACTATATCGACATAACTTTGCTAATATCACTTACCATCAACTCTAGCGGCTACGAGCTACACACCTTTCAGGGATTCTGTTAAAAAGCTACTCCTAGAGAGGGCGTATTATTCCCTCCAGGATTATTTCGTTGACATCTGGTAATATGACATACCGTCCACGTTTGACTTGACATAAATTATACAGGATGTCCGGAAAAAGGAGGTCAATCCGTTAACCACAGATTCCTTGAGCAAAAATAATATGAGGGCGTCAAAGTTGAAAATTTAAAACCAATATTTTTAACACTACGAACACGAAACTGTTTATTATTTTTAACTTAATTTGAAGCATCATAGTCAAATATTAATTATTTAAACATATTATTTTAAAAACTTGAAAAAGTAACTAACTAAACATTAGAAAAACTACCAGTCTAAAGAAACTGCTCGATATGACCCCAATTTTTTTCAATGCATATGCGAGCTCTTTTTAGTAAAGAAAACCTTAGTCTTTGAAAAAATATGAGGCTTCAACCTAAAGTCTTCCCCAGCTTGTAAGATTCTCTCTATTAAATGATTCTAACTCAAAATCGGAACCTTATAAACAAAATCTTTCATACAACACCAGACTGAATAGTCTAAGGGAGTAAGATCTGGGGATCGTGTTGGCCATTTAACAGGAGCATCTTGTCCTCGCCCAATCCAGCGTTGGGGAAAGTTTCCATGTAAGTATCTCCTTACATTCCTAGCAAAATGTGCTGGTGTACCATCAAGTTGAAACCAAATGTTTTGTCTGATTAAGAGAGGCAAATCGTCAAGTAAATCGGGCAGTATAGTTTGAAGAAAGGCTAAAAATGAATCACCAGTCAAATTCCCTGGTAAAATTACAGGACCCAAAAATAAATTATCCACGACACCAATCCACACGTTGACCTTAAAGTTTATACTTGATGATGTGTCTCTACTACGGCATTAGGATTTTCTTCTGCCCAGATATGTGTATTATGAATATTTGTGACCCCGTTTCTAGTAAAGGTAGCTTCGTCCGTAAACAAAATATTTTTGATGAAGTGTATATCTCTGTCATGCATTTTGCATATCCACCTACATAGTCTAGATCTCAGCTCAAAGTCTTGAGGCAGCAGAGATTGTACTTCTTGAATGTGGTAGGGGTAAAGCTGCTGTCTTTTTAAAATCTGGTGTACGTCGACTGCAGTTCCCCCTACGGTCTTTTTCAAAACTTCCACTGCGCCTTAGTCGCTTAACCAAATTTGAAAAATACCTTCGTTTTGGATGAATTCGATTAGGGAACTTTTCTGCGTACCGCCTAGCGTTAGAGTTACATTTTGCTATTAAATCAACAAAAATACAATTTTACTGATTATAATCAATCAAATGTCTTTAAATCTGACCCATGATTAAAATTAGATCCGTCATTTCCGAAAAACATATAAAATGGTTTCGTCTACGATCCATTTTCGTTGTGTTTACTGATAAAATTACCGATAATTAAAAATATTAACTTTTAAACTACTGTCAAATTGTGACAGCTAATTTGACAACAATAAAACACTGCTTAAGTAGGTATCCAAGGTAACACCAGTGTAGCTTGATATTTCAACATAAGATTAGCCAGAGCCGCCGAAGTATCAAACAAGAGCCAATACTTTTCAAAATATCTCAAAAACAAATGATTTGATCGAAATTTTATAAGAGTTAAAAAATAATCAAAAATACATAGTAACCTATAAAAACTTAGTTTAAAAGTCATTAGCGTAGGTAATTAAAACTTGGGGGGGTCAATGAGTACTGAACATCCCGTATTTCGGCTATTTAGAAAAAAAAATTGTGTTCTTTTTTGGAAAGAAGTAGCTCTTTATGCTGAAGCAATACACTAAATTTGAATCCAATATCTCAATAAATACTAGAATTATTTAAAAATATTGGTTTTAAATATTCAACTTTGACGCCCTGTATATCGAACATGGAGGGTTAAAATGAAAAATGACATCTTAAAACTCACATTATTTTTGCTCACGGAATCTGTGGTTAACGGATTGACCTCCTTTTTCCGGACACCTTGTATATTTTAATTTTAAATTGTTTTTTTTTCTTCATATATTCTATTTAACATGTTTTTATTTTAATTGATGAGTCCACATTATGTGTGATGATTTTGACTGTGTCTACAAGAAAATGTAAATTCTTTATGACAATAAAGTTATTATTATTATTATTAATAAAAGATAAATATATTATTTACAAAATAAATAAGATAAGATTTTTTTGGAAATAGGTAGGACATTTTAAAAGATTTTCTTAATTATTAATCCATTAAACTACAAAAAATCATTTCTATAGAGAAATTTTTATTTGTTTTCCGAAATCCATAGACGTAATAAATTGGATCCTGCAGCGTTAAAGTTGTTCTAAAAAAGCATCTCTTTGTCAGTTATATTTTTGAGTTGAGTTGTCCGGACAGAACTGCAGCTAGCAGATATTTTTACAGTATTTCTTCGTACCAGGCCGAAATTTCCTTAAACTAATAAAAATGTTCGTTGTTATAAAAAGAAAATCACCACACAATGCATGATACCCAAGTTTATTATAATTCCACAGCCTCTTGACAAGAGCATTTTGAATGTGCTATGCATGCAAAACGCTTAAATCTGTTTATATCCACTTAAAGCAGACTCTGTAGTGGAGGGCGTGGTGATATGCATAAGGCCCAGTCAAGCTTGTAGAAAATTGTATCAGCCCCATCGTATAATAATTTTAAGTAACTGGGTAGCTTGTCGTGAGTGGCTTTCTGAACTATGCTCTATATAGAGGCAACACATAATAATATCTATCTACAACGTAAAATATAATGATGTAGAGGAAATTAGAAATACTGCGTGAGTATTTATAGAACACTTAAAATATGACAGCATTTTTTATTCCTCTAATTTCAATTTTGCATTGACTGTTAACTGGAAACAATATACCTACAGTGCTTTAACGAATTAATTTTGGTGTATTTTGGCCAAATTTTCAAATAGCAGTAGAGATCGAGTGAATTTTAAAGCATTTTTATCTGTTTTACAGCGGTAGGTTAGTTTTGAATTTGCCTCAATAATTCTCGAGAAAATTGCGTTTAAAATTTCACCAGTTAGGTAGTTGGAACCTATAACTCTTATTAGAATATAATACAGTAATTTGGTAAAGGATTTTTGGCATCATTTATTGGAGAATTTTGAATAGAAACTACAATTGAATTAGAAAAGGCGTGTTTTTAGAAGGCTTCAAAACCCAAAGATCTGCATTAGTTAAGCTAATCTTAGTACTAACCTTACGAAATAAATTCAGTTTTGTTGAACGTGAAGCAAACATTGAGAATATTGCATTTTGATACCCCCTTTATATATCAGAATCCAGTGGGGTAGTCAAATTTCTAAAATGAGCTGTTATTATTTAAATATCAACCAAAGTAATCTTTTTTTTTTTAAATACGATGCACTGTGTTAAATAACATGTGCTACCGTCTTGCCAAATTCCTGTTAGTTTCTGAGATACTGGGCGGTTGGAGAAAAAACCACAAAAACACCGTTGTGTAGAAAATAAAAGCCACCAATCTTTTCCTCTTTAAGTTTTTTTAACTGAGGTTAATAGTACTCGAAATATTCAACAAAATACAATTCGGAGTTTTTAACAAGTCACCCGGTACCTCAGCAACTAACAGTAATTTGGCAACACGGTAAAGTTATCTTGAACACGCATTAAAAGCCGCAACTATTTAACATTAAAAATTACAATGTTTTCGTTTTTATATTGGCATTTGCTTTATTTCCATTTTGTCCCAAATGTTTGATATACAGCAAGTGATACCACATGCCAATTTGATGGAACTGAAATAATAGTATTTTTTTATCAAGAACAAAGCAAACAGCTAATAAATCCAGCATTGTTTACTCTTTATTGTACAACAATAGCCGAGTTATTTAGCCAATGCGGCGTATGTTTGTCAGCGTTATCAACAGAGAAATAAAATGTTAGTTTCATCATAGGAATTGTCTTGTTATTTCGAGAAATAGATCATAATCATATCATATAATCATAATTCTGTATATGATCATGAAGATTAGTTACTCAATAATTTGTTAATAATTAAATTGTTTCGATATTCATATAGGGTGTACCTACGGGAATAATCGGGATAGATAAATTCTGAAAACTGAAATCGTAATTTGTCCATAGACAGAAATTTCCAATAATGAATTGTAATGTCAATTCTTGTAGAAAAGGGTTTAAGTTAACTACTTTTGTGAAATATTTTGTTACTTTTTGGTACAGCGTGCTCTAAAAATAAGGTTAATAACCAAATTGAAAAAAAAACCGTCGAAAGGGAATTTTTTCAAATGGACCCTATATGTTTTTGGAATCTTATCTCATTTGGCTTTAAAAGGAGTTAATTGTTTACGTTAGTAATTTTAGTCGCCTGATACAAGGTGACCGAGGGTGGGTATTAGACGTTTCTGAAGAAGTAACCGTCGGAATTACCCAACTGACAATAATAATTAAAAGAATGATATTTATAATAAACAAATTGTAATGGTAATTACGTTGTAAAATCCATATCCCACTACCGTTTAAAGTTTGTCGAACTTTTATGAATATAAACACTAATACATAGAAAACTTGAAGAATTCTATACACAGCTAGTATTCTGAGCTTTGCAAATCCGTATTAATACATAGGGTGTTTCATTTAAAAAAATCATTTTCTGTCATTTTTGTAAGTTAACAACAATTCACAATAAGCCCATGAGGCTGGAGTGAAACCGGGGACTTGTGTCCAACGGACAAAAAAGCTAACAACAAAAATTAAGTACACCCTGTACACTTTAAATTAGAAGGGACCAAATGCCTTGATTTATTGTTCAAGCAAGGCCCAAATTTCAACAGAAAATTGTCTTGTCTTATCTTAATTTATTCTCGGTAATCGGCTACAGATAGGTATATGTAGGTATTACGCAAAGTTGCTCATAATTACATGAGCATTTCTAAAATTGAAAAATATACAGGGTGTTCTATTTGAAATAGCGATGTTGCCATCGGTTTAGAGTAGAAATGGCAACACAGCATGGTGAAAACTATTTTCAAAATAGAGCATAGTTTTTTAATACGGTTACCAAATTTGTCCATTTTTTGGATTTTACCTTTTTCTTGTTTGATAAAAATACAAATAAAATATCCTTGAATATTTCATGTTATCATATATAACAGGGTTTTGAAATTTTGTCTAGTTACTCAGTTTTTCATTCTGAAGGACACTTTACTATTAAAAAATCAGTATTTTCAAAATTGCCAAAACATACCTAATTTTTCAAAATTAAAATTATGTCTCAAAATAGTTTCACACAAAGCAGGGCTGGACCCCAGAAGATCAAATTGAAAATCGACAATTTGTTCTCTTTTACAAGCATTGAGAAAACTGAAATTAAAGAGAACAGCTGGTGTTTTTAGTTATATACGAGTATAATTGTCTTGTAATTGGGCAGCAATGCCTGTTAGACAATAAAGATTATTATTAATATTAAAGAGTCATTTCACTTATACAGGGACACACTGTATATTATAAAATCTTATTTTGTGGTGAAGACGTATCTTATTTCACATATAATAGAGACTCTCGTATAATTACATTGATTGGCTCAGTGCAGTGGAGTGATTTGTTTTTTTTTTTTAAACTCACTTCCCAAATTATCGGAATTGCCACTATTTTGAAAACACTTTATTAAAATTCTGTAAATAGTATTTTAATAGTGGAACACCCTGTATAATCCCTAGGAGAGCTTTTTGTTCGTGTGATTTACGGCATATGAAAAGCTGTTTGCCTTTTCAGTGTTATACATTTAAAGTAAACGTAAATTTTGACAAAATAGCCAATAAACCAAATGGGTTGTCATAAAAAAGCGTTGGTTCTGTTTTTATAGAATATATCATGGGGGAAAAGATGACATCAAATAGCCAGTTATTGCGTTCAACAAAATGGAAACACCGTTTGTGTAAAGCTGTTTTTTAATTTAGTGAATATATTGAGGATTAAAGTTAGGCTCATAGACGTAGTGAAAAGATTTTCTCTTTTTAATCACACTCACATTAACCACTTAGTGTCAATATTCCAATCTGTGGAAAATTAAGAGGTTATGCCTAGTTGTGGCGAACGAAATGACGACATTTTCTCGACTAAATGTTATTGGATTGCCGTTTACTAAAAACACAGTAAAAACGCGCACCAATCCGACCCTCATCAATAATCAAAATCAAGGAGTCGTTCTTTTTAGAGTATAATATATTGACATCATTCAATGCAAGGTTGTGTTTGGTCTTCTTTCAATGTATTGCCAACTCAAGCGGACGCGAAAAATCATCATTCTCTCACTATCTGTCGAACAGCGGCAATTTCGTTAAAATCGTAAAAAATATTAGCACAATTCCTCGTTAGCGTGAAATTTTAATTGAGATTGAAAACTTTTCTTTGTTACAACTTCCTAATTTTATCTATGTTCATTTCCTCTTCATGTTAGCAAAACAATCCCATCTACGCTTATAAACTCCCCTTAAAAAAGGGACTGAACTGAAGTGTGTAAATGATGCCATCTCATAAATCCTATTATACGCATCCATCTACTTTACTTCTAGGTCTCCCCTATAATATGTGCTTTAGCGCTTAAAGTGCAAACTGCCACTTGAACTTGAGGGGTTGAAGGTATATTTCAACAGAACGGATAGTGGAAGCCAAAAAGTAATGGATGAAGAAGGACTTTGGCCTCGGAAAAAGATACAAAACAGAAAAGTGAAATAGAATTTATTGCGTATGGCAAATTGTTTTGGTTAAAAGTTATTTTGAAGGGATGAAGATAGAGAGATTTATTTTTTGTGGTAAGGCGAGATTTTCTGGACCTTTATGTCTAATTTAGGGTGGATATATCTTAAACTTTAAATGGAAGGTTCTAACCTAGAAACACATAAACAACTATAAACAGCATATTTGAGCAAATGAAAGCGCTTTCTGAGATCTTTAGTAATGATGATGAATCCGCCTCTCATCCTGACTTTATACCTGAGGAGTTTGACGGCTCTAGTGACGACCAAATATTATTATAAAAATTCGACTAAAAATCAGTAACGTTGACGTTATTTGACAGCGCCAATCATTTTGAATCAATCAAAATTTTCACAATTTTTGTAGTGAATTTTAATAATTCCCATGTGTTTCGAAGCCTGTATCGTTACACATTTATTAATGGCGTAGTTTTTACTTGTCATCTATTAAAAAATGACAGATCTTATTTCAATAACGGGCAAAACGAAACCTCAAATTGGAAAACCCGTTATTAGGAATCGAGTTTTTCAGGACGTAAAAGTAGAAGAAATCCCAATGTTTCTAGGATTGTATTTGCTTCAGGTTTTTATTTTACTTGTTGATCTACGTCTGATGTATATCTTAGATGGATTTGTTTATCTTTGGAGTTCATACCCAAAAGAGACAATGTATTAGGTCAATCAAAAAGTTCATAGGATGACACATAGATGGCATTGCTAGAATAATTTCCATACAATTTTTATTTAGAAGTTCCGACAATCCAAGCACGCATCAACGAACTTTTTCACAAAGGTTGGTTTTCACCCCAATGATCACATCAGGAACACATTCGACTACAATCCAGATCAACTACCAAAGAGGATCTACAACAAACTGAAGCTAATGCGACAGTAGTAAAAACCTGGACAAAATCAACTCACAATAGAGCTCTACGTGGCTGAACTGAGTAGGTCACGCATCTCTTGACCTAAGCTGAAATGAAACTGGTTGAAGCTGGACCAAGTAGGTTCCAAGCAGTTTCATCGATCAACACAGGAGGAAATAAACCAACTAGCAAGGCATCAGAGAGGCCGCAAGAAACCATGACTCAACGAACATAACTAACAACCTACTATTCATTGTATTAGAGTAAGAGTCCGTTCGATATGTGTCCCCGGTTTCACTGCAGCCTCATGGGCTTATTGTGACATCGTTTAGTGTTTAGGCTTGTTCGCTTAAACTGGACCACATTGTTTCTTCTAATTCTTGTTTTTGTTGGTCTAGTATCTCACCATTCCTTCTTTAAATTGCAGTTGCATTTGTTCAAGTTGTCTCACTGTTTCTTTATTTTCTTCTATTCATCTCGTTTTCTTTCTTCTGCTATCTCTAGATTACATATTTTCAGTAGTAATCCCCCTAGGGTCTTGATAATACCGAGATAATTTTGTCATAGAGAATGCCGAAAGCGTGTTGCTTGATAATAGCCCAAGGCCGAGGGCTATTAGCCTTGAGCAACTCGCTTGAAGGATTCTCTATGACAAAATTTTGAGTATTTATCAAGGCCCGAGGAGTATTCGATAAGATAATTTTTTACTTTGTAGATATCAAAAATTTGATTGCCAATCTGACGTTTAATAATTTTCATTACACAATGTATTAGTTTTAATTAAACAAATATTATTCATTTTTATTTAAAACTACAGTTGTAAAAAGTACAATTGGTAAATTTTAAATTGGAAGAAGAGTTTGCTGAAGTTGATGGATTGCTAATTTCCACTGTTGAAGAAATTCCTCGCAGGGCGTTGATTATTTCACCATGGCGTTCTTGGTTAATATTCAAGTATGGTTTAATTGAATTAGAGCTGCTATGTCCTGTTATTTTTATTAATTGCTGTTCAGGAATTACTTTATTTGCCAAATGGCTAACTGCAGTTGAGTTGAATAATCGAACAGGGCATGCAATTTGTTTGCAATATTTGGAACAAGCCACTTACTATTTGTACAACTTTTCGATTCTCCTTGGCATGTTTTACTGAATTATTTTTCTCAATCGTGAAACAATCCATAAGGGAATCAGCTGGTTCACCACCTCGCCAAGCTAACTCAACAGCTACAATATGGTAAAATTTTTCTTGTAAACATTCTGGTGTACATTCATCCCATAATCCAATGATTCTAGCCAAATCACTTGAACTCAAATTTGATGAACTGCATTTTCGTTTGTTTGGACCCTGCTGTAATCTTTTACGTTTTGCATCTCGGGCATTTTTAAATATCACACTGGTAAACGGGTCGAATACAATTTTGAGGTAATTGAAGTATTTTTCCTGGAGTAGCCTACTCGTAGTATTCCAAATTGTTTTTACAGTTGCTTCTTTATATTCAGTTCCGCCAGCTTTTCTCATATTTATCGCATAATCTTTCAATATATTAGCCAAATCACAGTATAATAAATAATACAGTATTCTGACTTTCCGCTTGCGAGCTATCCTGCGCATATCGTCGCGCATGCCGCCATTATGGGTTAAAACGTCACAATAATCCCATTGACGTAGATAGATACCGTTCACTCCTGTGTTCAATATATAGTTCATTGACGGCGTGTACGAGATAAATAAATATTGTGTTTGTAATCTAATTCTGTGTTTTTGGTATAGTGTTCGTGAGAATTAAAAGGATTTTATTTTTATTAACGTATCTTATGATTAATACAATGAACAATCAGGGAGGACATATGTGTGCTGCAAAATGTTGTCCCAATAAGCGATACACTTGCTCTAAACATTTTTTTGCTTCCCCACAGATCCTGTTAGGTGAGTAATAAGTAAAAATAAAGATGAATACTAGATAATTTTACGTTTATAACAACTATTTGTATATCCGTAAAATTTATATTGCGAAATGGCAGTATCTAATATGTTTTTAAACTAAATGAAAGTAAAACATAAACACAAGTTGTCTCGTGGCGAGATAGCATGATAACGCAATCAGCTAGGGGTTATATTATTGACAATATATATATGGCCCTTGTTTGACTAAAATTGCTGAGGACAGGATTCAGTTGATGCAGAATTCAGGCACACGGCTTGTATGTGGAATTCGTAGGGGTGAAAGAGGCTAGCAATAAGATTAAGGAAATCGGCTGGTTAAGAATGAAACAACGTCGAATTTTCATTTACTAATTTTGATAAAAATCATCAGATGGAAATAGGCGGAATACTTAGGGTATTATCGCTGTAATCCAGAGGTGATTGGATGAAATTTGACACATGACTTAAAATTAAGTAATTTGATTACATTTACTACATTTAGTAAAAAAATTATCGATAAATCAATTCGCCTGTATCTTTAGCCAGTCCGTTTTATTTCACCTTAAACCACGTTAACGCTAAGAACTTGAAATAGGCCGATATCACTCGTGAAACTTGTAACTGCACAGAAAATGTAAATTTAACTTGTCTTAAATAATTAGTTTGGGCAACGCCAGTTGTTCAGAGGTCGGTATATAATACGGTGTCTCGGCCTGCATGTGTAGATGTAGTTTGAAATGTTTACTATGCAGAAATGTCCGGACCGAAGACCATTTATCGGGATTTAGTGGCAGTAGAGGTTGTCCCAGGGGTTAGTTGTTACAATTGCTATTAATAGTGTAGTGGAATATCTTATAATACCGCCTTCGACAAGCCTAAGTGTTTCGTTTTGCTTTGATTTGGTAATTATACTGTGATTCACAGATAAGATCATTATTGGAGACTCTGGAAACCATGAGGATTAAGTTTTCAATATTTTGTCTTACTAGATCACGGTTTTTTTTCTGACTGAACCGACTGTTTTCAATGCAGATAGGATTTTTCAGGTTTCATACAATCCAACTTTCATGTACTATAAGAAGTATATAAATTTTAGCCACATATTTACTATCTAAAAGTCGTTTACATGTCTTCCACCATCTATCTTATTTTGTTCAAGCCTTATTCAAACTGTGTCTAGAAGAAAGCCAATTCCATCGTTAATCGTACATTCCACCGTATAGACAGATCAAAACGGGGATAATGCGGGAGGACATCCTTTCATAAACTGATATCTCTTCTGCTGCTCCTATAATATAAGCGGGTTATATGGCTATAAAGATAATATGACTGCTGCTGCTACTGCTGTTCTGCTATAGGGCTGCGATTAATATATTAATGCTGATGTTAAGATGTTATAAATTGCGGTTTATCTCTATTGAATTATGTCTTTAGATAAATCCTTTTATATAGAGCAACTTAATTTCTGTATGGATTTAGTTATTAAGAGAACTTAAACGTAGTGAGTTAGTGGACGATCGTCCTTTATACATGGGTTTTATAGATCTTGTCAGGCGATCGACTCTGTTAACTGTGAGGCTCTGTGGAGAATATTGAAGGGGACATGCGTTGATGTCCCCAGAAATGCATCCCGAGACTTCCACTCTTTCACGATAATATGAAAGCAGCAGGACCGGGAGAACTCTTTCCAATAACAGCTGGCGTGAAGCAGGATTGTGTCATTGGATCAATTTTGTTTTTGATGTTTGTGGTAACGGTCATTCAACTTGTTAAGAATGAACTACCGGGGGGAATAGAGATCGTCTACAGATTATCATATTATATATATACTTTTCTAATTTTCTGTAAAACTGACTTTGTGTGTTTAAAATTTGTATATATTTCTATTTTCAGAAAAAGGGAAAGTTATTTGTTGCCATGGAAACATTCACTGTTCCAATGGATTGAGTAATATGTTTGATTGATTTTGCTAGGTACATAATTTCTGACTATCCCTGTATGTGCTCTCGTAACCATCGGGTTAATACTTACCTGCACCATAACACAAATGATTACGTGAATCGAATTTTAAAATGTTCTAATTAAAAAGGTAATAATACATCTCGCTCCATTATTGTTAAATAGGCATAAAATGTTTAAATTTATAAATAAACAAAATTTGTTGATAAGAGTATCTACAGTAGTAGAAGTGCATATTTATTGATTTTTCCTGTGGGCTATGTTAACTTCCCAGATTTAAATGAAAGAGGGCATTCTTTCTTTGATTTAGAATTCATAATTGTTGTTTGGAGAGTTATTTGAATTATGAAATAATTATTCATATTTATTTTTTTTATAGCATATTGTGTTCTTAGTATATTAATTATAGTTTTTTTTTTTAATTAATCATAATAAAATATATTTGTGTTAGTTCTCTTAACAATCGTTGGCGTGCTATGATCGAGGAATAATGTTAATTCTCCAGGTGTGAAATTTTGATTGGTCGAAACTCTTAAGTTGACATTGCGTTTTGTGGAATTTTTCATTGTCATTATTCATTGTACGTCGAGTGCTACAAGAGTATACTAGTGGTTAAAGTGGATATTTTCTCAAATTTTTCTAAGCTTGATTAGAAACCATTTTTGTGTGGGATTTATGAGAATTGTTATCCAAAATTATTGTTTGATTTCTGGATTTGTATTAACTACTTCAATTCTTGTTGGACTCAACTTTGTAACCGATTTCTGTTTGGCCATGTGAAAAGTATCACTGGATTACAATTAAGCCACACAACATCAAGGTGAGGGAACTACACTTTCTTTTAATTTTTTTTTGTGCTTCCTTTTTATTAAACCTCGTACCCGTACTTAGGACTTGATTTTATATTTTTAGGGCTTTTTCTTCTTCTTCTTTCTTCTTCCTGAGTTCGGATATTATTCCGTTTGTCCGTTACAATCAAGTAATAAATAAAAATTGGTTTGAACGATTTAGACTCCAATTTTTGGCAATCATCGATTTATGACTGTTGTTGTATGTGGGTTGGATGCTTTTTGCAAAGCTGTGTCCAATTGAGAATGATCTCCATTATTCTATAGTATATCCAAAGTTAATGTATAACACAGGCCAACACACATTTTGGTGCCTGCGATTTTTTAACTGTTCCTGAGTAATTTTTGGATGCAGAATGTAAAAAGGTTCTCAGATTTTGTCTATCAGATCTAGTTTTTGAGATTTTTTAAAAAATTGTGTATATAATTTACGTTATAACTGTTATAATATATAATATTACTATTGACAGTTAAAAAAAACAAAGACACATGGATTTAAGTATTTATTGCAAAAACTTAATTTACATAATTACATTAGTCACTAATCACATAAAAATTTTCTTTTATACGATTTTCTAGAATGGAGTTTACTAGGGCAGTCTCGCTGAAGGCTCCAGCAGTAGTCCGCCATCATGTGGCTATCCCATCGTCCTTGATAACGATCTTCCATAGTTTTAATATCCTGGTGGAATCTTTCCCCCTGTTCTTCACTACAATCACCTAAGTTTTCTGGAAAACGATCTAGGTGGCTGTGGAGGTAGTGAACTTTTATACTCATGTTACAGCCGAGAATATTAAAATTTGAAAGCATAGTTTCCACTAATTCTACGTAATTGTCTGCTTTATGATTGCCAAGAAAATTTTGTACTACTTGAACAAATGAACTCCAAGCGTTAGATTCAGTCTCGTTCATTGATGTGGTGAATTGTGGATCTTTAACAAGTTGCCTTATTTGAGGACCATCAAATATACCAGCTTTTAGTTTTTCCGTGCTAATGCCAGGAAATTTACGTGACAAATACCCAAAACAATTTCCATCTCGATTTAAGGCCTTCACAAATTGCTTCATTAGGCCTAGCTTGATATGCAAGGGCGGAAGTAAGATTTTTTCTCTTGAAACCAAAGGTTCGTTGATCACGTTTTGTATTCCTTGAATCATGACATCTCTTGAAGGCCAATTTTTGTTAACCCAGTGCTCATTTTTAGCTCTGCTGTCCCAAAGGCACAAAAAACAAGGATATTTTGTATAACCACTCTGCTGTCCAAGGAGGAAGTTAATCATTTTTAAATCAACACAAATTGACCACTGATGTTCTTCGTATTTAATTTTTCTCAAAACTAATGCTATTGTTTCATATTCTTCCTTCATGGTAGTAGAATGACCAATAGGAATTGAGCCATATTTGTTACCGTTATGTAAAAGAACACATTTTAAACTACGTTTTGAACTGTCAATAAAAAGGCGCCAATCATCTGGAGTGTATTCAGGCAAACCCATTTTTTCTAAGAGCCCTTTTATATTGTTACAGAATACCAAGTCATTTTCCTGAGTGAAAAAAGGCAGCAGATCCTTATCTCTTTTACGATAAAATGTAATATTAGTACCTCGACAAAGTAGATTTTTTTCTTTTAATCTGGATGCAAGTAATTCAGCGGATTCCTTTGAGAGATTCAGGTCTCTTATAAGATCGTTTAGTTCTTCTTGATTGAAACACTGCGGAGTTGCTAAATCTGCTTCAAAATCGCTGTCGTTTTCTGATTGAATTCTTTTAACTTCGTCAGACGTTGATGTTTCTGTATCATCTTCTGTCAGTTTGGGTAGACTGCTGAATGATGGAACGGGTATTTCTTCCGAATGCACTACAGGCCTTCTTGCAGAATCTAGATCAGGATATGTCCATTTGTGTCTATTGTTTCTATTTATGCCTTTAATATTAACGAGACAAAAATAGCAGTCGTCATGATGGTTCCGCGGTTCTCTCCAAACCATTGGTACACCAAACTTTAGGCACTTCCTCTTTCCAGTTGTCCACTGTCGCAAATGTTCAACACATGTTTTACATATGAAATGTGGGGCCCAAGATTTATCTTGATCTCCTAAATGAACGCCAAAATAGGCAAGATAAGCTCTTTTCACAAAGTCAGAAATCCTTTTTCTGCTCTCTTTCAAAGTGTATTCACCACACACATAACAAAAAACATCGGGATGATTTGCACAGGTACGTCTGCTTGTGGATGCCATTGTTTCAGTTTAGTGTCTTGATACTACAAAACGACCAAAATTTACACAAAATGATAGCACAACTTTACTTGGGAAAACTCAGTAATATACTAAATCAAGTACAGCCAAGCAGGTATAGAAGGATCGGGTCATAGGCAATTACAGGTATAAAAGTAAGTAAGAGCATTGTATTGAGTAGTTCCTAGTATAGGAACATTGGGTCAGGGACAATTCCAGGTATCCATTTGGCTAATTAGATTCTGGGAAATTCCTATTTTGACGATTAAGTACATATTTATCTTTTTATTTGTTGTCCTTTATCAGAAAAAAATATATCATTTAACCTGTAACGTGTATCTCAAAAACTAGAGCTGATAGAAAAAATCTGGTGGCATTTTTGGAATCAGCACATTAAAAACATCTAAAATCAGATGTTAGATTTCTGGCACCAAATTTTTTTTTTCATTTTGTTGGCCTGTGTAATATATAAATTTAACGAATCTAATGAATTCAGCGTTTTTTTGATACATTTCTCCCTCGTATATAAGACGTATAATCATGCTTGTCAAAGGAAGCCACCTTAAAAGAAAAGTAACTACAGGGACTGGCAACACTATTGGGTTAATGATTAGAGTGTGCAAATAAATATAATATGAATGAATCAAATAATTTTTGGCAACGTGTTATTTTCTCAGATTAATCTAAATATAATCGGATAGACATACATATGGTATGGCGAAGACTAGTAGAGTGTATTAGCCGATTTTGGAATAGTCCCCCCACTCTTGTTTGTCACGTACGTGACAAACAAGAGTGGGGGGACTATTCCAAGATCGGCTTATATGTACATATGTCAAAAGCAACCCTTTCCCCTAATCATTTGAGAAACCCGTCCATTACGTAAGCCAATGGGTGTATCAAACAAATCATTATTGAAGGAAATAAAAATTATGATGAAGATGATGATAACGATGAAGAAGAAGAAGATAATAATACAGTATAATAATTATTTTATGTATATATAATTTTGCTTTTATTGTGTGTATATAAATATATGCTGGGTTTACTGTGATAACTGAAAAAGGTGTTTTTTTTTTTTTTTTGTAGTTAGTATTGCAACAATAGGTGTTTATTACCAACCACAAAATTATTTCTATACATTTTATTGCACATTCTATTGTATTCTATTATACCCAAAAATAATTTTAATCTATTGAGTACATCTGTGACTACCTACTGTATACTACAACTATAAAAGCTTGTTTTTTTTTTACTATCTTCTTAGCACAGCAATAAAAATAGATATTTATGTGAGATGTCATTCTCAAGAATTTAAATTGATTTAATTTACTGAAATTTACTTGTATATTATAGGCTTTTCAAAACATAATAGGAAAAATGAAAACAGAGGTTTTTTTTATAGTTAATATGGGAACAATAGGTAAAGTGACTTTATTTACCTGTTACAAAATTTTGTCTAGACTTTTTCCGTAGGAATGTATTAGCACAGCAATAAAAATAGATATTTATGTGAGATGTCATTCTCAAGAATTTAAATTGATTTAGTTTACTAAAATTCACATGTGTATTATATGCTTTTCAAAACATAATAGGAAAACTGAAAAGATAGGTTCTTTTATAGTTAATATGGGAACAATAGGTAAACTGTGTGTTTATTGCACAGCAACAAAATAAAGATATACATTATTTGTTGGGTTTTTGGAAGTAAAATGATATATATTACCTTTATATCTAAAACAATTGATAGAATAGAATACATTTATTGCCTGTTACAAGTTTTTGTCTAGACTTTTTACTTTTTTGAAATCGCTAATAATATGAGATTATTTTCATATAACACATTTACATTATAAATTGTTTTTTTTTTCTAATAGATATAAAAAAAAATAAAACAAATCATTTTACTATATAATATATTTTATTTATAATTTTTTAGTGATACAATGCCTACATTCCATAATCAAATATTTAATTTATAAACTTAATTTCGTGTTTACTACACCGTCTGAAATATTATACATCATATAAGAATCATGAATGATAATTGCATATACTTTTACATTTGCAGGAAACTGAGATTCTCTTGTTTCAAATTCTAATTTGATATCAACGCTAGAATGTTTGATTGCCTCTGGTTGACAAGAACAATCGATAATGAAAACCGGATTGTTTGGAAATTGACCCAAGCTTAATATTGGGTCGGAATGTTCTGTGTTATAATATTTTTGTTGAATATTCTGATATGTATGATATACTGCTCCATAAAGTTTTTTAGAGAAATCTAAATTCCATTTCTCATATGGATATACTGTTGAGTTTAAATATGTTCTTATATTGGAAATGTTTGCATGTATAAATTGCGTGGCATC
Organism: Apoderus coryli; assembly: GCA_911728435.2. Lineage (NCBI taxonomy): Eukaryota > Metazoa > Arthropoda > Insecta > Coleoptera > Attelabidae > Apoderus > Apoderus coryli. Next base: position 43,731,314 of record OU452199.1, on the reverse strand, counting down.
CATATTAATGTTTTCATAATTCGAAATATTTTGAAATCCAATTATAATATAACGTGGTTTTTCGAGACTCGTAGTTGTTCTAATCGACCATATGTCTGAGCTAGTTTCACGTAATTTCGGTAGTTCGTATAAGTCCCAAGACCGAAATGCTATATTAATTCGAGAATTTAGTCCTCCTTTATTAATTTTCATCATCAATTTCAACTTCTGACTATCTTCGGGAACTATGTGATTAATTTTCCATTCAATTTTATTTATTTTTAAAACAGCACTTCCGTCACCAATATAACTATTATTATAGTTTCTAGCAATTATTAATATAAGTTCGTGGCGTACATTAATGAAAGCTCCCTTATAGTCTTCAGCAATGCCAAACAAGTATTTCAATGGTAATATACCGCTGAAAACATGACTAGTTGGATCCAGGATATCTTGGAAATCTTCGGACAAGCCCCAGCCACTACTACAAAGCCCTCTTTCTTGACTATATGGACATAATGCCATAGTTTTCAGGGAAGTTGTAATCCCCGGTTTCCTAATCATGGCGACTTGCTCATTCCCAATCTCATATCTTATTTCTTCGAAAAGAAACGCTAATGAATTGTTTGATAAATAACAGGGTTTCTTGTCATCCTCAGCTTGAAATGTTCCTTCAATATAAATATAACTCTCAGAAATGTCTAATATTAAGTCTTGGAAATTAACCGGAATTCGAACTTCATCTGAATTATTATATATGGGGCTACCGTATGGTTTATATGTATATTCTTGAACGCTAGACAAGACATTGTCAAACACAGGCTCACCAAATATGTTTATTTTATTAGATAAGGATGACATACTTAATATTTCCGAATTTTTAAACCAATGGATTGAAGGAATGTTCGATTTTTTTTAGTAATGACACAACCGGAACCATTGCTGTTGTAATTACTACTGCTGCTTAACATCTCTTTCTTCCTCTTTTTTATATAAACATCATTCTTTACATTTGTATTGTTGTGTTTAATCACATTATTGTAAACAAACCCCATTGATGATATTATGTATTATTATTATTTTTAATCGAGCACTTTAAGTTCTAATTTCACAATAATTTTTTCACCTCGAAAATTTATTAGTCGACCTGTGTCATCCAAAATTCTTATTGTAATATTTTCAATTGACTGACGTCCCAATGGTTTAACTGGCATATATATAATATGTTGCGGTTCCTTTGTTAATCTATATCCAGGCTCGACGTCAATATCGAAATCAAACAGTGTGTGTGATTCGATATCGTTAAAAAATGCGCCACTGATTACATTGCAATGTACTGATATGATCCGGACTCTCATAATATCAACCGGTAAAGTTGATTCGACCAATGTATTCGATAGTAAAATTGTTTTTTCAAATCCTAATAGCGAGCCAATAGAATTGTCGGATGTGAAATCGATATCGTAAATAGACCATAATTCACATTTCAAAGTGTTTGAATTCGGATACAAAAGAAATATTTGTTTATATTCATCCTCGCTGAAATTGTGTAAACCCATTAACATTAACAATTTTTTATATATTTCACCGATCTCATACGTCCCAGGTGGTATGAATACATTAATATAATCAACATCACTTTTATGCTTCTTATATGTGAATTTATTATTTTTTTCATCCACATTTAAAATAGAGTTATATGAATAAAAGGCAATTAATCCTAATCCATAACGTCTAGAGGTATCCAATTCAATTGGTGGATAATAATCTGCAGACAACTCACTAGATGTTCCAGACAACAGAAACGTTCTCGACATGACTGGGCAATAAATCAAACTGAAATATTGCTTTTATTGCGACCAGCAACAGAATAGATGTAGTTTTTTCTTTTTATGTACCACTTTCTCCAAGTCAATTTCTCTAATATTACAAGAAACACAGAATATTTTTCTAGGAAATGGGTCGTCTATTTCGTCACCGTTTGCATTATTTGTCACATAATGTTCCATACAATAAAAATATTTATTAATATCGTTGTCTTCACGTAAATGTTTAGGAAGTTTGTCCCAAACCAATGCGATTTCCTTTGAAGCACATGCAATCAGAACCTCTTTAGGCATATCAGCAAGTTGTTTTTCATTCATTTTTATCAAACTACCCAATTGTGAGTAAGCACGTAAAGACTGAGCCATTTTTTTTATGTCATTACGACTCATTTCCTGTATAGAATCCATCGTGATTGAGAAATTTCAAACATAGGTGTCCACACCACACCGTATTAAAATCTTGATCACAATTGTAATTATAATATATTTTAAGAAGAGTATGTGAAATATTTTTTGTAAAATAATGTATTAACTCTTGAGGCGGTGGTAAATTACCAAAACTATCATAATAGTTAACTATATTACCGCGTTTTTTATATGCTACCCAATGTGTGCCTCTACCACTATTACTATCTAGATTTACAATTGCACATTCTTTATATAGTGGACCTGCTTTATTCAAATTATTGCGACTATAAACACCGCGAAAATTTTTTATATTTAATCTATTAACATATTTTATAATGTCAAGATTTGATAGAGGTCTTCGTGGTAGAGGGTTTACAAGTTTTTTTGATTTTTTAAATATAATCCAAATCCATTGCGGTGTTTTTTGAGTAGTAATCCACTTCCAACGATTGTCGGAGCATTTGATTTATTTCGATGTTTGTTGTTTGTTATCTGCTCCTTTGAATTTTTTGTAGCATTCACAGCTCTTACAATTCCTGCAGCACCACCAGCCAAACTACCTAATGCCGACAATCCTGCAAAAATGGGGATCAATGGCAAAACACCTCCAATTTTTGGTATAGATATAATGCGTGGTGTCTTAATTTTTTCTTTTCCTCCCATGTCTTTAACATATTTTCGAGCACATTTTAACGCTATTTTTGCAACCGATAAAGCATTATTCTTTTTATTTTTCACACAAGTCGTTTTTTTAATAGATTGTCTAATATTTTTTAAAACACCACCAACAAATGTTATACGTTTTTTATTATTTTTACGTCTATTACAACGGTTTCTTTTACATCCACTCGTTTTTTTAGGAGTAACACACGGAGTCCTCATACCTAATCCAAGCTTTCTTTTTGTTTTAATAATGTTTGTTACTAACCACGAATGTGCTCTCTCATTCACAGGTATCTGCTTTGATTTAGTTAATTCCCAAGCACCATCTTCCAGGATTTTATCTGCTCTATGACGTTCACTTAAATGATTACTATTTGCATACGCTATGTCGTGTGTTTTACATAGTTTATCTAGAGAATTAACTCCTGAATCACCTCTTAACAGTCTTTTCCGTAATTTCGTTCCGACTCCACAATATTGATAACCAGGTATATGGAGTTCGATTGGGGTATTATTAATTAACGAGTTTATAATACCTGCGCCAGTTTTTCGTTGACTTTGTTTGATAACACGTCTATCTAGCTCCACAGAGGCCATAAAAATAACATAAACCAGTTAATAATTTACATTCTTATATGTGATAATGAGGCTCATTAAACAAGATCAAAATTTCAAAGTAGAAAATTTTGATTTTTCAAATAATACTACGGCAAATGAAATTAAACGCCACGGACCGTTACTACCGAATACAATACGGGGCTTGATCATTGGTAGAAGCAATACTGGGAAAACCGCTGTTATGATTTCTTTATTAACACACCCCAACGGTTTACATTTTAAGAATATCTACATATATACGAAAACATTATTCCAGAGTAAATACAGGTATTTGGCTGAAGTTGTTGCACCAATAAACGGTCTTGGTTACTTCACTTTTAATAATAATGAATCTGTAATTCCACCATTAGAAGCAAAAGCAGATTCTGTATTTATATTTGACGATGTTATATGTGAGAAACAGGATGTAATTCGAGAATACTTTTGTATTTCGCGTCATAAGAATATTGATGTTTTTTTTCTATCTCAAGGCTATTCTAAAGTGTCGAAACAATTAATTCGGGAAAATTCCAACTTTCTAATAATCTTCACACAGGATGAAACAAATCTCCGACATATATATAGTGATCACGTCAATCCAGACATGGAATTTACACAATTCGCGCAAATATGCAAACTTTGTTGGAATGAAGATTTTGGATTTCTTGTAATCGATAAAGATAGTTCATTAAATCAGGGCCGATATCGAAAAGGATTGGATAATTATATATGCCTGCAATAAATTCAAAATGCTCATTATTCAATCAACCATCGAATAAAAAACTTTATTATTGTTATTTTTACTTATTCATGAATGTTATGTTATAATGTCTGAGGATATTCAAAATAAGATTGATTTAAAACAGAAATTAATTGATGCGACGGAATCAGTTCGAAAAAAGTATAAATCTTTACATAATAAGCAACTGGAGCAGACGAGGATTCTAGAGGAGTTGTATGAGCCAATTACAAAGTCGCTTAATACAATCGGTTCAACGGCACCAAATGCGACAACACCCCAAATAAACGTTGAACACGTTGAACAATCGGATAATAGAATTGGCGAACTATTACCAAAACATTTAAAAAGTGTGATTAGCAATAGCGGAGAATATGATTATATATATGGGGTTTATACGGATGATATAAACAAGAAATTCTTCATGGGTAATTGCGAAGTGACATTCCCTCAGATGAAACATATTTCTGTATGGATGAATCGTAAAAAAATAGCAACTTTTGACGGTGGTGATGAGTTTTTTAACGTTCTATTTTTAAAATACCCATACCTAGAATTGGGTCAGGGTTTAAATAATATAACAAAAAATACTTATCGTGAATTATTAGAATTAACTCAGGCTCCATATAAAGATTATAACCGCGAACTCGGACTGAATATAACGCGGAGTCGAAAGTTTCGGGAAATTATAGAACCGTTAGTAAGACAAAAAAGAGACGGTCTTCGCAATACAAAAATTTTAGAACCAATCGCACATACATCAGGTGGTTCGCTGTTGCCATCACAAAAGTGTTTCAATACAAAACGAATAGATTACGTATATTGGAACAACCCAAATGAACTTATTACCCGTTTACAATTGCTTTATAGTTCAAAATTAGCGGGAAACACGGGTTTAGATAATGAAATATTATCAATAATTGAAGAGCTAAGGGAGGGTGGTATTATTCATTGAATTTACGTTAAAAGTGTTCGTTAAAAAACAATTTAATATATAATTAGTAGTTGTCATGGAGAGAAGTGTTGATAAATTTGGTCGAAAAAAAATAAAAAATTTTACAATGCAACGGGGTCGACCTGGTGTTGGATTTAAATTGACTAATGATCAACATTTTGATCTTGAAAATAGACGAATATGTAATATTGCCGAACCGTTTAATGATAGTGATGCAGCAACTCGAAGATATGTTGACAAGCACATAACAACAGCGATTACTGGTATTTTGAATATATTAAAGACGTCTGAAGATATCACGTTGGATAATACAAAAAAATATGTTGGTGAACACGTTCACCAACGTATTGGTGAATTAGTCATTCAAATGAAGACGTATATTGATAATGAGATTAAGACAATCAAAGAAATGAATCCGAAAATATTAGATGAATCCATTATAAATAGATTAGATGCATTGGAAAATTATATTAATTCCGCTCGTGTTAGAGTTGATAAAACAAATAAAAAAAATAAATGTATTGAATAATAATTAAAAAAAAAAAAAAAAAAGTTGTGTTGATTTAGTTAAAAAATAATTGAAAAAAATAAAACATAATTATATAATATAAATTTAATTGTTTCATTTATTTATTTATTATAGTGATATAATCATATTTATATATTCGTCTAGTTATATATAAATAAACAGAATGTATAGGGGCGAGATAGTATACCACTGATTCCTAATTAGTAATGAGCACCAAATTGAGTATTGTAAATGAAATTCATAGGGGTGCACGTCGAAATTTTCGACGTAGAAGAATAAATATTGTTGGTTATGCAGATCTTTGGCAGCTTGATTTAGCAGACATTCAGCAATACGCTAGTATTAATAATGAATATAAGTATATTCTTGTAGTTATCAATTGTTTTTCAAAATTTGTGTGGGTGAAAGCATTAAAAAATAAAACAGGTGTTGAAGTATGCAATAAAATGAGAGAAATTTTAAACGGTATGCATAAGAAGGAATTACCTAAGTACATACAGACAGACAATGGCACAGAATTTTACAATAAACACTTCTCGCAATTAATGAAATCAAATAAAATACATCATTATTCAGTCTTTAGTACAAAGAAGGCAGCCATTGTTGAACGTGTCATTAGAACATTGAAAAATTGGTTGTATAAACAATTCTCGTTCAGGGGAAAATATGTATGGACTGATATATTGGACGATATTGTAAAAACATATAATAATCGAATACATAGAACAACTGGTTTCGCCCCCGCCTCTGTTCTACCCTCAACGAAAATTCCAGCTTATATCCAACGACGTGAACGTGTAAAAAAACCAAAATTTAAAACAAATGACATCGTGCGAATTTCGAAATATAAACATCTTTTTGAGAAGGGCTATTTTTTTAATTGGACTGTGGAACTTTTTAAAATTGTAAAAGTGCGAAAATCTATACCAACCACTTATTATTTACATGATATGAATGGGGTTCCAATACAAGGTTGTTTTTATGAATATGAACTATTGAAAACAAAAAATCCAGACAACTATTTAATCGAAAAAGTTGTGAGAAAACGTGGTGACAGAATCCTAGTAAAATGGTTTGGTTTTAATAGCACACACAACAGCTGGATACACAAAAATGACATGCTCCAATAACTATATATATATATAAAAAAAAAACCCAATGTAGTATTCACAAAATATATTTTTAATAAAAATAAAAAAAGAAAACAAATGTTGGACGAATAAATAAAAATATTTAAATAAAATTACAAACATTATGTATACAATTTTCTTAAGTTTATTATAATATATAGTATTTAAATATATTACATTAAAATTAAATAAATACACGTATTACTATAAAATTTAATCTAATTACTAATCTAACTCAATATTCTATAAATTAATTAATGCATTATCAATAAGCATAATTACACATTATTCTAAATCTAACTACAAAATGCATCATACTATTACTAATTAAACACTCATTACACACACTTAGCTATTATGTTTTGGTGTGCAAGTTAAACATATGTTTATATCACGAGAAGTCCACAATCTCGAATCACAAACGTCACAAAAAGCCCTATGTCTAAGCGGATACTGCTCCGTATGAATGTCGTGGTGTATATGTTTTGCGTACCGCCGCCACATCCCTGCAGGATCATCGGTGTCCGTATATTCTGCTATATACACCTGATAGCATTCGTAACATAGGTTGAAAGATTTGAATTGATAGTATACATTATCATTAAATCCATTTTTTGTAAATATTTTTGTGTAGGAATAGCTCCTACAACTTCGAGGATTGTTCGTACTAGGTGTCAGAACTTTCTCACGACGCTCCTCCACTACATGATGCTCGTCTACAATACCCTCGTCAGGGTCACTATCCACGACTTCTTCATCATCAGGGTTGTGGTTATTTTCAATACCACCCTCCTGAGGATTGTCATCATCATCACTATCGCTTGTTTCGGACTATAACAACAAAATTTTCAAACTTATTAGTGATATGATAATTATTACTAGACAAAAAAACAAAAACACATTTGAGAACCATAATGTGTGAAAAGAAATTATATTTACTTACATGTAACAGCAATGTCTCTAATGCACAAATTCTAGTTAATCTGCGAATATGTTTCGAATTCATTTTAAATTATTTTTTAATTCTATACACACTGAGCTAAATTTAAGTTGAAATTTTCAAGTTGTTAATATTAGCAAAAACATGTAACTGACCACAAATATATTTGAAATACGACACTAAAATTGTAAAAAATACGCCCACGTATCGACATAAAAGACCCTAGAAAAACATGAAAGAAAAAATAAAGGAGCAGAAACACGTCATTGGTCGGATGTAAAATATAATAAAATAAACGTAAATATCCCTACCATCGTGTTGTCGGATTTACCGAATTCGGGGAAAGAGATTGGTTGTGAGAAATGACAAAGATTTTAAGATTCTAAAAAACAAAAGTCCACCCCCCTGTGGCTTTGAAAATCGTATTTATATCAACACAAAGACCCGCTATTCCACATAATATTGAGTCTATTGTTTAAGTAAACTATATTTTACATTATTCGTTATTCAGTATTAAAAACGTGTCTATTTTAATAGATATATTTTCCAAAATTTTTTCAAAAGTTGTGCAACTACCGAAATTATGTATTGTGAATTGAGTGATTTAGAAATAAACGCAGCGTTAGATGATTATCTGAAAGATATACCTACGACTTCATCTTCATCAGTCGACATTGAGCTAATACAACCTCGTGTTGTTGAAAAGAAAAAAGTAAGCGCAAATCGCAAAATTGCTCCAAGACCGTCAAGCAGTCGCCAAAAGAAACACAACACAACGCAGAATCCCCCGAATCTACGAATATTGCAGGATATGCAAATAATACCACTAATGCCGATTCCTAATCCGCTGAGTCATTCGAACCCCATTCAGCACACACAACAATCATATGGGAAAAAAATGAAATTATTGGAACCCGTTGAAGTAGAGGATACGTGTTCGCAGAGTTTTAGTAATAACATGTCTGTGTTTAAAAAAATGGTTGTAGACCTAAACAAAAAGCACTCAGACGCAATGATGGAGCTAGTTGAGAAAGAAAACAAAATTTCTTCAATAACAACAGAATTGGAGCAATTAAACAAGGAGTCAGCGGCTTTAGAGGCCCAATTTCGGGCTAGTCAACAAAAAGTGCGTTCTAAATCAGAGCTGTTGGAGGATGTACGGGGTAATATTGAAAAACTACGCTATAATGTGCATCAATTGGAGCTTCGCGATTTGGAAATGGTTGCTGTTTGGGATACCCGCACCATAACATCGAGGGGGGTCAATAATTAGATTATTTCATGTTTTTTATTTTTTTAATTTTTTATGTATTCTTTTTATTTTTTTATTTTGAATAAATATAATGTGTGCACGTTTATATAGTTAAATAATTCGTTTTTTTTCTTTAAAATAAATTATCGATACTAATTGCTAGGAAAACCTGGTAGCAATTCACATGGGCAAATTAAAGATTTTATATGATAAACCAATATATCTAGGATTTTCTATATTAGATCTATCCAAAACGGTTGTGTATGGTTTCTTCTACGACGTCTTAAAAAAAAATTTTGGTGAGAAAATTAATTTATTATATACCGACACAGACTCTCTTGTATTCAAAGCGGAAGAAAACTTTTACGATTTCATGAAAGAGAATACACACCATTTCGATACATCCAATTATAATACACAAAACTCTTTAAATATGCCAGTCACAGAATCAATCATAGGGAGATTTAAAGATGAATATCCCAATGACCCAATCCTATCTTTTTTCGGAACTGGGGCTAAAGCATACTGTATTAAAACTCAGAACACGGAATTGAAACGAGCGAAAGGGGTTAAAAAATCTATTGTAAATAAAACATTGTCTATTGAAGACTATAATAAAATAGTCACCACAGGTGGGTATATATTTCGCAAAATGAATTCATTTAAGAGTACGTTACACGATGTATATACCGAAACAATTAATAAAATTGCTCTATCACACAAAGATGATAAAAGATTTTTTAATTCCGAATAGCACAAAATCAATTCCGTGGGGGCATAAAGATATAGCTTTTTATAGTATAAATCCAGAAGAGAGATTAAAAATATTATTAAATATGGTGGAAGAAATGTCTTGATTAGTTCATAATTAGTTTTATTTTTCAATTCTAATTTAATTATATGTGTATGTATGTATATATTGTAAATTAAACCATTTTAACACATTTACTATTTAGTTTAAAGTAATTTTAAGAGATGTTTGAATAATCAATATTTATGTCTACTAATTTGTATGTGTATTTATTAACAATATCTGACGTTGTGTTTTATACTTAACTAATATTGTGTTATTTCATTTTTTTTTTCATTAATGTTTTCATAATAAATTTTAATAATGAATTTTAGATAAAATAGTGTCTGTTAGTAACTATATATATTTATTAGCATTTAGCAATAGTTGATTGTTTTTTTTTTTTTTTAATTTATGTTTTCGATTTCAATTATGTGAATAAATTGTTTCATTTTATTTGAATTTGCCTCTCATTATTTGTGTCATAATACAAACAAAAATCAATAAATCCGACGTATATTACCCACTAGGTACCTATATCTCTATACAAAAAAACGATTTCTTCAAACATTCACCCAACAGATGGCTCTAAAAATAATTTCCAAGAAAAAAACGGGTTCTTCTAATACTTTACAACACATCTGATATAATCTAGGTAGATGGCGTATAAAAATAAATTTATTGATTTGTTTTGTGAATATTTTTTTTTGTTGAATGAAGGAAACATTTTAAGGATACATTAACCCCAACAGATGGCTCTAAAAATGTTTATTAAAATGATATAGGTACTAACATGAAGATGGGGATATATATTCTATTTGATAATTGGTAATTTTGCTAGCATTAAATAAATACAAGTTCAATTATTTTTCATTATATGTGTTTTTATTTTTGTTATATATTTTTACTTAATACAATTAAATCATAATTATGATTTATTTATTATAATTAATTATTATTATCCATTTTGCAAAAATACAATAAGCAATACATACACGATAATATGACACATGCGAGGAGTCATGTATACCTAAATACATTAAAAAAAGACTAAATTAAAACTAAAACTATTCAATTATAGTTATGATTAAATATTCCGCTATACATTTATATCAAACATAAATAATGATTGTAGTCTATTGCCAGCACAATTTCGTTGTCCTAAGTAACTCAAAATATACTTTTCTGATTGACACATCTCCTCCAGAATATGATCACTCAATTGTTCCACACAACGTTTTGGTAGCCATACTTTTACCCAAGAATTCTCAATATCGTCAAAAATAATCGCTGAGATCGCCTGACCGTATTTTGTTTGCGACTTTGAAATTTTCTTCATTGGGTATCGTTTATTTATCTCCAACGATGTCAACATTTTCACAGGAGTTTGGTTATTTAGTAATGCATTTATACTATCCAAATCAGATCTTGCTAGCGCCATTTTAATTATGTGAACAAAAAAATTTATATCACTTAATATTATTAAACAAATTAAAATAGTTGATAATCTAAGATTTGCTTCTAACTTGAGAATAATCAAGAGAAATCCACACACTCTTTTATATACCAACGTATTCATTCACTTGTGTTATTAAAAAAGAAGGAATCACATTAGCAACCCTCTCTTTCTTCTTTATATAGTTGACACACACACACACACACACACACACACACACACGCATATGTATATATTAGCCGTTTCTAGATCTCCCCATCTATATTCATGGTGTGTATTTTTGACATATGCTAGTATAAGCCGTTTCTAGATCTCCTATCTCTATTCATGATTTGTTACAACCCTCTCTTTCTTCTTTATATAGTTGACTCACACACACACGCATAAGTATATATTAGCCGTTTCTAGATCTCCCCATCTATATTCATGCTGTTTAGTTTTGACATATAGTATAAACCGTTTCTAGATCTCTCATCTTTATTCATGATTTGTTTGATACACCCATTGGCTTACGTAATGGATGGGGTTTCTCAAATGATTAGGAGAAAGGGTTGCTTTTGACATATGTACATATAAGCCGATCTTGGAATAGTCACGTACGTGACAAACAAGAGTGGGGGGACTATTCCAAAATCGGCTAATACACTCTACTAAGACTTAATGTGGAATTTTCGAAGAAAATTTGTGTCCGACTGGAAAACACGGTGGCAGAATATTCTAACCATAGTTTTTCTTAGATTAATAAAATGTAAGAAGATCTATCAAATTACATAATAATTTTTAATCACACCTCAAGTGGATGAAACTTTTTCCGTCACTGTATACAGTGACGCGATACGTTATGATGGTATACGACACGAGCGGAACACGTTGGGAGTTTAAGCATCAATATTTATATGAGCAAAAATATTTATCATCAGTTAAGGTCTGAAAATAATGAAGTAACGAATACACTTATTATAAAAGGAATGTTTGAATTAACTAAGATTCCGGTTTCTACTATTAATCTAGTTATCATAAGAAGGGTTGTTGTATATCACTCTGTTAGCAGTGTATGTCAAAAAATGTGTAAATTTCAAGAACTTATCTCGGGTTAACAATGTATCAGTGGATGGAGTTGTTGAATGTGCGGGAGTGGAATGTTTTTTCGGTAAAATTAAGATTATTGTAATTTCAGTATATAGACCACCCTCTGGGGATACACAACAATTGTTTATAATAATGGAATCTTTATTAAGTAGCATATTTAAAATTAACAAAAAGATATTTGTTGCCGGATATTTTAATATTGAACTTCTGAACGATAATGCACATAAAAATAGATTAATATCCATTATGACATCATTTCAATTGCGCCCCGTTATATCGGCTGATACGCGTGTAACATCAACAACATCAAGCTGTATTGACAATATTTTTACTAACGTTGATTGTAATCTCATAGAAGTACTAGAAAACCATGTGTCTGATCACATGGCTCAAAAAGTTGATTTCGAACTCAATGTTCCAATATGTCACGATAAAAAGTACATCGGATATTTCACTCAAACACATAAGAAAAACTTCGCTGAAGATTTAAAGAGACAAGATTGGTCGCGTGTTGTTGATGTTGCGGCGGATGATGTTGACGAGCAATGGGAAGTTTTTTCTGGCACATTTTTTTTGCTTTTTGATCTTTCCACTGCAAATTATTAAAACAGAAAAATTTAAAAAATGTGTATCGAATGAACGTGTTACTGAGGTTAAGGCAGGAGTACAAAGAAATATAAATATTGCAGTGGAAGGTGAAGCTGATGGAATAGCAAATAAATATAATGATTATTTATTATCAATAATACCACAAATAATGTTGTCAGATAAAGAATTTTTGTCTCATCAGTGTTCTATACAACTAAACAATATGTCTATGTATTTAAAACCTACAAATGAACGCGAAATCAGAGAGCTCGCTAACTTAATAAAGAAGAAGCATAGCAGTGGTATAGATGAGATTCCTATGAGTATCGTAAAGTCAGCGATTATAAATATAACAGATATACTATGTTACATAATAAATAATTCTTTGAAATACGGAATCTTCCCAGCGAAACTAAAAGTAGCGCTTATAAAACCGTTATTTAAAAACGGAGACTCACAAAATTTGGAAAATTATCGACCCATTAGTTTGCTTCCTAGTTTTTCTACAGTATTTGAATTAGTTATGGCATCTAGACTGACAACTTTCTTGAATAACTGTAATTTACTTCATATGCAGCATCATGGCTACTCAAAGGGAAAATCAGCACACACTGCAATCTTTGAGTTTTTAAATATTATTTTGGAAAACCTTGAAAAAAACAATATGTCAATTGGTTTGTTTATAGATTTATCTAAAGCTTACGACAGAAAGTTATTATTTAAAAAAATAGATCTATACGGTGTGCGTGGAAACTCTTTGAAATGGATAGAATCATATCTGACTGATAGATATCAACTAGTATCAATATCCAAAAATGGAAAAACTGCCTGTTCGGAAATTAAATTGAATAACTTCACGCCGTATTGTGGAAATGCGCAAGGAATAGTTGCGTAAAATACAAGAGTACCGCGAGTCAAAGAGAACGATAATATATCTTGACGAGACGTGGTTTGATGTGCATGATACTGTGAAGTACGGTTGACTCAGAATTGTACTTTAAATGCTCCATGTTCAAGGGGAATTCGGGTTATAATTCGACATGCGGGAAGTGAAAATGGGTGCGTACCCAACGCACTGCTCTTGTCAGCCCAAAACATAAGACAGTCTTCTGCGGACTACTACGAAGACATGACCGCAAATTTGTTTGAAAAATGGTTTGCTGAACAGCTAGTACCTAATATTCCTCCAAGTTCAGTTATCGTTATGGATAATGCGTCTTATCATTCGCGAATGTTAAATAAAATACCTAATAATAATACAAAAAAGGAGGATACATTAAAGTTTACGATACAATTTTAAAAAAGAATACGTTATAGAGCATATCTGCGAAACACACGGCCATAGTATATTTACGTTTACCTCCATATTACTGCATATTCAATCCGATAGAATTGGTTTGGGGCAGGCTAAAAGAACAGTTGAGAAAATGCAATCAGAATCTGACTTTAAGCGCTGTAATCCTAGAGAATATAAGAACCGTTATATCTGATTTAGACATAAAGGATTTTTAAAATATCGTAGGGCATGTGGGTATTGCTATGAAAAGTTAAAATGGTGCGCCTATGGACGGCGGAGGTCGGCATTATTGACTTTACAAAGGAATATAGGGTTGTGGTTTTTTATAGCATTATATACTAAGATTGGTAAAACTATACCCGTTTAAGTATTCATATAGGACGATCAATATAATGTTAATCTGGTAAAGACTTACTGATATTGAGGTTATTCTGGATGATCATCTCCCTAAACAAGAATATAATATCAAAACAGTCAGTCTTAAATGGTTTTATCATCGAAAACTACCAGTTTCAAGCATTCTGGGTGACGTTTAAGTAATAAATATCTTAAATCTAAGTAATTAGGGGCATTTCTCTAAGTCAAATATAATAATTAAAAGAGTCATGTTCAAAAAGATTCTACAGAGATTTAATTGAAAATTTCTCCTCATCTTTCTTAAAGTCTAATTTTTTTTCGTTCTTTTAAATTGTCCGTCTTAATTTTCCCCATTGGGAGACAAAGATTGAGTGCGTAGAGATATATATTATATGGTGAAACTACTATTTTTTAAATTAAAAAACAGGATGGTATAGAGTGAGCAAAAGAGAGAGCGATATATATATATCTGTTATCTGACACCATTTACTGGGCTGAAAGATACCATCCCATCCTTACGCTGTTGCTGCTGCTGCGTCTAAATTTTAATTAAAGACCATGTTATACCGGTGCAGCTTGCAGATGCTCCAACTCCAGTGGCGGACCAAGATTTCTGCATAATAGATTACATACAGTCATAAGTTTACTTCTTGAAATTTCCTGTTGATGAGATTTAGTTTATTACTTTTTGGCAATGAGATAAACAAAAAAGAAAATGTATTTATGGAGCACAAGAATTATGGCGAGAAGAACAATTGCTTGAGGAAATTATGAACCTGACGATGCCAGTTGATTTACTTTCTTCTTCTTTTAAAAAGAATTTTACAATGTTGATTTGATCTTTCTCTATTATTGTTGCATGCATCTCAGAAGATTATCACAATATTTGACTCGACGTTGGAGAAAATGTTGCAGACAGCGAATGTACCCCCAAAAATGGGGCTGCATATGTCATCATCATACAGCAGTCACTCGCTAGCGAGTCACAAAATTGACACAACCATTCACGTGCTGTCAGTCACAAGTGCAGGACACGAGCAGCTCCACAGTCCAAAATCGTGAAGCTGAACGGCCATCACACTCTACGTGCCGGTTTGTCACTAGGAGCTTCCAGGGGAACCTCTCACTTGACTATCATGATAAGGTTGGAAACGAGACCGTATTGCCTAGACTTCGACGGTTGATGGAAACTGTACTCACACTTCGGATAACATACACAAATAGGGACATGCATTGAGGAAAGCATCATATACCCTATCAGACCCAAATTTGACTCGACTCGAAGATCGAAAGTGGAAGGTAGATTGTAGATTGTTATATCGGAGTCGTTTAGACCTGCAGAGGATCTTTTGTGAATGACTCTAATCTATGAGTTGCCCAGCTGTCCCACACTTTTCATAAAGTTGATGATTTCTCTGGGGGCTAAATTCCTTGCCTCGTCGGGTGTTAGGGTCACCCTTCCAAGGTGTCTTAGCCTTTTGCAGAAAAGTGCCATGCATACACAAAGCACGTGTTCTGTTGTCTCTGTTGCGTCTTCGCAAACCCGACAAATGTCGTCCTCGGTTAGGCCCATCTTTTTGAGATGGTACTTCACTGGATGGTGTCCCGTAAAAAGGCCTGTAATTCGCCTTAAGTCGCTTCTCTCCAGTTGGATAAGCTTCCCTGCGTTGGCCTCTGAAGGTTTGATAAACCTTTTTGATTGTCTTAGGCCTGGAGTGTTTCTCCAGTAGGACTTAAGTTGTTCCTTTTCCTTCTCCGAAGTTCTTCCTTCATATGGCTTTTTGGAAGGCCAAAGATGGGTACCGGGCTGCAGAACGGAGCGTTTGCGCCCTCTCTTGCAAGTTGGTCCGCCGCTTCGTTCGCCTCTATGCCTTCATGTCCTGGCACCCATGTCAGAGTAATCTTTTTCCCCTGAGCTGACAGATGCTTTAGGGTTTGTTTGCATTCCCATGCTAGCTTTGACGTGAAGGTGTAAGACCTTAGTGCTTTTAACGCAGCTGACTGTTGACATAATATTGATCTGCCGTTCCGGGATGCCTCTCTGCAGGCATTTTTGAGCACAACGATTAATAGCGTTGATCTCTGCTTGGAATATAGTGGGACTTTTCTCGAGAGATTCAGAGAGCCTGCAATTAGGCCCGTATACTCCCATGCATGTGTTCCCTTCTATACCTTTTGAACCGTCCGTATACCAGACGGATGTGTTTTCTGGGAATCGTGGTTCCCCATTTCGCCATTTTTGACGGTCTCCAATATGGGATTTTAAAATCATGTTTGCGTGGCAAAGCGTCCGGCGGTTTTCTTCCTGAATCCAAAGGTATTAGATTCCCATGTGTCCCTTTAGATCGCCAGATTTGTATTCCATTACCTGTGCCTGTTTCAGAGCGCTAATTGCTGCCTCTTTTTTGACTAGGACAGGCAAAGGTATTAGATGCAGCAACGTTTCCATCGCTGCTGTGGGGCAAGTTCGCATTGCCCCTGTTATTCCTAAACATGCAAGCCGTTGCAACTTTTGAAGACGGCATTGTGTAAAAAAAGTGGAAGGTACAGTGAGACAAGAAACTCGATTCTAAAATTCTCACTGGCCAGAAACACACATGTCTATGTTTCAAGCGGGAGTGTTTGCAATTTTGCAGTGTGCGAAACAGTAAACAGTCCAACGAGAAGGCGGATTGGCTTGATAGAATGGCCTCTAATACCCTGAACCTGCACTTAGCTTGTCTAAAAAAACGATGCGGAACTTCTGAACTGCTGGGCCAAAAACAAGCAACAGAAATAGTGTGAAACCCATACAGGAAAACTTCTAGCACTAAGCAGGAATTAGCCACGACAAACCATAGGACTTCTCACTAGGCACTGTGCCAATAGAAATAACCTATATAAAATGATGCTGCGAATAACAGAGACCTGTAAGTTTGATGTGATATGTTAACCCTTACAACGAGGACAGATATTGACACCCAATAACACATAACTGAACTCCACCGGCTACTGGTGGAGGTTTGTTGGATTCGGTGAAGCCGAGGACTTTTCTCGAACGGAACTTCTCCATTAAAGAAAATTTAGCAGTTTTTATGGAGTGTATAGGATCATACTATACTATAGATCTGCAAGATTGATGTGGCCATCACACTCTACGTGCCGGTTTGTCACTAGGAGCTTCCAGGTCAGATTTACTCCGACATCTGCGTTGGAAGTATTGCTGAACCTCTCACACTTGACTATCATGATAAGGATGGAAACGGGGCGTTATTGCCTAGACTGCGACGGTTGATGGAAACTGTACTCACATTTCGGATGACACACACAAATAGGGACATGCATTTAGGAGAGCATCATATACCATATTAGACCCAAATTTAACTCGACTCGAAGATCGAAAGTGGAAGGTACATTGATAAACTCCAATCTAAAATGCTCACTGGCCAGAAACACACACGTCTATGTTTCAAGCGGGAGTGTTTGCAATTTTGCAGTGTGCGAATGAGAATGGGGGTCTATACGAAGAAGCAAGTCAAAATATACTCAAACAGCCAGGCGGCTTTAACAATCATAAGGTCACAACTAAACTGGTGTTTGAATGCCAAAGAGAACTTAACGCCTTGGCAGACCACAATAATGTTAACCTGAGTCCATCGAGAAGAGCGGATTGGCTGGATAGAAAGGCCTCTGATACCCTGAACATGCACTTAGCTTGTCTGAAAAAACGGTGCGGAACTTCTGAACTGCTAGGCCAAAAACAAGCAACAGAAATAGTGTGAAACGCATACAGGAAAACTTCTAGCACTAAGCAGGAATTAGCCGCGACAAACCATAGGACTTCTCACGAGGCACTATGCCAATAGAAATAACCTACATAAAATGATGCTGCGAATAACGGAGACCTGTAAGTTTGATGTGATATGTTAACCCTTACAACGAGGACAGACATTGACACCCAATAACACATAACTGAACTCCACCGGCTACTGGTGGAGGTTTGTTGGATTCGGTGAAACTGAGGACTTTTCTCGAACGGAACTTCTCCATTAAAGGAAATTTTGCAGTTTCTATGGAGTGTATAGGATCATACCCGCCACTGATGTTACTATTAGTAATATGTAGGTCCCAGTAGGTATCCAGAATTTTTGTAAAATCGAGGATAGCAAATGGTCAGCGAACCGTGTTATAAAGTGCATGCGGTCTCTGTCTCTCATTTCATCCGACATACAATTTTTTTTTCGGCGATGTGCCTTTTGCAACGCTCTTTTGTTCCATTAGTTTCTGCAGCATACAGCAGTTTGTTTTCTGTCCATTTTTTTGCGTCAGCCTGCGTTCTTTTCTATTCGTTTAAAAAAAAATTATAATGAAAATTGTCTGTGTCTATTATGTTGGTTTTTCTACGAAATTGAACTTTAAGTTAATGCCGAAGTTTTGGAGTCACAATAAAAAAACAAAGGCATGCTTCGCTTATACGATACGTGGATGATTTAAAAAGTTTCAGACATTTGCCATTTGCTCACCAATTTACATTGAACATGAACATCGAAAATCAATGGAAATGAAAAGGTCTTTTACACCGAACAATACAATTAATAGGGTTCAAGCTACCACTAGGGAATTCGCCACTACATTGTAATAATTTGTTCAGTAATTTTTATGAAACAATTTTAGATACTTTTAATTCTGCTTTCCCATTATTGCTTAAGAGGCCCCAACGCACTAAACATACTAAACCGTTGATAAATCGGAAACTTGTTGAGATGTCTAAGA
The DNA here is from genome assembly GCA_911728435.2 of Apoderus coryli. NCBI lineage: Eukaryota > Metazoa > Arthropoda > Insecta > Coleoptera > Attelabidae > Apoderus > Apoderus coryli. The sequence goes on along the minus strand of OU452199.1, from coordinate 43,711,967 downwards.
GAGATGGCGGTGCTAAATAAATGAATACAAAACAACTTTTATACACAGAAATACAAAGAACTAAAAAAAATATACAGCCATAAAATTAAGATTGCCAAAAAGTTCTATAACGACGGCCGAATCACCCGGGCTGATAACATGAGCAGGGAATGTTGGATGATAATTAACGAAAAGCGAAATCCTGGTAAAAGTACTAATAAAAAGATTATTCGAGAAGTTTTTGATGCCTCTCAACATTTAAAGACAACACCCGCCGAAATTGCAAATAATTTTAGTGATTACTTTATTAGTTTCTCTAGGAAATCTGATTCCGTTAACTTGAAAAAAGTAACTCCCATAAATGTTACTTTAAGATCTTTTTATCTTTTCCCTACTACGGTTGACGAAGTTATTAGAGTTGCCAGAAAGGTTTGTAGGAAAAAATCAAGTGGTACAGATAACATTCCAGGTCATGTGGTATTGAGTATTATTGAAATAATTGCAGAACCTCTATCCGCGATCATTAATAAGAGTTTTGAGGAAGGTGTTTTTCCAGAATGCCTTAAAACATCAAAAGTAGTTCCTATTTATAAACAAAAAGATGATGCAAAAGATACAAATAATTACAGACCGTTGGCACTACAAAGTCAATTTAGTAATGCTTATATAACATAAGACTTAATAATTATCTCGAAAAATTTAAGATCCTCTCTTGCAACCAGAATGGATTCAGGATCGGTCGATCAACAGAAACAGCTCTTAATCAGGCTTTGGACAACCTATACCAGTCACTCAATAATAAGGAAATAGCTCTTGGCCTTTTCTTTGATTGAAGCAAGGCGTTTGATTCCATAAGCCATGATCTTTTGTTTCTGAAACTAAATGCTGTTGGTATAAGAGGAACAGCGGTCGCATGGATACGTAGCTATCTTACACAGCGTACACAGGTGGTTGAAATTTCGGGTGTCCGTTCGAGATCCGAGATCGTGAGCAGTGGGGTGCCGCAGGGCTCCTGTTTCTCACCTACCTTGTTCAATGTTTTTATTGACTCTGAAGTTCTGGGTATTTTTGGATATCCCAGTCTTTATGCAGACGATACTAGTGTTTTTGTTTCAGCCAAGGATGAAGGCGGGTTAGTTCAGGCTGCCAACGTGGTGACTGGGGCGATGTATCGGTGGTGTGTGCTGGGAGTGTATACAGACAGCAAACTGATTTGGGACATACATATTGACACAATACTAAAAAGTCAGTAGCTGTGTGTTTCTGATAAAGAATATTAGAGGTACTGTATCAACCGGCATTCTGAAATTAATATACTTCGGCTTAGTCCAGCCTACCTTGGCATATGGAATCATATTTTGGGGAGGAGCCGATGGATCGACTAGAGTATTCTGGGCCCAAAAAAAGGTTGCAAGAGCAATACAAAAAAATCCTCAGACAGCATCATGTAGGGAACATTTTGTGAATATGAAAATAATGACTTTTCCTTGCCTCTACATGTATGCACTCATAATTGATATAAAAAAACAAAGTGAATCGTTGCTTAAAAGAGAAGATGTTCACAATTATGGCACTTGAAACAAAAATAATAAAATTCTGAAAATTAACAAATTTAAAAACCTAACATTTAGGAGATTTAAGCTGGAGTTGAGAAATTATTTTGTGGATAAATGTTTTTATTCTGTGGATGAATTTTTGAACTATACAACGGATTAATAATATGTATCTATTAGTTATTATGTTTGAAAATACCATAATGTACCATGTTGTATTGTTATCATTCGGTGGAACTAAGAAAAAAATAAAAAAAAATTAAATTTAACGATAAAGGAGATTGCAAAAAATTAATATCACCCTGTATATTAGATTTATATCAAAAACAGTAGGCAACCTGTATTGTATTTTTGTTTTATCCACTGCACCTTGTAAATATCTTCACTCTAGATACTCACCATGCGCTAAATACCACCCAATTCTCCCTGGTGCTTCGAAACTGCAAATAATAGATATTATTTGCAGTTGTGAGATCACAACTCTTAAAATCAATTCTAAAAGTCGATACCCCACCAGGCCAACCAGCGTTACAATTTTTCGTAGGCCACAACGTAGACGTATTACTTAGAATTTTGTGATATATGGGCGGAGCACGCAACGTCTTGGCCGTATCAGCAGGCGTGCGACACTAACGCTTTTGATAGGCTCGAACTAAATTTTTCCGCATTATATACTGAGGTACCTTATGGGCTCAAATCAAATGTTTGGCATATAAATCCATCCTTAGACCGTCCTCTATCCAAATATGATGTATAAAATTTTGAAAAACGTTATGAGCTCCGAAATTGGTGCCTAAGGGTTTTGTAAAGGATTTTTTTGTCTATCGCTTATAGATATTGAGATATCTTCCGCCAACACACCAACGGGCCACCCTTTATAAAAGAAATTTCTATGATCCTTTCTGGAAAGACGATATTCGTCACCCCATATTCCATAGAAAACTTGATTTCCGCTTTAATCACCTCAGTTTGTGTTGTGGCATCGCTATAAGTTCTGATTCCGAAAATCAATCCAATATTAGTTAGGTTAGGTCTTGTTACATTAGTAATTCATATTATAAGATGGGTTACAGACAGCTCTTAGGCAAATAGAGGAACTGGAGCAGGTGGAGATGTCAGAACCTATCGCCTTCCAGGCGGAAGTTGCACGAGGTTTTGAACTTGGTCCATATTGTTATTCAATAAGGTGGAATAATATAATTTTGACGCTTTGCTTAAAATCTCCCTCTATTTTTCTCCATCAACATGTTTAATCATGTAAGGAAAACCTTTATAAAACTAATCTTCCAAGATGGAATTAAATTTTCAGCTTTATCTGATTGGTTATGTTTGACAATCCCATAATGTAACATGTTGTATTGTTATCATTCGGTGGAACTAAGAAATAAATAAAAAAATAAAATAAATTAGTAGTAGTTTAACAAAAAATGATTTTATTTCCAAAACAAATCTACAATGAAGGCACCAGGACATTATCTGACTAGTTTCACAAAGCACATAACTAAGCTAAGTCTAGCTTCATCAGAATAACATCCCTGAGAAATTATTTTTTTCTTTAACTTTCTTTGACCTTCCTTTTATAAATATTTGAAAATTTTCTTGATTTTTGGTCACAAATAAAAAATCTTTTTTTTAGTGTAGAAAAATTTTGAACCTTTTAATTAATATCTAATAATAAATTAATTAAAATATTTTCCCATATTTATGCGATAACAACCAACAAGGTACAGTAAAAATTATAAAAAATTTTATATTATGTAAAAACCTGTTTTGATTTTAACAATGATTGATTATTACACGTGTGCGCATATTAATTAAAATTTAACATTTTAAACATTATTTCATCATCATTAAAACTAAAACCGAATTAATTATTTCGCATACCTAAAATAGTTTAGTAATATTTTGGAATTGGTCATTTAAATAATGTAGATATAAATTTCCAAACAGTAATATAGAGATAATACATTTAGGATCAATTTAAACATTTTATATAAAGCATTATTATAATTAAATATGCATCATGTTCTATAAGCTCAAAACATTTACCTATATAGTGACACTTTTCAAATTGATGTACGAGTATATTTATAGTTTACAATAATTTAACCGCAAAAATACAAAAAACGTTAATCGTTGGGCTTCATCAACTAATTGTACGAGCTCAATGTAGTTAATGTATGTTTCCACACATATTATTGCTTCTATAATAAAAAATTATCTACGAATTGTTTGTTACATAAAGTATGTTTTTTTTTTATTTAAGAAGAACTGCATCAGCCGTGTGGGTTATTAGCAGGTGGTACAATTATTTTATACAATAGAAGTTGTTTACGCTAGTTGACATTATGATATTCACTAGTATAAAGATAGCTTAAATTTATTTTAAGTGGTGTTTTGATTCTTCCAAATGAGTTTCTTGTAAGCAGATTAGAGTTGTATCCTTTCCAATGGTGTATAGTATCCATTCATGTTCCATTGACGGATTGATTCGAATTGAGTGGACAAGAATTGGATTTGGTTAACTTAGGTTATTATTTTTAGTGCCCTTGTGAGGAGGCATCACTTAGAAGGTCTGTAGTTTCGATGTCCAGTGCTATTAGAATCTTTTTTCCGAGTTTCGTTAGACGAGATTTAATGGATCTTTCTGTTAGATAAGGGTACACCCCGTGCAACATTTCGGTGACAGCTTCCAAATGGTTTGTACATTTTTTTACAATACTCACAGGATCCGTGGATCCATACGTATTTTCAAAAAGGTCAACTAATTGATCATAGGTTAAAACAACCGATTTTGATTGGTTATATTCTTTTGCAGGGGATAAGAGGACTTGTATATCGGAGTTAGTACTATTTCTAGGTTTTTTTGTGCTTCTTATAGAAGGTAAAAGAAAAGGGTCAGGATTCTGGTTGTCAGTTTGTTCCATAGGGGGAGTAACTGTTTGGGATAGGTTGCGTTTGTAGTTTTAATTTAGAGGTAAAATTGTAGCAGTTGAAGTAGGTTTTGATAAGGGATCTACTACTTTTGTGACCGATGAATGTTTTAGCACTGCTGTTGTAGGACGCTGTGGATCATTGGTCGTTGAGTTCTCTGTAGGATTATTGTCTTGCGGTTTTGCTGTTGGACACTTTGATGCTATATGACCTTGTCTTTTGCAGTTATACCATGACATGGGGTCTTGAGATAGGAATATACGGTACTGTGTTTCTTCATATGAAATAAATATGGATTCTGGTATGGCATTTTCTGGTGGGTTTATATATACTTGTCTACGAAAACTCATTACGTGGCTGGATTCTGGTTAATTTTAGACCAATTTTGCATAATTCGGATTGAAGAAATGTATGGGGAATTGATGGACATACGTTTGATAGTATAAGTCTCTCCGGTGTAATAAATCGTCGTGCTTCGAATTTTGTGCCATTGATCAAAACGTTTCCATGTTTATGCATAAATTCGTCCACAGTCTTTTTATTATGTAGATATACACATATACGGTTGTTTGAGATGCGAGAAGAAAATAAGATATTTTTTGGACTAATAAGTGTGCCTAAAGCAAATAAAAATTCTTCCAGTTTAATTCCTTCAATCGAAGCAAATATTATGGCGTGGTCTTTTTTTGGGAAATTTAAATTGTTTACTGCAGCTGAATATGACTGTGTTTGCTCATATGATACACTAGTTGATTTGGTTTGGACATTTCTGTAGTCAGAAATATCCATATCTGTAGGATTCATACTAATTGCGGTCCTGTCGCCTAGGGCGCAGGAGATTTTAATTGCTAGTTTCACGCACTACGAATACTTTTTTATGTATCACAAGTTACTGGCTTAAGGCTATTTTAGGAATGAAAACTCTGTTATTCATAAAACTGGTTACTCACATATAGTCTCTTGATGTCACAGTATATGGTTTATAACTTTTATATTATTTATTTTTCATATTTCACCAAACACTAAGTAAGTTTAGGAGATACGACTATATCGTTGGTGGTCAGGACCGGACTCCTATAAAGTATGTTGAATATCAGTATTTCAACACTGACACACCATCTATTCTCTATTTTAGAGGAAATATGCAGGTTGAGTGTAAAGAGTACAAAAATTACAGAAAATATCAGTTTTTCATCAATGGAGTCGTATTTTTCGCAATACGGTCACATTTTTTTTTTAACAAAACAGCTAGTATTTTAGGGGGTATTTTGATAATCCCTGAAAAATAAATAGCATTTGTTGGTATAGGATGTTATATACATACTACTCGCCTCTCTTAGAGATTTTACAAAAATCCTCAATTTGTGAAAATAAAATTAATATTCAGGGTGTTAGTAAATAAGTGCGACAAACTCCAGGAGATAATTCTGCATGAAAAAATAATGACAGTTTGCTATATAAACATATGTCCGCAAATGCTTCGTTTTCTGAGATACGGGGTGTTAAAGTTTTTCTTAAAAACTGCAGATTTATTGATTTCTCTGAAACCGGTGGAGATATGCAAATGAAATTTAGTGGGTTTTAAGAGGTACTTATTGCGCATTTTGTGGCATGCATTTAAGAATTTTACGTTCATCAGTGGCGGTCATACGGGTAATGATTTCAATTTTTTTAAAGAAAAAAATGGTACGCCACTGGAATTTTTCAAATTAAAAATCATTTTAGAATTCCTCGTTCAATTTGTGATAATAATAAATAAATTTCATTTGCATATCTCCACCAGTTTCAGAGCAATCAATAAATCTTCAGTTTTTAAGAAAAACTTTAACTTTATTTCAGAAAACGATGCATTTGCGGACATGTGTTTATATAGCAAAATGTCATTATTTTTTCATACAGAATTACCTCCTGAAGTTTGTCGCACTTATTTACTGACACCCTGTATAGCAAACTGTCATTATTTTTTCATACAGAATTACCTCCTGAAGTTTGTCGCTCTTATTTACTGACACCCTGTATATGTATTTAATTCTGCATGGATTTTGTTAAGGGTTGTGAGTACTCAAATTCCTGAATTTTCGCTCAAATTACGTTTTTCTATTACTCAAATCTGTTTTTAGCTTTTAGTTTCATGATTTTTTTTTATTTCAATGGAAATACGTAAATAAGTATTTTTTTAAAACTGTCTGTTTGTGTGTTTGTCTGTCTGTCTGCATCCACGATAACTCAAAAACGACAGTATATTGCTAAGTGCTGATTAATTTTTAGGAAACATTGAGCGTAGGCTAGGGGTTAAAAAAATGTTTAAAACTTTAAAAAATTCATACTTCTTAAACGTATACGAAATATTCAATTTATCGTTGCTTTAATTGAGATTAGATCACATTGGCGTTCGAAAAGAGTTGTTAAACACTTAAAAAAAAACATATTTCATAAAAAATATAGCAGAAATATTGACTAGTTATTTATAGCTTCGATAGATTATAACCTATGAAATGTTTCATAAAAAACTTGTTTGCATAGGCGTTCATAAATAGTGGAAAAGAGATCAAAATAAAAAAAAGTCTTAATCTTATTCGAAATAAGGAATAATTTAAATAAAAATATAGCTAATGACAAAAAGGTCACAGAAATATTGTTCTATAATAAAGTCAACTAAAGTGCGATTTACTTAGGTCATCTATAAACAATTGGAACAAAAGCGAGCCCAAATTGGACTCTTATTGTGCCTAGACAAAAGCTTGTTCCCTCGTTCTGTTTGAAAACAGAAATTAAACCTATTACGCTTATAAAAACTTACTATTACCGTATCATCATGTTGCATTACGGTTTTCTCTTTAGCACAAAGCAGTAGTTGTAGCTTTTTGCTTGAATTGCACCGTCGCCGTCGTATGCGGTTGAGAATAAAAATAAAAACAAAACAAAAATCACCCACACATACACTTTGATTCTCTCTACAGAGGAATAAAATGCCATTCGAAATCACAATCTCGGTTAAAGTGACTGGCAGTGTTTGTTTTAATTCCCCGGGATTTTGTGGCACTTTACGTTGGTGTATAACAACGCGACGTTGGTTTGTATAAAAAGCTTTGAGAACAAGGCGAATAATATACCGGGGTGGAAATCTATGAAATGTCTTCAATTGGTTCTTCAACGACTGATTCAAAAACAATATTATCAGATTCAATGAACTCTCCTAGTCATGTATTGTGGATAGCCGGCAATATTTGTCGGCTCCACCAATGTGGAGGATTTATCAGCATAATTATTTAATGAAATTTAAAATGTTTAACGATGGGACACCCTAAAAATCTAATTTAATAGAAAGCAGAGGCAGCGCACAAAAAAATTCGAAAGGCTCAAATTCAGTACGTACCCCAAAAATGTACCACCCTGGTTTTGAAAATTCTCAATTCATCCGTTATTCTTAAAACTGTTGGAGAAAACTTAAAAAAAAATCTTGAAACACTTTGCACCCTGTATCTCGGAAACAAAGCTTCCACGGTTATATTATGTTTGTATAAGATTTTCATCTTAGAAAATTATATTATATAAGCTGTCCTGCTACAAAAACCTCACTTTGCATATATTTTCAGCCTTGGCAACACGTAAGTGACAGTTGTTAGTTTTACTTCATAATTTACATTGTTGACTTTAGCCTATATCAAACGTTTTGTCAATACCAGAAAGGCCCTATTGTCCTATCGATGACACATTCCCAAAATGTGTAAAATTTTTCTCAATCGTAACAATTTTGCTCGCCTCGATATTAGTAAGTCACATAAGCCACACTTCTTCATGTTGGTCTTAAGAACATCTTTGTACCTCTTTTGCTGCCCTTCCTGAGCTGACCTTAAGCTACGAATAAAAGATTCTCACCTCACTTCACATTATACAAAGTGTAGCTTTGACTAAAAATTATTATTACCCATTATACACTCGCATCTTAGTTCGAACGTTGAGGTTATGATTATCGGAGCCTCTCGTCCTCAGTCGGCCAAAACGCTTGCCCATCTTATACGATGCTGAATTTTCATCATGCATATTTGCTGCCGAGGTAAGAGAAACTTCTGAAGTCTATCTCCGTTAACTCGAATAATGGCATATTTGAAAAAGTAAAAAATGTCAGCAAAATAAGGCATTTCTTGATTTTTAATGAACAATTCGACAGAGCTGTAAGTTAGAAAATGCTTAAACCACTCAAAAAAAATGTAATTTGTTCCCAAAATTGGGCCACGGTTGGGCTATTAGGACTTAGGCTAGGCTACCACCCTGGTTTGCAAGGTTGAAATTTCTTCGTAAACTACAGCTGCAGTAATTCTTTTCATCATATATTTACATCAAACACTGTCATAGATAAGTTCGCATAACTTAGGTTGTTTAATAATGCACGGCCTACGTAAATCACCCTGTATACGTCTACATTAAAGGAGTATATTGTTTTCTTGATATTTAAGGTTGTCCTGCTTTAGATTTTCGATAAGGGAAAGCGATACATCTCTAATCAAACCGTCACTAAATTAATTAATAATATTTTGCCAAAATTATGCCTTCAAGTTAAACTGCTAGGAATGTTGTAACGATGTTTGAGTCAAAGTCTTCTCAGCCCTTGTTGACCTCTTGTGGAGTCCCACAGGGCTCGGTGCTCGGACCTCTATTGTTTTTGATATTCATTAATGATTTACCGCTACATCTGCCATGCTCTGACCTGACATTGTTTGCAGACGATTCAACTATTGTCGATGTTGAACTGTCGAGTGATGTTCTGGCCTCAAGTATGATTAATTCACAGTCGAGGGCTGCGGACTGGTTTGCAGCTAACAAACTCTGTATGAATGCCAATAAAACAGCTACTAAAATATTTACATTACGTGAGACGGATGTTGCTGTTTCTGATGGTCTGGTAAAGTTTTTGGGTGTCACTTTGGACCAAAAGCTAACCTGGGCGGGTCATGTCGAGGTTACCATTGCCAAGTTGTCTAAGGTTGTGTTCATGTTGAGAAGCTTGAAGTCTCTTTTAATGTTTTGAAATCAGCATATTATGGCCTTTTTCACAGTGTGGCTTCATATGCTTTGTCAATTTCGGGACACTCCTGTCATGCTAGTCGGGTATTCGTAATCCAAAGACGAGTGGTTCGAATAATGACAGATTTAAAGTTTAGAGAGGATGTCAGACCTAAATTTAAAGAATGCAAAATAATTACACTCCCGTGCCTCAATATCTACAATTCAATTATGTATGTGAAAAATAATTACAATCTGTACATAAGGCATGATGAAGTTCACAACCACAATACCAGAAACAAAAATGACATTCTTCCTGAATATATGAGGTTGGGTAGAAGCAGAAATTCTGTGAATTATTATGGTCCCACATGCTATAATCATTTGCCAGATAGTTTGAAAACACTGAGCCTTGCAATGTTCAAAAATAGATTAAAAAACTACTTAATTGACCAGGCTTTTTACTTCATTGATGAATTCCTCAGCACTGACTTTCTGTTTTGATTAAGTTATATACATTTCTATGTTATTATGTTGTGTTATGTAAGATTTTAATATTTAATATGACTTGTGTAAACCTTTTTTTATAATGACATGTCTGTAATGACAATAAATTAATAGCATTTAAATAAAAAATCTACCATTCTACTGAATTATTCGATAAATCTGCTGTGAAATAGTTTCACGTATTTTTCAGTTCAATTTGCCAAACCATTACGAAAAAACCAGCACAAACCAAAACTAATGCAAAATAGTGCTCCACAACACCTCCATACTCAAAAAAAAAAAAAAAAACCCGACACATCCATAAATTAATACGAATTCCAGATTGACAAGATAAAAAAAGTAAACAGCACGCCAAATTGGTCCAGAAGATTTAACGATGTTTGCATTTCGGCGTTGGGTGCATATGCCTCTACTGTTTTTTTTTTTTATTTCGCGAGATTTTTTTTTTTTTTAATTTTTTGTTTTATTATTTTTTATTGGCATATTATGGTTAGGGTAGTATGCTGTGTGCAAAATTAGATTTTCATTCAAAATAGGGTCCGGTGTATCCTATTTGTAACGATATACTGGTATAATGTCGCATTCATTTAATGTTAGTTGATTACGATTTTCCCAGTTTAATTTGTTAATTGAAATTAGAAAATCCAGACATAGGTGACGTTAATGGAATACAGTGCCTTTTTTTAAATTCTCCATGTCGGATTAGGGTATCTCATAGATTATACAGTGACGGCAGAAAGTCAAAGATAAATTTGAAAGAAAATTGATGTGACAGAGAATTATACAGGGTCGATCGTGTAGTAGATAAATGTAATCGCATATTATTTTTTTCTTATGGAACCACCTGTATTTTTTTTTTTAATTCGCTATAAAATTCTAACAATATTCGCCATAAACAACGGCTTTCCTTCCGGTTATATTTATTTATTTATTTAAGAATACACTGCTCGTACAGAGTAATACTCCACTAACTGAGCAGGAATATCAATTAACAATACATGCTACAAATTATTAGTTACATACATTATACATTACATACATTATAAGTCAACTAATAAATTTCCGATTTAATTAACAATTTAAAAAATAGTCCTTAATTTGATTAATAGTGCAATGGAAGATATCAATAGTATCACATACAGAAGCGCAAACCGAACACATGACATACATTGGTGAGTTCAATAGAACATTAGTTCGAGCGGTTGGCAAATACAACAGATCATGACGCACACGCGTTGATAAGTTCGGAACGTGAAAATTAAAATCACTAAGTAATTCAGAGCAATCTAATTTATTATTAATTAATTTGTAAATGAATATAAAAGAAAAGTAATCACGGCGCTTGGAAAGAGGTAAAGCATGATGCCTATTTAATAAAACGTCGTGGGGAAATCCAATTCTTGGATATGAACCATCTTGCTTATACCACACATATTTATAAAATTTTCGCTGAACCTTCTCTATATTATCAGCATGAACCGAATACTTTGGGTTCCACACAACAGACGAATACTCCAAGCGACTTCGCACAAAAGAGGGTCATAACAGTTTTTATGGTTGAGAAGCACTTTGAGTTACGTATAACAAATCCTAAGGCCTTCAAAGAATTAGACACTATGTAATCATAATGAACATTAAAAGAAAGTTTCGAGTCAAACCACACTCCCAGATCCTTGTAAGTATCGCACCGCTTTAGTACAGAAGAGTTCAGTTCATAATCATATAAGATCGGAAGGTTTTTTTTTGAAAATGACATAACAACGCATTTATCAATATTAAGGTGTAGATTATTATTTTCACACCACGACTTTAGACTCATTAAATCCTGCTGCAAGACAAGACAATCCGATACTGATGTAACATTTAAATACAATTTCATGTCATCAGCATACAACAGGCATTTACAGTTCAGGGTAGATACAATATCGTTAACAAAAAGATTGAAAAGCAATGGCCCTAAAACCGATCCTTGAGGGACACCAGAAGTAACTTCAATCAATGATGACTGAAACACATTAAATTGAATGTACTGCTTACGACCAAGTAAAAATGATTTAAAAAATTGGATAAATGAATCTGTTAAACCAAAGTGTGACAACTTCCTTAATAAAATACCGTGATTCAAGTGATCAAAAGCCTTTGAAAAATCTGTATAAACGACTATCAAAAAGCTATACTTTAAACACATGATCAAGTTCATTAACAAGTCTCTTCTCCATAAGGATGATGCTCTTTGTTAGTGATATCTCACAGAAAATACAGAGGTTTCTCTCTAATTACTTTGGCTGCACTGTGACTTTCCATACTACTCACAAATTGAACTCCACTCTATGCAAAACTAAGGATCTTATCCCAACAATAAATATGTCTGGAGTCTATAGAATCCCTTGTTCAGAAAACGGCTGTAACACATACTACATTGGGATAGACACAGAAAATCTCATTCTTTTCCCCTTAACACATCTTTATCCTTGGCTAATCACAGCTTGAACACGGGCCACTACTTTGACAAGGAAACTAAACTTCAGATCCTCTACTATGGTGAGGGTATTAGACTTAATATTCTGGAAATATTGGAAATTTGTAAAAGCTTGCGGACAAATTGTATATTTTGTTTATAGTTAGTTTTAAATTTATTAATTCTATAGTTACGCACAATCCCGCTTTTAATTAATTCATTTTTGATCAGTCCCTGTATATCCCTTTGGATCGCTTCACCTATACTGTTGAAGTGACGGGACGCTACCTAAAGACAGATCTTATGTAATGGTTTCTCGCTACGTACGGTACTTTAACCGCCGCGATTAATAAAACGCCCGCTTTGATTTGTAATAGTTTATGTGAATATATTATTATTGTAATCATCGAAGTTAGTGTGAAGAAAAAGTTACTGGACTGGGTAACTGTTCCTGAGGTGCTGGCCAGCCAACTAACTGCTGAACTAAACCAGGTAACACTAAGTCCATTTTTCTCTCCAAATCTATCTCAAAACATTACAAACTTCGATTCATTCCCTTTCTTTGACTCCTTACTTCTTTTAAAACCACAGAAACCACAATAATCTATTTTGGATTTTTAATGACATCTCCCCGTATTAATGTTGATCCCGTTCCCTCTAGCTCTATGTCATTAAATTGTTATATTTAGCGGTAAATTCAAATATGTGTAGTAACTCAAGGTTTATACGTTTTACTTTATTCTTCCATAGATTTAGGTTTTGATCTTTACTTATTTCACAGAAAAAATAAAGTTTTGAGTAATTTATAAGATCACAGACATTGGATTGAGTCAGATTGAAATCCCATTTGAAGTGGTCATTGGAGACCGTCAAAAGTGGCTAAATGGGGAACCACGATTCCCAGAAAACACATCTGTCTGATATACGGACGGTTCAAAGGGAATAGAAGGGAACACAGGCATGGGAGTATACGGGCCTAATTACAGGCTCTCCGAATCTCTCGGGAAAAGTCCCACTATATTCCAAGCAGAGATCAACGCTATTAATCGTTGTGCTCAAGAATGCCTGCAGAGAGGCATCCCGGAACGGCAGATCAATATACTTCGGAGATGGGAAAAATAACAACTTAAGTCCTACTGGTGAAACACTCCAGGCCTAAGACAATCAAAAAGGTTTATCAAACCTTCAGAGGCCAACGCAGGGAAGCTTATCCAACTGGAGAGAAGCGACCTAAGGCGAATCACAGGCGTTTACGGGACACCACCCAGTGAAGTACCATCTCAAAAAGATGGGCCTAACCGAGGACGACTCTTGTCGGTTTTGCGAATACTCAACAGAGACAACAGAACACGTGCTCTATGAATGCATGGCACTTTTCTGCAAAAGGCTAAAACACCTTGGAGGGGTGACCCTAACACCCGACGAGGCAAGGAATTTAGCCCCCAGAGAAATCATCAACTTCATGAAAAGTGTGGGACAGCTGGTCAATTCATATATTATAGTCATTCACAAAAGATCTTCTGCAGGTCGAAGTGAGGGGAGGCCAAACCGCCCAAAACGACTCCGATAAAACAATTAAAAGTGTTGGTTGGGTCCAAAAGCCTCGTGAAAGTGGAGATAATTTTCGAAAGTTGAAAACTGACGCCTGCAACGAATATTAATCAAACCAACAACTTTCGAGCCTTAAATAAGCTTTGCGATGGCGACCGTCGCACGGAGATGATAGTCGAGCTTGCGTAAGTGGTATAAATTATAGTTGGAAGCTTCCAGAGCTTTGCATCAGAACACATACTATACAGAAAAATATCAGCAGGCGATACTGTATTCCATTCATTTCATTCCCTCAGGCGTGCTCAAAACAAATTTGTACAGGACTTCGGATTACTGTATCGAAATTTCAGGCAATTTGATTTTGTCTGTGTGAAACTATATGATGGATATAACTGAAACCTTGTCAGCTGCCTAGTGAGTAATGATCCTTAATAATAAAACCAAACCTAATTTTATGTTGTTGGATATTCAAAGTGCTAATCCAACACTTTTATACCCTGTAATAAATTATGTTAAACTGTAAAAGCACGTCAACAAAACTAGTAGTATACAACGTTTTTTTTCTTCCGCCATACAAATACCTTTAAATTTTTATTAAACTGAAAACAGGCGCTGAAAGACTGTCACATATTTTTAAAATAAGGGGCGCCAAAAGCCTCATCAATCACATGAAATATATTTCGTATATATTCAGTCTTATTTCCATTTTCTAAAGTGACTGCTCAATAAATTCGACTCCTGTTCAAGGACAGCGTATAGCCAGGCCCGGATTTACCATTAGGGCTTTTTTTGGGTTACTCCAACAACTATACAACTTTTTTACATGCTCAACACTCGGTGGCAGCTTTTTTTGAACTACAAGTCCAAAAAATTAGTTGTCCTCAAAAGCTTATCAAAAACTCGTTGGTCAGCAAGACACGAACCTTGTCGAGCTCTCAAAGAAAATTGACCTGTGATTTTGGATACCTTAAAATCCATAGAGAATAACAGCATTGAAAAACCATCTTGTCGAAATGAAGCATCAGGTCTTAGATCTAACCTGGAGACCCTTGAGACGGCATTTTATATCCATATTTTGGAGTAATGTTTTGGAGAGCTTTCAAAAGGTTAGTGAAAAACTTCAAAGTGTAACCACAACTTTAAGCAAATTAAGAGGACTTCTCAAGTCTTTAGCTGACTTTGTAGTTGAACTTAGGAACGACTTTACACGTTTTGAGTGTCCCATAAGTAATAGCAAATATTTTTTCGTGGATGTAAGAATTTCATTTGTCATTATGCATGATTATCCTACTTTTAATTTTTGCCTCTATGTTATTCTCAATCCCAAGCCCTCTATTTTAACTTTAACTTGAATGGTTCATTAGCAATCTTTTTTAAATTCCCTCAAAAATTACGGCAAACATTGTATAATTAAAAATAAAAGGAGAAATGATGCTAATTTAAATAGCTTTTCGAATTCTTTTGTCTAATGAATGAAAAAGAATAATGAAAAGAGGAAGAAAATCTATCGTTTCCGTTTTAAATAACAGTACGAAATAAAAATACGCAGGCCAAGAATCAAATCTGTTATTAAAAGTGAAGGAAGAGGCTAGTGACAGACAAAAAGGAATTTTACCTTTACTTGGCAAGACAAAGAAAAGTTTCGATCATTTTATTTCCTTAATTGCAGGTTCGCAGATATTTGAAAAATGAGCAAAAAAATAGGAAAACGTTTTATTATTTTAAGTTAGTTACGGAACTGAACAGAGACTTCGGAAATAAATTTTCCTGATATCATTACAAAATAGTGACATACCAGGAGTATTTTCGGCCAATTAATGAATATGTTGATTTGTAACTTTTTACATTTATATAAGAAGGAAAGAGCTGCTTTTTGAATATAATTTCAACATGGCGGCGCTTCCGGTTATACCGGAAGTGGAAGTAAACTTCCTCATCTAAAATGGAACACCATATATCTTATTATATTTTTAGATTCCTGCTCAATTATAAGTGTTTTCCTTAGCCTTTCCCTATTTTTAACTGTTTTTGAAAAAATAATTTATTTCGATTTTTTTTACCCAAAACAAGGTTTCCGGAAAAAAATCGTTATTTCATAGCCTCTATAGGTAGTAGTTTCCAATTTTGAAGGTGCTTTAAGAACATCTTAGGAAAATTATTTCTCTTGAAATGTTGAACCATAAAGTTACAGGGTGGTCACAAATTATTGTAGTATTATCTCTATTTAAAATAGGCATAAGTCAATTTTCTGAAATAGAACACCCTGTATATTATCAAATATTCTGAAAGGCAATTCAATTCCCTTTCAATTGCTATGCTATATTCCTATACCTAAATGATACGGTTTTCGAAATAAAAGCAGTTCACAATTTCAGGACCGATATTTAGTAGTTTTTTCTTTGCGAAAACGAATAGCGACAGCAAAAGACCTTCAAGGTACACTTAGGATGGCTCATCAGGTAACCATTTCCAACCAGACTGTTAGAAACAGGTTACGGAAAGGGAATTTAAAAGCAAGAAGGCCGGTACGAAAACCTGTTTTAATTCGACATCATTAAAGTATGCGATTAAACTTTGCTCGTGAACATTTGGGATGGCAACTTCGACAATGGAGGCCAGTACTTTTTACAGACGCATCAAGATTTCATCTCACTCCAATTGAACCCTTATGGGATATAGTGGACAGACGTGTCCGACGTCGTCCAAATCCACCTTAAACCATTCAGCAATTAACAGAAGCCCTAATCGAAGAGTGGGACAGTATATCACAGGAAGACATTCGAAGGCTCCTGAGAAATATGCCAAGAAGATGCCAAATAGTCATTCGTGCTGCTGGAGGGCACACGCGATACTAAAACACATTGGTTTTCAGATAGCGGAACATTGCCATTTGAAAAATGTTTTCTTTTCATTTTTTTATTGGCACTTTTTTTTAAATGTTGATCTTAGTTTACAAATAAAGGATGAGTTGAAAGTTTATTACAAGAAAATATGTGTCTTTCAGAATCTAAATGGTCATGTGTATATAACTATCACTTAATAAGTTACAGGGTTATAGCAAAGTGTTCCTTTAATTTTTTTAAGCAGTGTATTATTAAACAATGTTCACATTTATATCACTAATAGTAACCAAATTAACTAGCTAAATCATATTCAATTAGGTAACTAAAAACTAAAACTTTTCTGCAAACTACTGTACAATCTAGAAATTTCTAAATCTAAACTGTCTAGAGCAGCAAACCGCATCCCCAAAAACACACACACACACTTACACAAACACAGGCTTACATTGGGCTGTTAGATTCCCGATTAAACACTCAAAGTTGTTTGGTGTTTGTATTATGTTATACCGAAGCTAGATCTAGACTTGTTAAACTTATTAGATTATTATACCAAAACAGCCAATATTATTTATAATAGGTCGTTATAATATGTAAGCTGTTACAGCACATAGACGTGTTTTGAATGGTAATTATGTTGAGAAGTGAGTTGGTCCAAGTCGAAACTTTAATAATAATAAACAGCTTCGAACAGTAGGCAATAATTTTGTGCTTGTTAAACGTGAATTTAAATTGAATCAGTGGCGGTTATTGGTGAATAATCATAAACTTTACAATATTTTTGGTTGTCAGTAGTAATACCCCTAGGGTCTTGATAATACCGAGATAATTTTGTCATAGAGAATGCCGAAAGCGTGTTGCTTTTAATAGCCCAAGCCCGCAGGCCGAGGGCTATTTTCCTTGAGCAACTCGCTTGAAGGATTCTCTATGACAAAATTTGGAGTATTTATCAAGGCCCGAGGAGTATTCGATAAGATAATTTTTTACTTTGTAGATATCAAAAATTTGATTGTCAATCTGACGTTTAATAATTTTCAATACAAAATGTATTAGTTTTAATCAAACAAATATTATTCATTTTTATTTAAAACTACAGTTGTGAAAAGTACAATTGGTAAATGTTAAATTGGAAGAAGAGTTTGCTGAAGTTGACGGATTGTTAATTTCCACTGTTGAAGAAATTCCTCGCATGGTGTTGATTATTTCACCATGGCGTTCTTGGTTAATATTCAAGTACGGTTTAATTGAATTAGAGCTGCTATGTCCTGTTATTTTTATTAATTGCTGTTCAGGAATTCCTTTATTTGCCAAATGGCTAACTGCAGTTGATCTGTTCGAATGATTGGATATCTTTTTACACTTAGTGTCCAAACCAGTAGCTTGCGCTGATGATTTGGTCCACATATTAATTGTGTTCTTGCCTACCGGTATATTGTCAAACCATGTGTCACTTTCGGATTTCCAGAAACGATTTGGTCTCAAGAATAGGCGGCTACAATTAATATTTTTCCCCCTTTTGGATAATAATTTATGGAATAACCGAACAGGACATGCACTTTCGTTTGCAATATCTGGAACAAGCCACTTACTATTTGTACAACTTTTCGATCCTCCTTGGCATATGTTACTGAATATTGGATTGTATTCAATTCTGTTGGTTGGCGTTCCATCATTATTTTTCTCAATCGTGAAATAATCTATAAGGCAATCAGCTGGTTAACCACCTCGCCAAGGTAACTCAACAGCTGCAATATACATACATGATCCAATGATTCTAGCCAAATCACTTGAACTCAAATTTGATGAACTGCATTTTCATTTGTTTGGATCCTGCTGTAATCTTTTACGTTTTGCATTTCTTGCATCTCGCGCATTTTTGAATATCACACTAGTAAATGGGTCGAATACAATTTTGAAGTCATTGAAGTATTTTTCCTGGAATAGCCTACTCGTAGTATTCCAAATTGTTTTTACAGTTGCTTCTTTATATTCAGTTCCGTCAGTTTTTCTCATATTTACCGCATAATCTTTCAATATATTAGCCAAATTATACAAACTCGTTTCAGCATTCAGTTCGTATTCTCTGGTCGCACAAAACTCGAGAAATATTTTCCATACATATTTTTTTGACTTGATTGTATTTTTTGATATATTATTAGATATAATATCATTAATTGCATCGTCAGATGCAATACCAAATCTTCGCGACATTTTTAAACCAGTTGTCAGTTTGACGTTTAATTAATTTTTAATAAAAAAAACACCAAACTGAAAACACCACATGTAGGGTATTATCGCTGTAATCCAGAGGTGATTGGATGAAATTTGACACATTACTTAACTTATTATATTTAGTAAAAAATTATCAAAGAAATCCCTAAAGTTGCTTTTATAACAGCAACATTCTACGGCCTAGAATTCTCCACCATAAGCCCCTTCTGCAATGGATGGGTTCACAGTGAGCTCTAAAACACTAGTGTAACCTTCTAATACATCCAATTGATTAACAAATACCACAAAAGTAGGAGCAAATATGAATGCATTAATGTTTTAGGGGGTCTTGTTTATGTTTAAAAAAATAAATGTTCAAAATGCATTCCATTTTCTCGAGTGACGAGTTGGCATGGTTTTCTTACAGATCTTACAATATTAAGTAAGTATTTTTATTGGTTTTAAAAATACTTAAAACTTCCCAGTCAGAGACTGCAAAACAAAAAAAAATTGCACAAACATATATTATCAATATTTAATGTTCAGTAATCAATTTCAAATTGAAATGCCATAAAAAACTATTTTATTACTATAGTAGTAGCTATTTTTCTGTATTATTTAAGTTCGTGGCATGTCGCTATTCGACATATAAAATAAAGCCGCTAGGTTGAGAAGAGGAAATCGTAATATTTTTGCGATATTAAATTCTTTCTCTATATCCAATAAAAATGAAAAGGAAATTACATTCACCTGACGCCTTTATCGTTTTTCGATGAAACCTACCTCTATTTTCTCATATTTCATGCATAGCTTTAAGATCAAAAAGCCTTAAATTGTAACCTCTTGCGTAATAGTTTTTTCAAGATGAACATAATGTTTTTATTTGTAGACGGTCCTACGATTTATATTTCCTGGAATCAGATACCATCTATATCTCTATCAAATATAAAAATTAATTTATAATATTAGGTCATTCTAAAAGGCCATAGAATAAATCATTGCTTTTTGATGAAAATAAACTGTTGCCCTCGAGGCACGAATAGCTCTCCATATTTAAGTGTAAAAGTAATAATTTTATGAACTTTTTGTCATTTATCTAAATTTAATAAATTTTTGTTTTGTTTTAGACATCAGCATTTTTTTTTAAGTATCGGGTTTTGTTCATTTTTCATCTCTTTGGAGGCACTATTTATACGTACATATTTTATATTTCAGATCTTCTAGGCCACGTTCTTTTACGCAAAATAATTGATTTTTTTTAGTTTTATTATAAAATTTATTTTGCCCCCTTTTCTACTATTTACGAACCCCTATGTAAACAAAATTGTTATGCTGCATGTTGTAGGTTATCAACGCTATATATAAGTAGCCAATTTTTCTGTTATATTTGGAAAAACATTTTTTTTTTCATTTTTGACCCTTTTTCGAACGCCTGTTTGAACCAGTTCATTTATGTAACATTTTTTAGGTTATATTCTATCACAACTACGAAAAATTATTCCCTAGTCCGAATAAGTTTAGGAAATATATATTTTTTAAGTTTTGACCCCTTTTCCACTATTTACGAACGCCTATGAAAGTAAGTTATTTATGACACATTTTATAGGTTATATTCTATTAAAGCTATAAATAATTAGTTAATATTTCGGCTATGTTTAAGAAGTACGTTTTTTTTTAAATATTTTTTACCTCATTTTACACTATTTTCGAACGCCAATGTGGTCTAATATTTTACGTTCAATATTTTAGGTTATATTCAATTAAATGCGTAAAAAATTATGCAGTATTTCGGATAAGTTTAAGAACTATGAATTTTTTTAATTTTTGAACCCTCTTTTAAATCCCTTGCCTACGCTCAATATTTCCTAAAATCTAATCAGCTCCTTGCCATGTCCTATAGTATTTTTGTACCAAATTTGGTTAAAATCTGTTAAGTGGTTTTTGCGTTTTCGTGCATAGAGACAGACAGACAGACATTTTTTTAAAACTACTTTTATTTAAGTATAAAATGACCAAAAACATGTATTTCCCGTGAAATTAAAAAAAAAAATTTTTCATGAAACAAATAATCTTGAACTTGTGACTCTTTTTTTTGACGTAGTTGAAGCTCATAATAATATGCTCGTGAAGTATTTACTGAACAACTTCGTTTAACAAACCAAACCTGAATATCTGAAATATTATTTTTGCCTGGCATTTCTTTGTAAAACATTCTCTTTCAAATAAAAAAATGTAAATTTACCTGATGAAAAACTTTTCTAATTATTCTGTTTCATACTTTGGCATTCTGCATAAACGCGGTGTAGGTAGGTATATGTAGTCCAACACATTTTCTAACGCGATTTCCTCTGTATAGCAAAGCTAAAACATATCTAAATTTCACTCACTCTCACAAACGAGTTTTCATTATTTCCAACAAAATTTTCACTCGTTTTGCATTTTGGACGTTGAAAAGCAAACAAAACTTCCACACCTACAATTATATTTGCATACAGTTTTCATGTGGAAAATCACTTCTGGTATTTGTTGCGCACAATGCAACATGATGAGGATGAAGAAGCGCTTGGTAGTGCCAACCGTAGCATTATGACGTATTATCAGTATTATAATCGCAACAAAACGTATCCAGGGTGTACCTAAATTATCTAGGATAATATCAAATTTCATTCATTATTTGGGGCATCAAGATAGACTAGAGGTTTGAAAATTGGGATCTGTGTTGTTGTTGGGCAAACAGATTTAAAAGCTGTCCTCATGCATTTTAACTTCAGACAATGATCAGTACGGTTGCCACATTTTTGATTGCAATTTTTGGGAAAAACCTTATTATGAATTATAGTTAACTTAGTGTTTTTGGATTTGCTAATCTGGATTTATTAAGTACTGGAAAGCAGTGGTAAGTCGCTACCTATGTCATCTTTAGAATTCTCTGCGGAATCTAATTTTACATCATAGATACCTATAAAGAGTGAAAATCAAGTTGGAAGCATATGATCATCACACTACAGCCACAGCTCATCAAGAAAAAATTTAAAATTACATTTCTTTCATGAGTTTGTCTATGTGTTATGTTGAGGTTAGATTCTTAATATTGTTAATTTTTCAGAGCTCTTTCGACAGGATCCTTACTCTTGCGGTTGGAATCTCTCGATAAGAATCTTACGATTGCACTTTATCGATTAGACTTTTTGCGAATAATCAAATTTACCATAATTCAGGAACGAGACTAGACTTTGGTTGATTTGTAAATCTAGTAAGATTGGTTACGGACTTCGTGAAAGCTAGCGAAGATCAGTGAGTGAACTTGGTGGATCAGGAGCTTGGATTGCCTGACCGATTGGTAGCTGACTGCGGAGGTAGAGCACACAGGGTGAGTCTCTTTCAATCTATCTATGATTATTTTATCTATCTATTTTACGAACTTTCTGGCATTCAGTAGTTAATGTAATTCAAGTGACATTTATTTTCCATTTAACTAATAGTTCACTGATTTCTTCTTTCAATAATTAATATTACCTAACTATAAACATTTGATATTTAAATTCAGGGCTAGGATTACCTATTACTGAAGTCTGTTAATATTTTCTCTAGTTTAAAATCAATTCTGTAGAAACATTTGCTATTTAAGCTCAAAGTCAAAGTTAGTCTCGGAGCTGCAAGTTTTCATTTAAATAATTAATTATTTATGGTAAAAAATGGAATAATATTTTTCTTTGTTTTTCTTATATCTATTTTTACAACATAGATTCAAAAATAAAAATGCAATTTTACCTTATTTTTTTAAACGCATTTTTATTCGTGTTGACCTAGATATAAGTGACAATTGTGCAATAATAATTTGATATTCATTGAAGTTCTCAGGTATCTTAGCGTCAAAGTAATTTCATTGAATGAACCGAATTGGTCCCGTCTTGGTCCTATCGACCAAAATACTACACAAGAATTTCAGATTGTTACACAATCTAGTTTCTCCATAATCGATCGAAACCCTTGCCGGTGTACGAAGTTAGTCTTCTACTAATTAAGTTTTACAGTACCCAGGGTCAGCAAGGAACCCAACCCAACCCGACATTTCAATTCAATGAAATGGTACAGAAATTAAAATGTCTTGTATTACACATGGTAAATTTTATTTTTTGTTTTAAATATTTTTATGTTGTATGTTGTGACTGTTAAATAAATAAAAAAGTAATAACTTCTATATTGCTATATGAAAAAAAAAAATTGTTCCTGAAGAAGATACAGGGGTTGACCTCTCAGTTTGTTTTTTACGTACGGGAATAAAAAGAAGTCATTCGGTGTTTTGAGCCGATGTGGGAGAGCTCCCATTGTCGTGGTGAAGAGTGATCCGTCTTCGGCGGTTGGTTTTCCTGATTGCTTGGCAGTGCTTCGTGCGCGAACAACTTTTGTTGCATTTGGCTCATCTTGAAACACTCCTACAATCGACTGCTGTTTACTTTCGGGCTCATACGCGTAAATCCACGATTCATCACCTGTCATGATGTCATAGACGTGTTTCGAAGCACCGCGATGATATTTTTTGAGCATTTCTTTCGACCAATCGACACAAGCCTTTTTTTGAGCGATTGACAAATTGTGTGGCATCCAACGCGAACAAATTTTTTTGACAGTCAAATGTTTATGCAATATTGAATGTATGCTGGTCCCACTAATGCCTAAGGTTGTCTCAATTTCTTGATAGGTCGCATGACAATCTTGCAATATCAGTTCGCGCACAGCATCAATGGTTTTCGGAACAACAACTGATTTTGGACGACCTTCACAAAATTCGTCTTGGAGTGAACTACGACCACGATTCAATTCACCATACCATCGTAAAACACTGATCCTTGATGAAGCTTCATCGCCAAAAATTGAATTAAGTTCATCCATGCACTGTTGTAAGAAATAATCGCACGAAAACGTTCACGATTTAATTCCATTTTTGGGCCGAGATGAATCTTTTAAGTTACTGTAAACAACACAAATAGCGCTCGTATGTCAAAACGTTCTGAGTACGTATAACCTCAAAAATGTCCAACTTTACGATAGAGCTGTCAGTTGCCAGGGTTGCCAAATCCCGAAATATAAAAGGCAACCCTCGTAGCATGGGCTGTCGAAAAGTTGAAAAAAAAAATATTGACATGAAATTATACAATTTCGATTAAGCGCACGTGTTTCAATATTTGAACCTCATCCCCAAGAAATAGTCAAACAAGTACCTAATTAAAAAGAAGCTTCAAGAAATCAAAAAAGAAAAAAAAAACTAAAATCAAAAGTGCTGGTCGTCATTTTGAGTCTGTCTTTTCAGTCGGACTCAGAGTATGAACCCACGCGCCGCCAGTGATTTTCTCTAGTATCATGCGTGTCTTTTTTCCCGCTCTATCTCCTCCATACCTCTTCACCCCCCGCCTAACAAGCGCATTAGGATGATTTAACGTACTTACACGCACATGAGTAGAGTGTCGGAGCAAAAATGATAAATGTCTTATTTAGCATATACCCAACACACCCCGTTCTACACGCAGGGGGTAGTATTCTAGTAGATACCTATATGGTTTTTGGTCGTCTGCGTTGTCTCTCTGTTAAATTTATGTAGTCCGGATGCGAATATAAAAAGCGTTTGGGGTAACATTTTTTTCAAACTTTTCCCTCTTCATTATGTTTGACAACGTGGAAATTCGGGGATGTTTGGATAAGCAACATCTGGAGTTGGTGGTTTTTTGACACAAAATGAATTTAAATTTTTATTTGCCAAAGTTAGAAAAACACTAAATTCCTTCAAACACTCTTCCAGATCTGGAATTCGTGGAGGATTATTACAATCTTCTCCCCGTAGACATAAAGAGCTGCCAATCAGAGACTGTATTTAAAAAAAAGTTAAAATTCTTTTTGACGAGCAACGCATTCTACAATTTGCAAGAGTTTTCTGCTGTGGCTCAATAATTTAATTCTTGTGTTTTCCTTTGTGTGATTTTGGCTGTCTTATCTGTGTTACCTGTTGTGTTGTAAAAAAAGAGAACAGAAAAAACAGAATAAACCATCAAAACATAATTCAATATAATAACAGAAACTACAAATAAGTAGGTATATACTCTAATTCACCAAAACAAGCCCGACATTGTGGCAACAACATACGCGAGCGTGCTGTGGTTGATATCAAGCAAGTGCGATACTCTGTTAAAACCGTCACAAATATAGTGTACAGGAGATTGAAGCATTATGTTGGTACGACAAGGATCCTCGTAAAATGTGAACCTAAGCCTGCCAGCCTGTCGTGGTATTAGAAAATTCAGTTTAGACAATAAATACTCACAGTCTGTTGAGCCATGCAATAGACTGTGCAAAAACTTAACGGCTAGCAGTCATCGACGGCTTTCCAGTGAGGTCTCCCCGCACTCGAATAGTAAAATCTGATAGTCAGCTCTCCTCTGCGGATAAACACCATAATCCCTAAATATCAAGTATTTCAGAAATCTTCGATGCACCGCGTTTAGAGTCTCAGCATGTCTATCGTAGATAGGGTGCCATACAAATTGGCAATATTCCAGTCTGGATCTTATAAAAGCACTAAATAAAATTTTAAAAGTTTTGGTGTTATTAAAATATTTACAATTTCTTAGGATAAAACCAAGCAGCTTAGTGCAATGTCGCGCGACGTGCTCCACATGAGCCACAAAGGAGAAACCCTCATCAAAATAAACACCCAAGTCCCTGAGAACCGTCTCTCGATTCAAGACAGAACCGTCAATGTAATAATTAAAAGTAATTCTATTATCTTTTCTCGTATAGGTCACCACATTACACTTGTCTATATTCAGATGCAACTTGTTTCTATCACACCAGTCTGCAAGAAAATGCAAGCATCTTTGAAGATACAAACAGTCGTCATGGCTACGAATTTCATGAAAAAGTTTTAAGTCGTCGGCAAACAGTAGCCCAGTGCATAACACACAATCGAAAATGTCGTTAATAAAAATAATAAACAGCAATGGACCTAAGTTGGATCCCTGTGGTACGCCTGATGTAGGTACAAACTTGAATGACTCATACCCTTCATATTTCACAAACTGGCGACGGTCCAATAGATAAGATTTAAGTAGGCCGACCAACCCCGACGAAAAACCAAAATTTTCAAGCTTTTTCGATAGAACATAGTGGTCGATCTGATCAAAGGCTTTTCTGAAATCCGTATACACTACATCAATTTGACCACGCATGTCCAAGACTTCACAAACATGCTGTGAAAAGCAAGCCAAGTTTGTCGCGCATGATCTACCTGAGAAAAAGCCATGTTGTTTAGCTGTAATATAATTTTTAACAGTGGAGAATATATATTGATACAACACTATTTCAAACAATTTAGAAAAATTACACAAAATTGAAATAAGTCAATAATTAGTAATGATACTAGGGTCTCCCTTCTTCAGAATTGGAATTACTTGCAGTTTTCCACAAGTCCGGAAATGTGCTGGTTCGTAGAATTAAATTAAAAATATGACACAAGGGATTAGATAAAGGATAAATACAGTCATCCCTGATTACACCCGGAATTGTGGAATTACCACGTTTGTTATTTATATAAGACCAAAATCTAGCCGGATCGCGTTGCAAATCTCTCTCGATAGTTGACAGATATGTGCTAAAATCAGTCGTTTCTGAGACTTGATCAAGCGCCTCAACTCAACGTATTTAGACCTGTAATAATCAGATCCAAGCTTACTATAGTTTCTATAAGTGTTTTCTTTATTAAAAATATTCACAATTAACTCAGCAGAGTACCAGACTGGAAATCGCCGATGCCGTTTGGATTTATAAGGAACGCATTTTGTTGTGTTATTTTAATTTTACTTGTGAATGTACCAATTTATGGTTAATAAAGATATTATTATTATAACCCAACCCAATAACTTATTTATCCATTTTCATTCTAGAATTTCATAATACAAAAACTTGTAAAATTTCAATCGATTCATAGAAGAAAAGTGGAAAAACTCAATCTGACATATTATATTGTACAATGCCGTGAGTTAGATTTAATGGTTCTAATCAATTTTGGCTCTTTTAACGTTGCTGGGAATATAAGGGATTTACAATTAATTGAAGAAGTGTGGAATGAATGGGTGGTCGGTTTGTTCAATCAATAGCCCCTGCTGCCTGCGTCTATATATACTATACAGTTGGGATACCATACGGTTTTGCTTTCGGATAATCATTTAGACGAATGCGATTTCAAAGGGGATATTGAATACACGTGTTTTTTCCCTGGAAGTATTAAGTTCTTTATATAGAAAGGCGTCTATTCAACAGTTTGTGCCAGGAGATTATTTCATATAAAAAACATCTAAATCAACTGCATTAAGTTAGTTTAGTACACAGACTGTATCAATTAGAAGTCCCACCTAACTTTTTAGTTTTTTAAGATAGTGGAATGGTTTAATTTTATTGTAGTGCAGTTTTTGGAGGGTCCCCAATCAAAATCGCTATACTCGTTGTTACTTGCCTATCCATACCCCAACTTTTCGATACCACTTTTATAGTACAATTTCTCTTTCTCGTCGAAATAGGCTTCAGTTTCAGCGATTACTTCATCATTGGACTTAAATTCCTTTCCAGCAAGCTTTTTCTTGAGATATGAAAACTGGAAAAGGTTGCTGGGGGCTAAATCTGGAGAATACGGTGGATGCGTAAGAAATTCGAAGCCCAATTCATTGAATTTTGCCATAGTTTTCATCGATTTGGGACACGGACACTCAGCTGACTGTCTTTTGGATTCTGGTGTGTAATAGTGAAGCCATGTTTCATCCATTCTCACATATCGACGATAGAATTCTATTTTATTGCGTTGAACAGCACCAAACACTGCTCAACTTCTTTATCTGGGTTATCTAAAGAATGAAGTTTATCAAACCCGTGTCGAAAGTTTAGCAGATCTTACGAATAAAATAGAAGCAGAAATAAATTTTCCTAACAGCCATCCAGATATTATAAATGTAACGGAACACATCGAAAGATATCGGCTTTGTGTCCAACATAGAAAATCTAACTTAGCCTACATAACAGAGCCAAAACATATTGTTTGTTCGTTATTGTTATATTTGTTTATATTATGATTTTTGAACGTTAAAATATTTCTATAACAGTTAGGTTTTGGTATAGGGCATGTTATATCTGTTGTACACAATCTTAATCTGAGGTTTAAGGGTTTGTTGTCTCCTCCTGCTCATCGCACCTTGTTATTCGAGCGATCCTTTTCCTATACCGTTTATAGCATCTACAATGGAATTCCTCACAATTTTAAGACTCATAAAATAACAACATTTCGTGTACTTCTTAGAAGAAAATTATTAAACTTGGTTTAATTTTCATATTGTGTAGTGGTTATGATTTCGAATTTAATTTTATTTTCTTTTTGTTATTTTTCTTTCTTTGTATTCATTGCAGTTCAAATTGATTTAGTTAATTGTAAGTTATCGGGAACTGTTATAGATGTAGTAGTATAAAGTGTTCATTTTTCCGTACGGGTTAGAATATCAAAATCAGTTTTACTGCCTTCTAACCCCTTTTGCAGTTATTTTTTTGGCTTCTTGTAGTTATGATTGCAGTTGCTATATTGTAATTGTGATTGCGTTTTTATTATGTTTACACATTATGCATTGTAAATTTGACTTTATCTATGACTGCCAATAAACTGTTTATTATATAAATATGTGATGGACCCTGTATAAACTACAGCACAATATTGAAAATCTAAATAATAGGCTCAATTTTTTAATTGAATTGAAAAATTGGTCTGGCCGTTTTCGACGCTTGATTGATTCGCACAATTTAATTGTAGTGATAGAAAATGAGAACCAATTAAATGATGATGAAGAGCCACAAGATTATCGCTCTGTTATAGTATCTATCTTGCCAAAATTGTCTAAAGTTCTTGAAAGAATTGTTTCTATGCAGCTAACAACATTTTTCGTAGCTTAGCAATATGCCGATTATTTTCAGATAGAGTTTTCATATGGCATTGACAGCATTTATTTTGCAATGAAGGCTATAAATGGTGATCTTAAAGCTATTTCATTATTACTTCGTTTCAAATAAAACTGAATCATACGGTGTTGGTTTCAGGGAATACTTGTATGAACCTTGGGGTTTCTCTTAATTCCAGACTTAGATTTGATTCTTTGGAAATTAATATGATAAGGAAAAGTTATTTCAAGCCCAAAATGTTATATTTCTCTAAACAATCATTCTTTCAGGGCTCTATTATTGCGATGTCTTATACTATTGGCCGTACTTAACTGTGACTAATAAAAGAAGCTTACAAAAGGTTCAGTTCAATATCCTATCACTTTGGAGCTTTGAGCTTTAACCTAGCCTAATGGGAAATCCACATTTACACACCTATGCAGTTTTAATAGCTAAAAAACCGTCCATAGCCAAATAGTTGCCTATTTTTAATGCCTTTAAAATCTTACTTTGTTAATGGCTTAAAATGTTACAGAAGAATTTGAAAAGTAAGTTAGATTTAACAAGTTATCTCACTACAGTCCGTAAACTTTTTCTCCAGTTAATCGACTTATTTTTTCCAAGTCCTGTTAGCTATTTTAAATAATAAATCTCGTTATGTCTTTGACCCGAAAAATTGCCATTTTTCTTCTTAAGCTTTTTTGTTTGCAAAAACATTTTTGACACGGTGTTTTTCCATAATTAATTGTACTCAAAAGGGAAGTGTTCTTTTTTAAGCGCAACATCGATCATCTCTTGTACTCGTTAAACGGATATTATAGGAAGTTTGTCAGCGTTTTTTTTCTTTTTTAGTAGAAACAGGTCACGTAAAAAATTAATTTGAATTAATTGTCTGGTATGGGTCTAATAGTGCCAGAACTGATTGGTATATTCTTCGTTCCGGGTTTATGTTTGCAAATCATTATGTATATAAAAGAAAAGTGTTGGCTTCGATTTAAATTTGATGGTAAAGGTTGGGAGTTCGAAACCGGTAAATATAAGAGAACACATCCGTATCAAAGAGAATAAAAGGGTCTCTGAAACTAGTAGCAGAACCCCTACAATATTCCAGGCAAAAAGTCGTGTACTGGAAAAGGCTGAAATAGCTTGGAAAGGTTGCTTTAACATCCGAAGAAGCAAGGGAATTAACTATTGGACGATTATCAAGTTCAGGAACATTTTGGGGCAACTAGTGAGCTCTAGATTAAAATCACTCACAAAAGATCTAGTTATTTAGTATATTAAGGGCCTAAACGACTTCACAAAGAACTTCGGACCATAGCAGGATTAGTCCTATATGGATTCCAAGGCAATCCTACATTCGAGGGCAATGATAAAACATATTGGCTAAATAGATCGGCCTCTGCAGCCCTATATACTAATCTGGCACTGAACTCCACAGCTAAGTAGAAGCTTTTAGCTTAGTCATTTTAAAAGAAAGTCGAAAACCATTATACTTTCATTATTGAAGCAATTTCGAGATCAACAAACGTGGTTATATCTCATTGTGATAACCACACAATCAACGACAAAATTTTTAGGGTTATTACTTGCTACGTGAGGGGCATTGAACAATAATTCAGTATTTGCCGAGATCGTTCTAATTTTGGAACGTAAAAGCGTAGAGTTTATGTTCTGTAAATTGCAATTTGTCGCAACGAGAAACGTTTCTTTGCGCGCTTCTGATGATATCTCGAGTAAAATCAGCCAAATTGTGTAAAAGCGAATCGACAAGAAGTTATGTAACATTACAAGCTACATACATAGTTATGGTTTTTATAAAATTCTAGTTGCAAAGAACATTTTCTAAAGAGCTTATAGTCCATCATATAACCTTTTTAGTTGGATTTTCGTAATTAAAGCTCCGCTAAATTTAATGATTGGTTGGAGAACGATTGCACACAGCTTCAAACAGATCTGTGTCTGCTCTCAGAATGGTATGATCTAAATCTGAATAAATGTAAGTCAGTAACATTTACAAGACGTCAAGATCCAGGTTTGCGAAACTACACCACACCATCGATAATTCAAACTTGGAACGCTGCGCTTTAATCAAAGATCTTGGTGTATACTTGGATAGTGATTTATCTTTCAATTACCACATTGAGCAAATTTCTGCTAATACTCTGCGGATGTTAGGATTTATTTTTAGACAGACCAGAGAATTCGACAACATAGAGTTTCTATTTCGCCTTTGTTGTGTCTATTTTGGAATTCGCTACGATCATTTGGTCACCCATCTACCGTGTTCACAGAGATTGGAGAGTATCGCACGTAAGTTTTTAAAATATTTGTCATTTATAATTGATGGATATTTTCCTGCTCGCGGGTGTGATCACGGCCTGTTACTGACTAGGTTCGGATGTCGGCCTTTAGCCGAGAGACGCATCATCGCATCTCAGATCTTTCTTTTTAAGTTGATTAATTAACAATATGTTGGATTGTCCTCGGTTGCTTCAGCAGCTATGGTTTCGTGTCCCTAGGGTTCACTCTATCAATGAGACCGTTGATTTTTTTGAGGTATCGCTCGATTCTTTTAAGAATAGTTTGGAAACATGTTTGCGGGCTACTGATTTAGACTTGTTTTGATGAATTGTGTTCATGTGTTAATTGTTTATGGTTATTATTAATTGTTTTTGTAATGATCCCGATTTTCTTTCATTGTGATGCGTGTATTTCTATTTTTGTATTTTTCAGTTAGTTTTAAGTTTGGTATTATTGTATGCTAATGGTACGCAATGTTTTTCTTTGTGTAAGATTTTGTCTTGTTATTGGGTAGCAAAACCTGTTAGACAATAAAGAGATTATTATTATTATCTCAAATTAAGCAAACATTTTAATGTTATAAGTTTTTTTTTTTTTTTAATAAATAAATAAATCAGAAATAAATACATCGATCCATGTACGCTACTGTTTTTTTTTTAACCGAAAACCATCACGAGGTACATTAATATTCCTGGTACAATCCTCAGCCGCCTTTCCTGCTCCCTATTCGAATTCCCAATAATCAAAAGCACAACACAATATTATTGATGTATCTATCGGATCATGACGTTCAACTTTGATAATTAACGATGATAGCAGCGAGGTAGAAATCTGGTTATAGGCCATCTCGATTGTAAACGCTTTATCGGCTACGTGTATTCATAGATTACTCGTATACGTCCAGAATGTAAAGGTTCAGAGAACATGGTTTTAGGGTTTTTTTTTTAATATTTGCCCAGTTCATTTCTATACAGTTTTTTAACTTCTCATTAAACCGTATTGTGGAACTTTAATCGACATGGGATGGGACAGGTTGATAAATATCGCATATTCTATTTCTCAATAAGTCATGTGGAATATTGTACAGGCCTTTAGAGGATTCTAATTAGATTTCACTTTAGATATTGGAACTTTAACTAGCTGTACATACATACATCGATACCGGAAGTAGGTGTCACCTTGCTTATTTCAAATAGAACACCGTATATATTATTACAGTTTTGGATTCTACGTATTATTATTATTATATTATTATTATTATTATGTCAAAAATGACGTTTGTGGGCTTTAAAAGCATTATGTAGTGTAGCATGTAGTGCAATATGTCTTACCCTGTATATGTAGTGCAATATGTCTTACCCTGTATATTTTTATATATATAGTACATATTATAAATATTATTAGATAATATTTATAATAAATTATGTAGTCTTGCTGTGTCATCAATAACTACGATTGACACAGTTTACCTAATCTAGTTTTAAGAATAATTAAGAGAACCATTTTAGCTTTAGTAATAACTACTAGCATTTGTAACGGTATATCATAAAATATATACTTCCTAATTAGATATCCGAGTTAGTTTAATTTAAAATGTCCCCTGAATCTGGAGGTATAACCCAATAATATACGGGGACACTACATGGCGATCCTGCCGCGGAACAATAGTTTTAGGAAATATTCAGAATTAGACGAGATGCTTTTCAATCCAGCAAGAAGCAGACCCTATAGGTTTCAAGTAAAACTTCTTTAAAATAGGAGTTGGATGCTGCAACAAAATGGACAATCAAAATAGAACACGTAATATAAAACTGTAATCATGGATCCGAAAAAGGAAAGAAAATATAATGGAGAGTAAATATCCAATAATGGGTCATTATCAATGGTTAAATTACGGTATGTTGTTTTGTTTTAAATATACGTGTTGCAGACATTTCATAATAATAGGTGTTTAAATAATAAAAGTGATATAATAAAAACAAATAAACATTGATGTTACTTAAATAATAGCATTTTTCAAACTACTTTAGAATTTAGGGCAAGGTTACAAATATTTTGATTAAATTGTTTTGAATAAATTTTATTTATTTTAGTAAAAAAAAAAGAATGGGATGTACGTATATAATTAAGTATATTATTTTTTACGTTTATAAGAATATTTTTCATAGATTTATATGTATTTTTATAATTGTCTTATTCAAGGGAATGTTTTACCAATTATACCTATATTTCTTATGGCTTAATTCGGAAATTCATTTGCAATTACTTAGAAGTTTTAGTAATTTAAATTCTTAAATATTGTTTATTTTATACTGCATTCATCAATTTTATTAATTTTTTTTCGAATTCTGTTGGATATGTTCATACTTGAAGTTTTAAGATATACTTAATTACTTTATATTTTGTGCTACGTATTTTTTTTTTGACAGGTTATCTTTATTCATATCTGTATTCTCTAAACTTATTAAAACCGGATGATGACGTTATTATTATAAAAAATATTTAGTGAAATATCAATACTAAATTTTAAAGATCCAAGTTCAACAAATGAAAGTAAAATGTCAAAACTTGAGATAAATAATATAAACAATTTCTTTAAGTTACCATCAGCAAGAGTTATAATAATGCCCGCAGATCTTAGAATATCATCGGGAATATAACACAAGTTAATTAAAAATCAGTATTTTCGATCATTAATGGCAATAAATCTTTAGAGAATATAATTGTCTAAGCTCAAAGCATGGCTGATGATCCTAATATTGAAGAAGTTGAATTAAAATTGAATAAATATGAAGTTATAAATTGAAAGTATTGTTTCAAGAATAAAGGTGAAATAGAGTATCATGATTAATTAATGGCAACTATTCTTCAGGGAATGCATTGTCTAAGCTACGAAATTTAGCTTGCAATCATAATATTCAGAGAGAGAGAGAAGTAATTAGAAGAAGTTGCTGACAGGAATTTAAAGAAACTAAATATCATATAAATTGTAATTATAAGAATCCTCAAGTTGTTGAAAATAACTTAATAAAAAAGTCAAATTCGAAATAACGTATAATACACGAAAAGATTAAAATTTAAAATATCGACTGTATATCCTCAAATACATAGTATCTCTATAGCCTTTTAGTTTATTATTTTGATTGACATCATAGAAGGTATACAAATATTATTGTAATCGATTGGTATCTACATTCTTATATTTATTATTAT
The DNA here is from genome assembly GCA_911728435.2 of Apoderus coryli. Classification (NCBI taxonomy): domain Eukaryota; kingdom Metazoa; phylum Arthropoda; class Insecta; order Coleoptera; family Attelabidae; genus Apoderus; species Apoderus coryli. Next base: position 43,677,450 of record OU452199.1, on the reverse strand, counting down.
AAAATTTATTATAAGTAATATATGTTTCGATTTATAATTAAATAACGAGTAAACATAAAATAAAAGTGCAAGTGAAAAAAAAAACAGTTACATAATTTGGGTAACAAATATTAAGTGATTTAGTGTTTGAGTAATTAAAGAAGATATTTCAATTTTACGTATTTTAAGTTTATATAAGATCATTACTAAGTAGATCGTATCATTATGATATTATTTTGAAGACATATTTCACTATTTTTTTTTCAAGCCAACATTTTAATTTTTCAAATAAAAACCTACCCAACTAGTTTAGAGCAAAGAATGTACCTAATTCCTGGCCAAATTAAGTCCATTCCCTTAAAGGGGGGTGATGTAGTGCAATATGTCTTACCCTGTATATTTTTATATATATAGTACATATTATAAATATTATTAGATAATATTTATAATAAATTATGTAGTCTTGCTGTGTCATCAATAACTACGATTGACACAGTTTACCTAATCTAGTTTTAAGAATAATTAAGAGAACCATTTTAGCTTTAGTAATAACTACTAGCATTTGTAACGGTATATCATAAAATATATACTTCCTAATTAGATATCCGAGTTAGTTTAATTTAAAATGTCCCCTGAATCTGGAGGTATAACCCAATAATATACGGGGACACTACAAAATTCATTATTTATATATCAAAAACAAGAAATCCCTTTGGGATTTCCCAGTCGTCTTGTGGTAGTCTTATCTATGACAAAAGTCATTGAGGGTTGTAAAAAAAAAACTAAAAAAAAAATAAAAAAAAAAAAAATTAAAAAAATTAATTAAAAAAAAAGTATTGCCAGAGCTGGGACCCCTAACCTTTCGCATGCGAAGCGAACGCTCTACCAATGACGCTACAGAAACCTGATAACAAATATTGTATTTTAATAATTTTTTTTGAACATTTTTTAACCATCCTGTGCAATAATTACAAAAACCAATCTAAAAAACTAAAAAATCTGAAAATTTTTCTATTACGCTCTACCGTACCTAAAAATATTAAAAATAAATAGAAACATTTTTGAGTTACCCCGTAGATCACATGTTTAACCACCCTGTGCAATAATTTCATAACCAATCTAAAAAACTAAAAAAATCTGAATATTTTTCTATCTATTATGTTCTACCGTACCTAAAAATATTGAAAATAAATAGAAACATTTTTGAGTTACCCCGTAGATCACCTCTAGGAGCTTGTAGTTACACGGTAAAGAAATCATGAATTCAAATCTAAAAAAATCAAAAGATAATTCGAAATATTACATTTTTGTCCTTAAAAAAAATTCAAAAATCCATTTTTGACTCACCCCGTATATAAATTTAAAATTTATTCGATTGCAATCTGGAAAATTTGTTAAATGTCGGCTAATTATTTTTTTTTGCATCATCCTGTATATGCTGCTTATTAATTAATGTTGTTATAATCTGATAAATACTTAATTTAAATAATAAATCTTCTTGTCAAATTCAAAAACCTTGTAAAATTTTATACTAAATACCTACCATAAATATATTAGATAGATATTTAAATCTGCTAGCCTAAAAATGGCTGCCTATAATATGATTGTCATCATAGGTGACGCTATTTTTTAGGACTACCATATCTCTCTATTTGAAAATCGTTGGTGTTAAATTAACGTTAACGTTAATAGCGGTGGACGTTATTTTTTAGGACTATCATATCTCTCTATTTTGATTCGTTGATTTGTCAAAATTTGGTAATATTTTTTTCTAACGTTGGTGTCACTTATTTTGCATAATTTGCTTGACAGTTCCTTCTGTTAAAATAGTTTATGTTTACATTAATAGTCGAGCCATTATTTTCATGTTTAAGATTGATTACTAATTGTATATTGTAGTGTTATAAAATGGTTATTCCATATAGTTGTAGTAAATTTAGAAGGTGACATTGTGTATTTGAAGTAATTTTAGTGACAAATTGTTAATAACTCAAAGTGACACTGTCAACAAAATAGAGGCGGTCAAAATGTGGACATACAGGCGTTTGTTTAAAATTTTGTGACCGCCAACGAAGCTCTGCAAATGATGCAGATATAAAGGATTATTGATCACAATAAAGATCTCTGTTTGTGGAAAATATCACGTCAAACATGAACATGAGAGAACTGTCAAAAGTAAATATCGGACTACTGTGGCTAAACTTAAAAGTAGAAACTGAGCCCACAACCTTCTCTGTTTTTAATTTACTTGTCGAATTTTTTCCCGTTGTCTAAACTTTGAGATGTTAAAACAGCAATTGCATCTTGTGTTGATCTTTTTTCTCTAACACCGTACGAATAACTAAATCTATGTTCAATTATCCTCTCAAAAATCTTCCCTATGTTCGATATTAAAGAAATGGACTGAAAATTTTCCATATTATAATAATTACCGGGGCGTTTAAATTATACACATGAAGATTATGTAAATTTATTATTATTATTTATGGACAATGCGATAAAGTAATACCAAGAACATGTGACACACTTGCCAATCGCTTTCATCAGGAAGGGAAACCATCACAATATGCTGTCGCAAACAAATTATTGAGCATTTTGAGAAATTTCCATCTGTTAAAGCAATGGTGGAAAGAAATAAACCGCTCGTTAACAATGGGAATATTGCTTGACGCTGCTATAGAGGCAAATGTATCCAGCACAAATTTCATACATACGCGATTTCCGAGATGAGTAGCATTCTGTGCATTTCTTTTAACGGGGGCGCAAGAAATCCATAATGTTTTGGACAATATTATTTGGCGCGACGAATTTGCACCAAGTAGACACAACAAAAATGTTTTGAAAAAGAAACAAAACGTGTATGCCAACAGGTGGACTAGAACGATCGAGAGAAGCGAGATAAGTTCTCTGAATTAGCAGAGCGTCAATTTGCTAGCCTATCGACGTGGACGCGTCAAATCGGTTGCTTATAAAAATAGAATAAACACTGCAGGTCTCTCCTCGATCATCTTTGAATAAACTTTGTTTGCCTATTGTCGACCAAGATAATTCTTTCAATTTATTTTATCGAACTGAAACCGAAATTTAAAAATATCATGACTGCAATGAATATTCTAATAATTATCACAAAACATGCAAAATTAAACGGCGCCGTACAACCTAAAAAGCGACACCAAAATAGGTGTAATCACACTAATTACCGTCGCCTCATCCACAGCTATATTTAATTTGTATGCCTTTTGCCAAGGAGAATCTTAATTAAAACTTTGGCCGTCATGTTGGTTAGTGGGTGCTCCATATAGTGCAATATGTTGTTTAGGCACAGTGAACACCTCTTACGTAGTTTACGAGAGCTTCAGTCATATATAAACTTTGCAGCTAAAGTTCCTAGAGTCTTTCGTTTGTTATATAAACGCGACGGGGTGTGTTATAAATAATTAAGAGGGGAAAATTAGTCGTCGCCAAATTTTTGTTTTTAGAACTTGCAGCCCAATTCACCCAATTTGGCAGTTGCAATTCGAGATGTATTGGGGAATAAATCACTATGCCAATGTTCTCGCTATTTCCCTTAACTTGAATCTGTGCAGTCTTTCAGTAACATCTCATGAACTTTGTTGATGTTCGCCTCCGAGGTGAACTCAATTCGGCATTCTGATCGACCCTCATCAAACAGGAATGTTGAGGCATCTCATCCATACAAATCGTTTTTGATTTCCCGCATGCGTTTTCTGTTTGCAAAAACACAAAGACAATGCAACAGTGCAGTGTTACCATATACCTTCAAGGCACTTAATTAATTCACAATCCCTAAATATCTCGATAACCATTGACTGATTTTTTTTTATGTGTGACTGAACCACACTGTATAGTTATGAAGCATTAACAAGTAAGGTTTGGCAACCAATTCCGAACATATAGAGTATGTATTTGAATATTTCTCTAAAACTTTAACATTGAACTTTATGCATCTCGTATCTCTAGGCATGTTCCTCAGTTTTCCTTAGATTACATCTTGCAGAATGCATTCTCAACGATGCTTTTATAGATTTTCAGCGCTATAAATGTCTTGCATCTAACAGTTAAATTTTATAAAGGCAATATTTATACATATATGCCGCTTGCTATAGACGCAAAAGTTCTTTTCTATTTTTATTTTATTTTTTTATTAGTTTTGGAATAATAAAGGAAACAGGTGTGCAATGTGATGCCTTGAAATTGCAAATACATTTCTAGCATAAACAGAGCGTCATTGAGGAAAGTGATCTGAACAAATTGAGAAATAAAATAGTTTTTAACGGGGTGTTAGAAACTTGAGAATATAGTTATGATGCCGTTTGACACAAGCTGTGACAATGGGTCAAGTTTAACACCAACTGATAGGAGTTTGATGTATTTTTTTTACAAATCAGGCGTAACCTTCAACGTGAAATACCAGCGCAATTTTTACTCACACATGGATTTTATGAAAATAAGAGAAATTATCACCAACAAATATGTTTCATAGTCGATGATAATTTTAACATTATTATTTTTCGATTTCTTTTTATAAATGATGATTCGTAAGAATCTTTAAATTTTAGAATTTATTTAAAAACCTGACGTTCACGTATATTGCAGATTTTTTTGCCAAAATCTATTTGCGAAAAAAGTATCTCACCTGAAGTTTCTAATTAGCTTAGGGAATGGATAGAAACTGTAGGTCCAGTAATGGGGCCTGTTCTCCTCATTCATCGTCTAGATTTAATAGTTTGGGAATTTATAAAAGATCAAGTTTACAAGAATTGGATTAATAATAAAGAAGAGTTAATAATAATAATGCTTTATTGCTTAACAGTATTACCATTTACACAGCAACAATATCTTAAATAATCATAATGTGCATACACATACATAATCAAACATTTGAATATAATAGCGCGTTAATAAAGGTAAATAAAAACTCACACTTTTATGCTTAAAAATAATAATAATAATAATCAATTAAATCAAATTCACACTCACAATGCATGCCTTCTCAAGATTGATACAGCAGCCGAAACTACACCACCAAGTGAATCATGATTGATATCAGAAACACTAGATATGCGGTTAAATACATCACACATATTAAATACAAGAGATCTACATTGAATATTAGTTCTAGCTCTAATGTTATAAAAAAGCAAGTTATTTCTGGCATTTTCACGTGGCACCCAAAAACTAACCCGCTCAAGGAGACTACTACAACAGATATTGTTATTTAATAATTTGAATAAAAATACAATTAGTGCTATGCCCCGTCGCAAATCCAAACTGGAAACGTTAAAACGAGTGGTCAACAACGAATAATTTACACCTTGGTCAGGATAAGTTCCATCCTCCCGAAAACACAAAAACTTCAAAAATCTTCGTTGGACTCTCTCAATAAGTAATTTATAAGATATAAAGTAGGGACACCATACAACTGAACAATATTCCAATTTCGAGCGAACATAGGCATAGTATAAAATCCTCAAAATATTTAAGTCAGCAAAGGGTTTGGAGCATCTAACAACAAAGCCATAGATTCTTAGAGCATCGCTTACATTTGAACGAATATGGTCATTAAAAGAAAATTTCGAATCAAACAATACTCCTAAGTCATTCGTAGAATCATAACGTGTGACCGACATGTCATCAATACAATAATCATAATGCAGAGGCGTTTTTTTCCGCGTATATGTAACTACCTTACATTTGTCGGGGTTGAAATACAAACGGTTCGCAGCACACCAAATTCTTATGGCATCCAGACAAAGTTGTAAACTTTCACAATCCTCAGCACTGTTTACAGATTTAAAAATTTTAAGATCATCGGCGAAAAAGAGTCCTGAACAAGTCAAATCCAGAGCCAAATCGTTGATAAAAATTAAAAATAAAAGAGGACCTAAATTGGACCCCTGTGGTACTCCCGACACAGCCTTATAACAATGTGAGTCGAAACCATACAATGATACATATTGATATCTTTCAGACAAATACGAGGAAAAAAGTGATACTAAACCCGGCCCAAAACCAAAACCCTCCAACTTCTTCAGCAACACAACATGACTTATTCGATCAAACGCCTTGGCAAAGTGCGTGTAAACTGCATCAACCTGACCACATCTATTTAACTCATCACAAACAAACTGCGAAAATACAGCCAAATTTGTGACAGTCGACCCCTGAGGCATAAAGCCATGTTGCATGTGCGTTATTTAATTTCTCACTTCCGATCACCACTCTTAAAGACAGGACATACTTTTAGTCCAGTATCCGCCAGGCAATCAGAAAAAATATTAAATCAATTAAAATCTTGCTTCTTTGATAGCCAAGCGACCATGTAAAACTCTGGTCTTGATCCCTTGCCGTACTGGTTTAAAGGGGAATAAAATGAAGAAGAAGATTATTGGACCAGGACCTGCAATGCATGGCATTCAGCTTTGCCAAATCCATATGTACTTAATATAACTGGATAACGACAAAAGTTAAGAGCAGTTGAGGCAAGATCATCCTGGTTTCGTACATTCGAAGAGCCAGATAGCTGTTAAGTATTCCTATTGTGCTTTTGAGGAGGATGATGATGTTCCTGTACAGCTTTTGCTAGAACTAGATTCGCAAGATTCGATGAGACAGTCCTCCTAGCAAAATAATCGACTAAAGAGTCACAATAAAAGCTTGTACCTGTATTTCAAGTGGAGCGTCTGGGGGAACCCACTCCTTTTGAACCTACCACCAATCAAAATACTTAGTAGTAATAGTAGTACTTGAATTTATGTGGATTTAGTGAAAGAAGTGTAAGATTATTTTCCAATTTAAACCATCAGCGATGCTTTGAATTGAAGCAGAGTATAATTTAGATTGATCTGCCAAAATTAACTGATCGCAATAATTCAGCTTAGTTATTATAGGAAAAACGTCCATTTTTTAAGAAGATATGGCATCATAACAACTATTGTCTAGACTTTCCTTATAATTAGGCATAAGTAATATCCCATCCCCAGCAAGGAGTAGCAGTATAAAAAAAAAACAGCTAGATGGTACAGATAAGAAAGAAAAGCACAACAAAAAATAATTAAATAAATGGCTGGATTCGTTTTAAGATAATAACGGATGCTGACGGCAGCTATTTAGAAGTTGTGTGGAGACAGATATATCATCAATAATTTATTTGTTTTCTATCTTGTATCTGCTATGCTAATATCAATAATTCAAAGTTACAAAATATCAAAGTAGCTAAGGCGAGGGTGGTGCCTATGATAAGAAAACTTCTTGTGTTCAAAAATTACAGAGTTTGTAAAAGTCTTACGAAGATTTATATGTAGCGCCATTGTTGTCAGTTAGAAAAAATATATGAAGCTCAAAAAAAGTGCAAGTGTAGTGTAGTGTAGTGCAGTGTAGTGTAGTGTAGTGTAGTGTAGTGTAGTGTAGTGTAGTGTAGTGTAGTGTAGTGTAGTGTAGTGTAGTGTAGTGTAGTGTAGTGTAGTGTAGTGTAGTGTAGTGTAGTGTAGTGTAGTGTAGTGTAGTGTAGTGTAGTGTAGTGTAGTGTAGTGTAGTGTAGTGTAGTGTAGTGTAGTGTAGTGTAGTGTAGTGTAGTGTAGTGTAGTGTAGTGTAGTGTAGTGTAGTGTAGTGTAGTGTAGTGTAGTGTAGTGTAGTGTAGTGTAGTGTAGTGTAGTGTAGTGTAGTGTATTGTAGTGTAGTGTAGTGTAGTGTAGTGTAGTGTAGTGTAGTGTAATGTAGTGTAGTGTAGTGTAGTGTAGTGTAGTGTAGTGTAGTGTAGTGTAGTGTAGTGTAGTGTAGTGTAGTGTAGTGTAGTGTAGTGTAGTGTAGTGTAGTGTAGTGTAGTGTAGTGTAGTGTAGTGTAGTGTGGTGGGAAATCAAGCTGGACTTTGGGTGCTTATAGCTAATCCAAAACGCCAATATAATTCGTTTTTTATTATAGAAAGCCAGTAGAATTTAGGTAGTTATTTTTTAGAACAATTTATGTACTTATACAAGGCTATTCACAAGCCACCCTATCTCGGAAACTGCAATTTCTAGAACTTGTGAACTTCCATATGCCTGAACTTATTTCCAGAAGCTTAGGCTTAATTGGAAGAGCATTAAATGTGGATTTCAAAAGCAGATTGTGAAAACCAGTTAAGACAGAATGATAGTGAGTGCAGTATGGTCCTGAAAAGACACAATAAGCCTTTCAAGGCTAAGGTAGGCCATTTGTACACGCCAGGGGCTATAATTAGAGCGTACCGAGGTGTGCGAATGGAGGACCAGAAGGATGAAAAAAAGGCATTAGGATGTTACAGTCTTCTTTGTATCCTACGTCTAAAAGTTGAGTTATAGAAAAAACGGTTTGTTTGTATAACAAGGAGAGTAGTAACCTTCGTAGACTGCAAGATGGGACGAAGATCGTATCCACATGAGTCATTGAGCATTCTCTACTAGCCTAGACTTCAGAAGAATAGCGCAGGTGTCCTAAGGCCAGCTCAGGGAGGACAGAAACCTTGCATATAGCAAAAGCGCAAAAGCTGACTTGATCCCGATGTTCAGTACGCATATAATGACTGCTTTCAGCAAGAGTAGTCGGAAAAGGATGGAGCTTCTCTCTATTTTGGTGTTCGAGTTTTTGAATAACAATTTTCCAACTCGGTGTATCTGTAAAGGAGATACAATCGAGTGGCCACCTAGGTATGTGATACGTGTGATGAATAAAGTTTATGCCACAAAACTAGAAGATTTGGCAGATTTGCAGCGTCGAATTTTAAGTAATGATACCAGAAATGATTGACAATACCATTATTTTCAAGCTGTACCTACAGGGAAAACAGTTGATTATTTGATTTGAGTTTTTTTTATTAAAATTTTTAATTATAATAGATGTAAAATTAATTAATGAATGTAATTTGGATAAAAGTGTTTTGATCACAATAATAGCAAAAAATCTAAAGTAGCTTTGATTTCCAAACAAACTAAGGAGCTGACTTTATACACACACTGTATAGTATGGCATGCAAGCAACCGGTGCTGCGTTATGAAGCACGCGTGTGCGTGTATGTGAAATACAGTTAAATTGAAGCTTGAAACCGGATGGCATGTGATTTTCATTAAAGCTTAACATAACACAGAATGTAAACGTGAGCATTTGTTTTAGGAAATTAAGGAAATCTGCTAAAATGTAGCATCATCATGCCAGAACCCAGAAATATTATTATTACATAGATAGAAAATGTTAGTAATACCGATGGTCGTTAAACAAGTCATTGTAAGAACAAATTATGTTGGGACTTTATCCCTTAACAACGTCAAAGGTGCTGTAACGATCCAGTAGTGTCCAGTGGGCACCAAAAAAATAATTGTTATACCTATTTTAATAATTGCGTATTTAATTTAAAATATCGCAGATAGAAGAGTTTCCTTCGAGGAACGTTCAGATTATAAATACATTCAGCGCCAAACTCTAAATTTAAAACTCAGCTTGCTCGTGTTATATTTTGAAGCAAGGAAAAATGCACAGTCCAACATTAGACTGAGACTGAATGCAAATAACCCGAGTTTACTTTCGTCTATTTGGACACTTGGGGTAGGTTGGGAACAAACCCAACAGAAAATTTGCTTTTTTCTTTTCGGGGCACCTCCTCTTCGGAAAATGACGCTGCGTCAACACTTCCATCGACATTTTAACAAATACCAGCACGAATAGTACGTTGTTTACGATAAAGGCGAGCCGGCTAAACTCCGCTTACCTCGCGGACGGACCTCATTCTAATTATTATCATAAAATAAAAACGAACGAAACACGACTATGAAATTATACAAAAGAAATAACAAATATGGACACAAAACAAGCAAATCATATGTGCTATTCTACTTTTCAATCACTTTTTACCAAGCACGGGCACAGACGACGTCACACTCCCCCACCTACTTGCACATAACCGAGGCGATATCCTCCCTTGTATAGTCTTTCTAATTTTAGTTTAAAATGATATAAAAAACCACAACTCAATATCCCTTTGTAATGTCAAAACTTTATGGACAGTCTATTCATATCAATATTTACATATACGAGTATATCTTTCATGACATCATCTTCTATATCCATCAAATTTTTTTATTGCCATTATGCAATAAATTATTTAGATGTAACAATGTCAACACGATATTGATTTGAATGCATCTCCACAACTATTGTTAAATAATATTGTGGCAGGCATCAAATCCAAAGGAATTTCATAGCCAATAATTCATCAGCTATTATTCCTGCTAAGTCTATTGTGTGTCTACTAACGGTATTTAAATATTTATAGACAAATAGACTCGATAATATTGTGCTATGCTTTAGTTGTTAAGCATCATAATTGCTAAATGTATAAGCATATTATTCGTAACCGAGGATTGGAAAATGGTGCATAATATTCACAGGGAATGATTATATGATTATTAAATAATGTGAGCTAGTTTCGAATGAATCTAAAGAAACTTTTATTGTCTAAATGCTTTATGTAGTTTCTCTTGTGTTCTTTTGATAGAGAATAATTGTAGTCATTTAATAGATACCTTTATGTTGTATGAGCCTATATATTTAATTAATTAATTTGTATTTGTTTTAGCAGATAAAAATGCTTTCAAATTATGTATCACTCTATACCTACTGCTATTGAAAAATTTGAGAGTTGTGTTCACCCCTATCACAAAAACTAATGGGTTCTTCCCAGGACTCCGCTAAACTCTATTCGTGGCAGAATATTTATTTATTTATTTATTTATTTATTGTCATTATATGTCATTACCAAAAAAGGTTTACACAAGTCATATTAAATACTAAATTATTACATAACACAACATAAAAGATAGAAATGTATATAACTTAATCAAAACAGAAAGTCAGTGCTGAGGAATTCATCAATAGAGTAAAAAGCCTTGGCAATTAAGTAGTTTTTTAATCTATTTTTGAACATTGCAAGGCTCAGTGTTTTCAAACTATCTGGCAAATGATTATAGCATGTGGGACCATAATAATTTACAGAATTTCTGCTTCTACCCAACCTCATATATTCAGGAAGAATGTCATTTTTGTTTCTGGTATTGTGGTTGTGAACTTCATCATGCCTTATGTACAGATTGTAATTATTTTTCACATACATAATTGAATTGTGGATATAGAGACACGGGAGTGTAATTATTTTACATTCTTTAAATGTAGGTTTGACAACCTCTCTAAACTTTAAATCTGTCATTATTCAAACCACTCGTCTTTGGATTGCGAATACCCGACTAGCATGACAAGAGTGTCCCCAAATTGACAAAGCATATGAAGCCACACTGTGAAAAAGGCCAAAATATGCTGATTTCAAAACATTAAAAGAGACTTCACCCTTCAAGCTTCGCAACATGAACACAACCTTAGACAACTTGGCAATGGTAACCTCGACATGACCCGCCCAGGTTAGCTTTTGGTCCAAAGTGACATCCAAAAACTTTACCAGACCATCAGAAACAGCAACATCCGTCTCACGTAATGTAAATATTTTAGTAGCTGTTTTATTGGCATTCATACAGAGTTTGTTAGCTGCAAACCAGTCAGCAGCCTTCGACTGTGAATTAATCATACTTGAGGCCAGAACATCACTCGACAGTTCAACATCGACAGTAGTTGAATCGTCTGCAAACAATGTCAGGTCAGAGCATGGCAGATGTAGCGGTAAATCATTAATGAAAATCAAAAACAATAGAGGTCCGAGCACCGAGCCCTGTGGGACTCCACAAGAGCTCAACAAGGGCTGAGAAGACTTTGACTCAAACATCATTACAACATTCCTACCAGTGAGATAGGAACTCAACAAACGAATCGAATTCGCACTCATACCGTATCGCTCCAGTTTACACAACAAGATATCGTGTGAGACGCAATCAAACGCCTTAGTTAAATCAAGAAAATAAGCCCCCACAAGCCTTCTACACAGCCATACAGACCGACAAACTTCCATCTCTCTCTCAGGGGACTTCAAAATGGTTATATCCGTCTTTATCTCAAATATTTTTTTTAGCGCGTTCCCAATACTTTCCCTATGGGTCGGGAAAGCAATTTATTGTTTAACGAAATGAAATTTCCCTTACAATATTATTATTTTCATAATATAATTGAGTTTCAGCATAAAGCAACAGTAGTAAGTAGGTCAACACATACGCACAAACACAATAAGTACTTACAAAACATGAAAAACTCTCTCCTTATTCTTCCGTTCTTAATTAAATTATGAAATGCCTTTCATTCTAGCCATTTCATGTGAATTCCTGCTCGCTGCTCTATGTATATGTGTGCTATTCATTTTTTACGTTCTGTATTTCCAGCATCAAACAAACGTCGACGTCCTTCGTTGGCGGCGTCGTTTCATTCTTTTTATTTTTTATAATAAGCCCAAGCTGCCAACCCCGCACCGCTCGTCATTCAATTTTCCTGCTAAAATTTGATATATGACCCATACGTGTCTTAGCAGGGTAGTTTTGTCATGTGAAAAAATGTCCTGTCGCATTTTCATTTTATTTTTTTTCAGCCCTTTTGTTGGGAATTGAATGTGATGTTTGGTCCATTCCCTTTTCATATAGCTTAAATTTTTATTAAAAAATGAAGGTTTGGGTCCAAGATGGACTGCGATGATTAAATTCTATGTAAATTGAAAAAATTTGGTTGTAAGCTATTTTTGAGAACTTATGAATTCTGCACAAATAATAAATTAATAATATTATACAAGTCGAGGTACTACGTCCTCTTGAGACTGAGAGTCGTTGCTACTATGCTGTTTCAGTAGAATTCAAACTTCCCTATTCTGATTTACTGAGTTATTATTAACCCTTTAAGTACGTCTGCCGTGTATGGACGACGTAAAAAAAAAACAGCTCTGCCTATGGCTGTCATGTATAGACGACATTAACTGAAAATATTATTAAAACCAATGTCGTTCATACCAGAAGTATTTTAAAACTCACTCAGAGATATAGACGACGAGTGCGCTCATGGTATAGTTTATTTAAAGTTAATTTAATGATTCTACCGGGGCTATCCGTTCCCATGCCTTTTTACACTATAAAAGGGCATCGAATGCAGCGTTTTTGATACACTCCTCCCTCGTATATAAGAATAATGAATCATCAAGATACCGACAGTAATAAAAATAACTACAGTGACTGGAAAAAGTATAGGGTTAATGATTAATCGAAAACAAAACAGTTTGCAAATAAATATTATTATTATTATTATTTTTTGTTATTATTAGTCGTAAAACAGTAAACGGTAAAACCGATGAAACTGTTGCTCAGTTCCTAATTTGAGGTTTTTGAAATATTGATGTCATCCTCACTAATCTTCTATAGCGAGTAGTGGACCAACTGATCGCCATGGTCCTCCATGAAATTGTCCAGCCTCCTTTTGCGCCATTATCACCTCTTCAGATTATGAATTCCATGCATATACAACTCTGTTTGTTATAAAATTCTTCCGAGGAAGTCTAGCACATCTCTTCTTGTCAAGTTTCTTACTATTGCCACGCAGATTAGGATTTCTAGCAGGATGAAATACATCGAGATTCACCGAGTAGTAGCCACTAAGTATCTTGTATGTTTGAATTAGATCGCCTCGTTCTCGTCGATCATAAAGACATGTCAAATTTAAAAGCCTCAATCGCTTCTCATATGGTATATGGCTAAGTGCATGAGGTAGCTTAGTGAATCTCCTCTGAACCCTTTTCAATGCCTCTATGTCCTTAATGAAGTAGGGGGACCAAACGCTGTTGGCATATTCCAATAGTGGTCTGACATACGATTTATACAATTGCAATATTAGAGAGTTTGATCTCGATTTGAAAGCTCTCTGTATCAGATACCACAGTCTATTAGCTTTCTTCACTGTGGCGGAAATATGGGCCTCCCACTTCAAATCCGCTGTTACTATGACACCAAGATCCTTCTGCTGATTTACAGATTTAACGGCATTTTCATTGATGAAATATGGAGTCCTGGGATTATTAGCTCCGATGTGTAGTACCTGACACTTCTCCAAATTCAAGTTCATCAACTAAACCGCCGACCAGGACACTACCCCATCAATGTCGATCTGGAATTCATTATCGTCTCGCAGTGGGTTACAAAACAATTTGGTGTCATCAGCAAAGAAGCTCATGTTTGACGTGATGGTTCTTGTTAAGTCTGATATATATGCCAGAAAAAGCAATGGCCCCAGTACAGACCCCTGCGGGACACCACTCAAGACCGGCAATTTAGCGGAAAATGCACCATTCGCTCTAACTTGGAAAATTCTTTTTGTAAGAAACATCTCAATCCACCTCAGGAGTGCCCCCCGCACGCCGCAATGCTCCAATTTCAGCAACAAACGAGCAAATGGCACTCTGTCGAATGTTTTCTCAAAATCCAGATACAACACATCCGTCGGCTGACCAACATCATTATGGCTGGTCCACACATTGAGGCACTCCAGAAGATTCGGCAGAATATTGTAACCATGTAAGGGTGCGCCTATGGACAGCTACGGTCGGTATTGACATTACAAAGGGATATCGAGTTGTGGTTTTTTTATACAGGGTGGTCCAACTTTTACCTGCATAGATTTCAGAATCGATAGATAATCGACAAATAATGTGAGTTTTGTTAATAAACTATGTGTGAAAAATGCTTCCTTCCAAAGTTACAGGGTGCTAAAATTGAAGAAAAAAATTCGAATTTCATTAATATCTTTATAACCAATTGAGATATTTAAATCACATTTGGCACGTGTAGAGAGGTAATCTAGCTTCATTTTTTCATGTAATAATATTATTTTTATTTCCGCCAGTGGCGTGCGTACGAATACTGATTGCGATATTTTTAATGAAAAAACAGATACGCCACTGATTTATCTCAAAATTAAAATTATATCTGCAATCTTTATTCAATTTAAAAGAAAAAAGTACTCCCAGCTTTTTTCGTATGATCCAACATTTTCGATTAAAAAAATAAAAATCATATCATTACACGTTTTACACATATTGAATATAATTATCACATTAGCTTTGATTAAAACAAAACACTTGGTTACAAAACAGAAATGTCAATCATTTTGTCGCAACAAAATTGTCTTGCATTTAAGGATTCTTTTTAGTGTTAATAATAAGACATTCATTTAATTTACGGTTTTTGCACGCCACTGGTGGAAATAAAAATAATATTGTTACATGAAAAAATGAAGCTAGATTACCTCTCAACACGTGCCAAACTTCATTCAAATATCTCAATTAGTTATAAAGATATTAATAAAATTCGAATTTTTACAAAAATTTCAGCACCCTGTAACTTTGTAAAGAAGCATTTTTCGCACATAGTTTATTAACGAAACTCACATTATTTGTCGATTGTCTATCGATTCTGAAATTTATGCAAGTAAAAGTTGGACTACCCTGTATAATTTTAAACTAACTTTAGAAACACTATACCTACTTTTTGTTCATACTTCCCTATACTCACGTATCTTTTGGAATAAATAATTTATTGTATTTTATTTTTTGGCAAAAAACAGCTCCCACAAAAAAATTGTAATATCGTCGTCTCACCAGGGGAAATAATGAAATTTTTGCAGTGGTTTACCAAGCATTCTTGTAGAAATTTACAAAAAACTACACGATTGATCCTGTATATTTTTTCTGTTAGGTTACAAAACACTTAAGACCAAACGGACATCTGTCTTGTATCGAATTTATGTGTTACTTTGCTACGTTTTATTTTACTTCGGGGAGCTGGTATAAAATTTTGGCTTTTAATCAAAGTTCAGCTATGGCTTTATCCAGACCGTTTGTGCAAGAGAGTAGCAAATAAAGCTCCACTAGCTCAACTATTAGACTCCCACCAGATACAAACGTTCTAACATAAATCCCAGGTTAGTTGGGTGGGTTGCGGCGCCACTGACTTAATTGCGGGGAAAGCCAGAACCCTACGATCTAAAGTACACCCCAGGCTATAGGATAAGCCAACGCCAAACGGAATGAAAAATTAGGCAGCGCCAAAACACAATTCGAATCGATTAGAATATAAATTTAATAAGAATTAAAAATAATTAAATATTATACAGGCATATATTATATAAAATATCACAGTGGGTTTCAGGGTATAAGTCTATAGAGGTTGGACTCACAATAACACTTTTTTTTCTTTGTAAATATATAAGTAGGTACTTAATTGAATTAATGAGATTCAGTTTACTTCTAAGAATATTATTGTATGTACGTGAATGTCCGCAAATATTGATTCACTTATAAAAGAAAAATAAATAAATAATACCGCTCGTGATCACGATTAGTTCACATTTATAACTAATTGATAATTAGTCAATATACATATCATACGTTCTAAATTTAAATAATTTTAGTAGCGCGGCACTGGTTGAAAAACAGGTATACTGTGTATATTAGTAACAGGAAAATTAAAGATCGCTTCCCCTACGGGGTACTTATCTGTGTCGGTACCGATCGGAAAACGGTGACTCCAGCAATCAAATGATCACAGCCAAAATCCAACAAATCCAAAGGCTAAACCGGCATCCAAACATTACATAATACTATAAATCGATAGGTAGTACCAACATGGTCCAACACAAAACATAACCACTCTTCGCAACAACTACATGTAACTCACATAAAGTGAACTGGACGGTACATACAGATAAGACGGGAACAAAATTCGCCCTAAAATATCATGAAATAGTATTAGAAATCGATCGACATGATTTGGAGACTAATAAAATGTGAAATACATCAAATATGTGCCATCATCCTATAATTAAATTAAGCAAATAACAATTAACAACTAGGTAGGAATGTTTTTCTTCAAATAAAACTTACAAAAAAAATGCTTTCACCTTATTCTGATTGTATGGAGGCGAGATAGTAGGCACTTCCAAAATTAATTCGGAAGAGAAAGATTGTGGCCGTTTTAGGTAATATATTATAATATCCGAATCTCGAAAATTTGACAAACTAACGTTCCAATATTTAATATTGAAAAGCCTCTAAATTCCCATTAAAATGGGTACTTTTAACTAAAGTTTTACAGCGGCTTTTCTACCGTACGGTCCACAAATCAGTACCAACCCGCTCCAACAATATCCTGCTAACGGTCCTTTCCGGAACTCATGTGACTATACGTCACTGCAAATTGAAATTGCAAGCAAATATCAAAATCGGGGAAATAAGTCAAATTCGGAAAAAATGGGTCATAATCGTGTATCAAAATCATGACAATAGATTCTATCGGAAAATTTTATAATCTGGAAATGCAAAATACATAATATGTATTCATACAGTTTATACTGAACCATCATCACATAATGAATTCATCGTGCCACAAATTGAAATAAGCGCCCTAATCAAACAGTACTTCCATATAAACATTGACAACAAAATGGCCTAATTCAAGACATTAAACAAATAGTCAAATTTATAAAGGTGAGAATATTGCAAAGATGTGTTAGAAAGAGATGGTCAAAATCAATGCGCATTCGATCAGATAAAGCCAACTTAATACTTCACATAGTTAGTGTTAAATTTCTAAACAACAACAAATGATATCAATGTTTTAAGAATCGTTAATATTTTACTTTACTTTAGGTTTATTAACATTTATTACGCGTGATATTGTTTTGTTTTGTGTAATCTAACTGTTCTGGCCTATAGTTATTATATATAATATGTGGTTCAATATAAGTATGATGTTCCAAAAATTAATCAGATTCAAAACAACCAAAACAGCATTTATAAGGATAACAATTTCATTTACAAAAACAAGGTAAGATTCAGCAATATTTTATAGTAAATCATCGTGGCAAAATTGAAACGTAACAACTTTTGGTCCTCACTGTATGTTCTAATCCATGGCTTGAGAGGTCGAAAACTAGGTTTTCGTAAATAAATCGAAAACGATAATATTTAGAGCCCTACGGTTAACCGAGACGTACGCTTTGACAATTAAATTAACAGAGTAACTCAAGGGCACCAGTTTATCTCATATATGTCAGTCTAGAATCCTATGTAGAGTCCCAAAATGAAGGTAATTCTATTTGAAATAAGATAGTATAGTTCGCAGCAGTCCATCGTGAAACACTCTGGATAACTTTTAACTTTCTAAGGCTTATCATATATTTGCTGATATTTATAAATGTATTTCCTATACAAAAACCATCCTTCAAATACGAAGCCAATACACTAGCCTCTTCAACAAAACACGAACACTTTTTTTTTTCCATACCATGATTCCATCAAGTTTCATAACCACCACCAATCGTCAACTAATTTTCCCAATTTTGCTTCAACATTTGAACAGTTGGCCGCTTCTAAAACCGCATACACGCAAAGTTGGTCAGTCTATAGTGAGTCGCCCATTCATGAAAGGCGGACCCATATGGCGCCCGTAAAACCAAAACCGTTTAATATAATATCGTCAGTAGTGTATATGGATGGTATTGTGTGTAAAGCGGCAAACACTGGAAGAATTTCATATAATGAAATTTTCGATCTGCTAAAATGTCACACAATGTGCGGTGTAGAATTTTTTTTCCGTTCTCTCTTGTATGTGTGTGTTTTTCATTTTAATTTTATTTCCATGCAAAACCACACCACCTTCTGCATATTGTGTGTCTCTGCCAGCGGATTGGCACACGTTGTTGGAATACTATGCGTCCAAATGCTGAACGTGAATGAATTTCGTTTAAATTTTTCTGTTGTGATCCTTGATTTTGTCAAAAAAAACACAAATTAATACAATTAAATGCCACACCTAGAAGCCGTTCTCAAAGAGAGTGTTGAGGGAGTCATGTTGCCACTCCCTTTTACTGGAAATACTAAGAAACTGTGAAACAGATCCCTGAGAATGGCGTGTGTTTTCAGTCGTAATACCCTTAGGCTCGTGATAATACCGAGATAATTTTGTCATAGAGAATGCCGAAAGCGTGTTGCTTGATAATAGACCAAGGACGCAGGACGAGGGCTATTATCCTTGAGCAACTCGCTTGAAGGATTCTCTATGACAAAATTTTGAGTATTTGAGTGGGAGGAAAAAGGAATCAAGATTGATGGAACATATTTAAACAATCTACGTTTTGCGGATGATATCGTACTAATTTCAGACGACTTCAAAGAGATCGAGTCAATGCTTCAAGAACTAAATGAAAAATCGAAGAAAGTGGGATTGAAAATGAATATAGAAAAAACAAAAATAATGAGCTTAAATAACACACAGATATATATAGACAACACTACTATCAAAAATGTAGATGAATACAATTACTTGGGTCATACTATAAGACTAGGGAAGGAAAACAAGTTGAGAGAAGTCACAAAGCGAATAAAACTTTCTTGGGCTGCATTTGGGAAACTGTCACACATATTAAGAAACTATGATATTCCGATAAATTTGAGACGACAAGTTTTTAACACCTGTGTACTGTCGCTACATATGGAATGGAAACAATTGCGCTTACCCAGTCAAGTGCCCATAGATTACGAGTGATGGAGAGGGCAATGGAAAGGTCAATGCTTGGTATCACTTTGAGAGACAAAGTAAGAAACGAAGAAATCCGTAGAAGAACAAAGGTTAAGGACATTGTTGAAAAAATTGCAGAGATGAAATGGCAATGGGCAGGTCATGTCGCAAGACTACAAGACGAGAGATGGACATTGAGAGTAGCAAGATGGAGACCAAGAGAATCGAAAAGAAGTATAGGTAGACCTCCGCGAAGATGGACGGATGATTTAAAAAAGATAGCAGGGGGAAATTGGTATCAAAAGGCACAGGACAGAGATCAGTGGAAGGAATTAGGAAAGGCATATGTTCAGGAGTGGACGAAAGAAGGCTGAGGAAGAAGAGAGAAGAAGAAGAGTTTCAGCATTCAGTTCGTATTCTCTGGTTGCAAAAAACTCGAGAAATATTTTCCATACATATTTTTTGATTTGATTGTATTTTTTGGTATATTATTAGATATAATATCATCGTTAGATGCAATACCAAATCAGTTTGACGTTTAATTAATTTTTAATAAAAAAAAACACCAAAGTGAAGACACCATATGTAGGGTATTATCGCTGTAATCCAGAGGTGATTGGATGAAATTTGACACATAACTTAAAATTAAGTAATTTGATTGGTTACTATATTTAGTAACAAATTATCAGCAGGATCAAGACTTTAAATTAATGAATTTATGTAGACACTTTTAATTGGTCCACACGGTATTTCCGAGTAGACTAAATGAACGTTTACCATATTTGAAGCTTAAATTTGAAGCTTAATTTTCGCAGAATTTGGTCTGCGACAATTGCATGTCCCTTGGTGTGAATTAGGACGCTCTCATCCTTGCAATGATATTCAAGGAGAAAAAGCCCAAAATAAAATATGTCTGGGTGATGCACATAATCACGTTATAAAATAACCTGGCGTTATTGGATTGCTTCTGGTTCGTTTGATGTCTTTACAGTGTAAGCACACAGCGTCTTATTTTATACATTTAGACGTTCCCTTATATGTTAGAGTTCGTATAACATGTTAAATCCTGTTTTATTTTCACTATTGGTTCCATTTTCCTAATGGCAAATCAGGGGTGTGGTGTTTTACTAATGCCAATGGGTACAAACTTTTTAATAATTATGCTAATAATCAAGAACCTACCAACGACCAAAGTCAAGAGTATGCTGATTATTATAAATGTTGAACAGGTTGACTGTATAGGGTGTTCATCGGAAGTACAATGAGAGCTGAAGCTTTAGATCAACAGTCGCAAGAATCTTAATATACATCGATATCAATTCGATCATGACATGAGCAATAAAAGTCAAAACTCCACGAAAAAAGTTTAATAAATTGAGTTTGAAAATTGTTAAAAATGGCCAAACATATTACGAAGCTACTAGCTTCATCATCAGTGGTTAAACGTTTAAAGACAAACAAGTATAGAAAGAGAAATGTACCGAAGTCATCTCGGGGAAATTTTGAGAATTTTTAAAAGTAGTGTATTGAGACAACATACAAAAAGAAGACGAAACAGAGCTATACAATGTTTTACGATGATGATGACATTTCTCTTTGTATACCTACTTAGACCACTATGTAATTAAGATAATTTATACAATCAAAATTGATTTTCTTTAAACGTTTAACAACTGATCATGAAGGTAGTAGCTTCGAAACATGTTTGGTCGTCTTTTCTCGTGAAGTTTTGACTTTTATTTCTTGTATAATATTATTTCAGTATGGTCTATTTCTTTAATTTGAATTCTATCATGGGGAAAGACTTTTAAACAACATATTTGGAATAATTGTAAATTGTCAACGTAGAATTTGACGGCTAACATAAATATATTTCAATACTGCGAATTTTTCTTAGAGGTCCGAACAGTTTTCTTTCGTCGAATAGCAGCTGAAACTTTTAGGCAGGTAAATTAAGATAAAACATTATCAACAGATTTGAATAGGATATGAACATTATTTAATATATCTTTATTGTCACAAGTCATACAAAACGTTGTATATAGACACGTCATAGTTTTACTACACAATACTACACAATACAATAAACGATCCATAACCTCATTCCTTATAACACATAAGGCAATAAACAAACACGTCACAATCTAAAATTTGAATACACCTATGCAGTTGCAGTTATATAAATTAAACACAAATACAAACAAAAACACTAAAAAAAAACAATCTACGATGTCTCCATAATAGTTGTGAATTCATGAAGACTATAGATCGTGTTAGAATTAAGGAGAGCCTTTAGTTTAGTTTTAAATTTACCCTCTGTCTGACAAACTCTTATGTCTTCCGGAAGAAGATTATAAAAATATCGCCCAGAGTAATGCGGTGATTTCTTATAAAACTCATGATTGGGTCTGGGCAGATACAGGCGATCTCGTCTACGTGTAAAATGTTGATGATTAATGCCACAAGTAGGCGTGATGTTTCTGTTTTTGAATGTGTAACACAGTAGTTTGTACAAATATATTGAAGTGACTGTAAGCAACTTATGTTTTTTAAATGTATCTCTACATGTTCCTAGAAACGGGATATTAAAGATGCATCTCACCGCTCGCTTCTGCAGCACAAAGACCCTGTCAATTTCAACACTTCTACCCCAAATCACAATATTGTATGCAATCACTGAATAGATTAAAGCATAATAAACAGAAATAAGAGATGGGGTATCCATGAATCCTCTTAGAGATCGAGGTAAGTATAGATTCTTACTCAGTTTACTGCAAACGGCGTCGATATGCGTTACCCAGTCCAGTCTGTCATCCACATTTACATTATTATATCTCGTTGTATTAATATAGAGAACAAAAGGGGGCCCAAAACACTACCCGGTGGTACCCCGCGAATTGTACAAACATATTGAGATGCTGAATTGTCTATACAATCCTGTTGTTTTGTCGTACGTCGGAAAATCACCCAATGAACATACCTAGTTCTGGTTATTCATAAAATTTTGCTATTATATCGAATATTTCATTAAGGGTGGACAGGTCACATATCCCAGGAACTAATAGTCGTAGGACATTGGGGAAAAAATTCTATTAGGGAAATTGCTGGCAATAATTTTTTAGTTCCTAACTTTACCGCTAGGGGACGTAATTGATATGGTCGTACTAAAAATGCAATTTTTTGGTAAATGGTCCAATATAACCAAAGGAAAAATATTTGCGCGGTTATGCTACTAAGATTTTGCATCTTTTTGGTATCACACTTTTTGTTGTCGAGTTTAAAATAAGGGCAGGAGCTAAGGACGAACTTTTATTTATGAAAATGTATATAATTTCGGTTTTACGAAAATTAAATTAAATTTGCAGCAAAAAACCCAAGGGTTATGGCCAAAAGAACGTTTTTTTTGGAAATTCGTTCAAAAACAATTTATTTTTAAATTTTCCGTGATCAAGTATGCCATGAGAAATAAACAACTTTATTTTAATGAAAATTTAATTATTCATAAAATTCGTAATATTTTCTTCTTAGCTTTCCAGAAAAATGATTTTTTGATAATTTCCAGCAATTTCTAATGGTCGATTTCCCTATGAGAATTTTTTCCCCAATTTCCTACGACTGTAAGTTCCTGAGATATGCTATACCTGGCCACCCTTAAGGAAATACCCGGTATATACACCATGTTTTTCAGCCCCCATACATGCTTTGTCCCTAACATAACATAATATAACATCAGGCAGAAAGAAACTAATAGGAAAAGAGGATGGAAATAGAATCCCAATCCTTTTCACTATCATCGGATGTATACGTATATATTTAAAGGTTATCTTTTACTTTGCTTCTACTCAAATCATGTGGGTTTTATAGGACTTTTAGGACCTATTTGCTAAATGTAACACGAAAAAAAAACCTGTAGAGAGCAAACATATTGTTACGGAAGATTTGATGGAGGTTTAAATAGATTAGATATGTTTGAAAGTGAACTAGTAATAAGGAATAATGGTTAATGCACAATTGCAATAATTTAAAAAGTCGCCATTGTATTTTATTCAATAAAAAAAGGTCAAGTGATAGCTGCCAAACCTTTTATTCTAGTTTTGAGCGTTTTTTTACCAATATGTTTAGCATTTGTTAAACACTATTGTAATATTCTAGGTTTAAAATAATGATTTGTTGCGTTTAAAGTTTATGAAGTTCCGATAGGTATGTAGATTCAGCATTGTTTTATAGTTTTCGACTATTTTATTCAATTTAAAATTTTTAAATCGTCACTTACGTCACAGCAGTATTATCACAGCTTAAAATAATATACAGTTACTTCACCTCGTGTCGGTACGTTTGATATATATGTATACAAAGCAATTCGTCGCGCTTATAGTTATTGTATAGTATCTTATAGTATGTATCAGTGGTCACCAGTCTTCTGAATGTTTTGAGCACCTTCGGTAATTGTAGAATGTACAGTGAGCTACTTTTTTTTTTTTTTTAATGTATAGTGTTTTTGGGCCCTTGGTGTGGTATAGGACGCTATCATACAGGACCTAATCAAGACCTAAAAAACTATCCTTAATGACCGTTCCGAAGAATGTCGTTTGGCATGCAAATAGCCCTTCATAACATCATTGTCCTGCGTAAATTTCACGACCCCATTATTAGGAAAACAGATTTCAATTTTATGGTGCCTTGGTTTGGTATAGGACGCTATCATACAGGACCTAATCCAGACCTTAGAAACTATCCTTAATGACCGTTCCGAAGAATGTCGTTTGGCATGCAAATAGCCCTTCATAACATCATTGTCCTGCGTAAATTTCACGACCCCATTTTTAGGAAAACAGATTTCAATTTTTTGGGGCCTTGGTTTGGTATAGGACGCTATCATACAGAACCTAATCAAGACCTAAGAAACTATCCTTAATGACCGTTCCGAAGAATGTCGTTTCGCATGCAAATAGCTCTTCATAATATCATTGTCCTGCGTAAATTACGACCCCATTATTAGGGAAGCGAGCTACCAGAATTCTCTTCGCGAGCTACGAGGGGCTTGAGTGTGTTGGTTTTGTTAATTTGCTAATTTAAAAAGCATTGATGGAAAACTTCAAGTTAAACAAAATGGACGTCCTACGCCTGACTTAAATATTGAAGTGTCTTCCACAAGCCGGGGAAAAAGTTTAGTAATGTAAGAGAATTTAATAAAAACATTTATGAAAAATATGGACGATATAAAAAAGTTTTTCTGTGTACTTTTTGATGATTTAGTGCATATGGGTGAAAAGGCCAAACTTCATAGAAATTCCAAACAGCATCTTACAAATCAAATGCCATACATTTTAAATTTTTTAAAGTAAAATATTAGGTCAGTTGCATAGTTTCAATTAAAAGTAAATTACAATCGTTTCAACAAAAATAATAAAAAAGAAGAAATTGCGACATTGTTTCTCGCCAGAAAACTGTTTCCTAAGAAATTGGTGACAACATAACACTGATAATATCCCTCGTCCAATGAAACTGAGGATCTCTAAAGTTTTGGGGTCAATCACTAAAAGGTATTACTTCTAAAACATTGTTTATTTATTTATTTAGAAAACTTGTGCTTGTCTTTCAAAGCCTGTAGTATTATTAGGCAATGGAGTAGTTGCTTTGTCTTGTCCTCTAAATTCATACCTAAATTTTCGATAGCGGTGACAGATTGGCCTTTTATTTTCTACATACACATTTTTTTAATAACAATAGAATTGTTGTTCCGGAGATACAGTTTGGTCTCAATTATTGTGAATAATAATTCCTTTTTTTTCACAATTTGACAATGCCAACATACAAACCGTATTATAAACCGTTTTACAACTGGATTCAACTTTTCCGCTTTTAATTAAATCCATAGAGGACTTACACGGAAAATTGCGCGCCAGAAAATAGAAGTGCTTTTAGCTTTTCCAGAGATATAATAAATAAAGCGAATCATTTCCGGTAATTATGTTTAATGTAAAATAACGAACACAAAAAATAGGAGATTAACTGTAAATACGAAAAAACAAAAAGCATATTATAAAGAAGATCGGAAAATGTAATGCCCTAAATTATAATCTGTTATAAAGCGTCCCGTTTTAAGTTTTAACACATGTTATGCAAAAAAAAATTATATTTGGGTGCATTCATATGATTCTATGTATGTAGACTATAGCTCTGCCTGAGACTGCGCCATTGCGATTCAGGATGAGTCAGCTGGAGCGTTATTTTAGCAAAGGAGGCCGTTTTTGTGCAATTTTTCGTGAATAAATCACTATAATACCTACTGCTCCTTGATTGTTCTTGCGTTCACCAAATAGTCAATGAGGATCACACCTTACGATTCACTTCCATAAGGACTCTTTCAGCAGTTGATGATATGAATGGTCGGTCATTTTTGAGTTCGTTATACCTATCACTGCAATAATTGGAGGAGAGGCTTCTCCATACATAGCATCATGAATCTTAGGCCACTGTGTGTGGGATAAAGCTTCTTGTTTTAGCGTTGCCCAATAGAAAAGCTAGAATTAAATCTATTGAATACAACCCTCTCAACTTCGTTGCTCAACAAAAAAAGACTTTCAATAATGAATTTCTAAATATAAAATGGGGTCTTGATAGATAAATTTTAAGGGCTCTTAAGTTCCTCTTTTCAATGATACATGGATTTTGACATGTTGGTTTGTAGTTTATGTAAAATAAAGCCAAAAATTGAGGTGCAGCTGATCAATTTATATTAGATTTTTTTTTAAGAATTTTTGATTCTTGGCGTTATTAGAGTTTTCAAAAACACAATCCTAATTATGCATGTTTATTATGCTGTGAAAAAAAATCATCTTTACCTCTAGTGTGACGTTTCGGTGCC
The DNA here is from genome assembly GCA_911728435.2 of Apoderus coryli. Taxonomy (NCBI): domain Eukaryota; kingdom Metazoa; phylum Arthropoda; class Insecta; order Coleoptera; family Attelabidae; genus Apoderus; species Apoderus coryli. Next base: position 43,651,087 of record OU452199.1, on the reverse strand, counting down.
ATGATTTGCACCTTTATCAGGCTGTCCAACTAGAAAACAAAATTGTTCGAAAATAATTATTTTACACAAATTGTTTTCTAGTTGGAAAGCCTGATGAAGGTGCAAATCATGGCACCGTCGCACGAGATGTAAAGATAATTAACATGCGTAATTAGAATTGTGTTTTTGATGACCCCAAGAATCAAAAATTCTTAAATAAAAATAAGGGAAGATATCAGATTTTTGTCTAGCTCAAAGAAAAAACGATATTGAGAGAAACAATAAAGGTGGTGGTTTACATTAGACCTTTCTGTAAGGAGAAGGCCGTCCGAATTCCATTTCGAAAAAAAGAGCAACAGACCAAAAAGTTTCTAAATTGAATGGGAAATACAAATATTTTATTATTAAAGCTCATAGGCATTCTGTGAAAAAATTTGTGCAATTAAATTGCTCTTAATATTGCGTTTTTGGCGTCTAATAAGGTCACCAAATTTAAATTTGCTAATTTACAAATTCTTGGATAAAAAGTTTTAGTACTTTGGCACCTCAGAGTCGAAAAAATAGACCTTAATTATGGATATGACCAGTGGCCGATTGTTTATAAAGAATAGAAACAAGTCTGATTAAGTGCCACATAGAAAAATAGAAAGAAAATTTAAAGAATCATATCCTAATCTCCTTTGTGTCCGAGATACAGGGGTCCCGCCACTGGTCATACCCATAATTCAGCTCTGTTTTTTCCACTCTGCTTATAAAAAATAATAAAAACCGTTTGTATAATTACACAACAAAGCGTCTGCACTAATGTGTAGAAGTTTAATGATGCATAATAGCTGCCTACATTTCACTATTTCGCCTTTGTGTTATCTACTATACACCCAAACGCCTAGTTGCCAGTTTTCGCTTTTGTTATCTTTTTTTTTTACTTTAAGTCTGTCTGTTCTGCCGTCCTAAACTAAAAGGCAGTATCTCCACATTCTCCTAATTTGGAGTTACACTGTTCTCTACAACATTTTTACAGCTTTCTGGCTAAAATAGAATGCAGTATTTGCGTTATGTATTTATACAAGCAACTAAAACATTAGCAGTATTTCCACTTTCTAAGGTTCGTATCGTCCGTTTTCTTAGCTAAGATGCTGTATGCATAGAAAATTGGAAAACGTCACATAGAAGAACTGGTTTACACATGCGTTCACAAATTGTGTAAAAGGGGTTATAAACGAAAAAAAATACTTTAACATACCAGAAAATTTGGCTAATTAAATATAGTTTTGATATAATATAAGTTACAAAGTGCAGAATCTAAAAACTTGTTTACGTAAGCGTTCATAAATAGAACAATGGTCAAAAAAGATAGACTGTAGAAACGATATATTTAACTTTTTAAGTACAAAGTTTTAATAATAATAATTTGTATATATTTTTATTTATTTCAATTGTACATTACACCAAATGAAAGTCCGAAAACAAAACCAATTTGAATAAATCTACCCATACCATACAAGAAAAGAAAAAAAACCGAAACAACGACCAAAAAATCAAATAATGTATGCATACAATAATTCATTCTATTATATAAACTTCAATTTTTATTTAATAATAATAATAATAATAATAATAATTAATTAATTTACTTGAGTACAACAACAAAAAAAAATAATAATTAAAGCTATATGCAGTCTTATTTTACAAAGATATAATCCCATAAAAAGAGAAATGCCAAAAGCATCAAGCTCAGCAAAGCTGATTTTCAGCAAGGACCTAGTATACCTAATATACACATAAAAAAAATATTAAAAAACATAGAAAGAAGATCATAATAAACTACAAAAATAAAAATTTAGACTATAATTGTATAATCACACTGCTTCCCAAGCCCAAAATAATTACGGTCACACAGCATTAGAAAATAAATGAGAGTAGCCTGCTCAGCAAACAATTTTTTGTACAGGAGTCTCTTAAATTTTACATTAGGGAATGCTTTAAAATCAGGATCAATTTCATTATATAGATTGGCAAAGTTATAGCAGAAGGACCTCCGAAACATGGTTGTTCGATGCTGCAGAACAGTAATTATGTCCTTGCGTCGGACGTTCACATTGTGAACATCAGTGCGGTAGGTAATCCTTTGAAACAAATATGGCGGAGTTTTAGATAAAATAATTTTGTGAGAAAGGGCCAACGAATGTAACTTTCTTCTATTGGCCATATTACAAGACAGCAAAGAGAAAATCGGTAATAAGGTTCTAAATTCAAAAGTATATCTTTAGTTTAATTTTTAAATGTTTTTAAATTTTGTATTTCCTTTACTTTGTTTGGCAATTTATTAAAAAGTTTTACATACATAAAACCAGTGTGGACTAGTTTCAGACAATGTAAGACGGTGTATTGCGCCAGCAGATATTGACGTTCAACACATAACTGAACTCCAGAAGTTAGTGGAGGGTTCAGGATTGTTGGATTGGGTGGTTTTATGTGGACTTTTCACAATAAGCCCATGAGCCTGCAGTACTATCGGACCCTTTAAAAAAAACACCTAACGTTGACAGCGATTTCTATCACCTCAAGAAGCGGTCGAAGCCTTTCCAAACAATGTTTCTGAAAAAAATATTCAGAGAAGAAAACTATTTTGAGAATTGGCTCAAACGTCGAATATTTGCAAAGGCAATCAAAAGTTTTTTCCAAATTTTTTTTTCTGCACTGATTTTGTAAAATGATGAAAAGAAAATCTGGTATTAGTAAAAAAAAGTCATACAGTACGTCAAAAGTAGCAATAAAGTAATTTTAACACAAACTTATAGTTTAAATTAGAAATCAAGAGTTCCTTTCTATCAATTATCGGTAATTTTGTTTTGAGATTTCCACTCCTTCAATATACGAGAATAATTCCTTTCCACTCATTAGAAAGACCTCTTAGACCCTCATGTTATTTCCAATTTCCTCCGAGCTTCTCTTGTATTTTAAGTTAAAATTCAAATTAAAATTCTACCGCCGTATTGAGATAATGGATATTTTCAGCGTTATTTTTTCCACATTTTAAAGTAATACGAATGAGATCGTATTAATTTCGATGTGGCTGGAATAGGAAAATAAAAGAAAAACCTCTTCAACTAAGTGTAAGTGGAAAACGACCTTGGCATAGAGGAAAATGAAAGAAAGGAAGGACGATAATTATTTGTGGTTGGAAATGTAATTGCAAATTGTTTTTGTTTTCTATCGGCCACAAACTGTTATTAAATTGTCAAAAATTGTAAATAACTTAATGATTTTTAAAAGAGATGTCTTTAACGACATCTACTGCTTAACGCCTGAGCAGGAGGTCACGGCCCTCATTAGATCCAATTCCTAACAACATCAACCTAGAGTTGTACAGGCTTGTATTTTCACTGGACCGCCGTTTCGTGGACTCGCACGATTTATCATTAGTAGGTGGCTTGTCTTATGAAGCAAGTGAAGCAGCATCATTCCAATGCTCGCGAAACTGCGGTTGCCTCAGATGTGACTATGGAGCGATATCTCTGACTTACTCACTGTATGGGCTGCGATCTCGTCTCGAGTTCAGTTACAAATTGGAAACGTTATATGACAATGTTATAGAGCATTGCCCATAGCCATGCGAGCTCGTGAAATTTCCTCTACGTAGTTTAGATTTAATCGATATGAATTTCTTCTTATGGGGATATGTCAAATCTGAAGTGTATGCCAATAATCCGACCACTCCCTCTGTCCATCCGTCATCATACTAAATATTCCTGCATTTAAATTACGTCAGTCGTTTCTTTTTTTTTTAGACACACAATGGTTGAATACGTATCCTCTTCACAGTGGAAGTTTCCATCCTATCCACGGTACAGTTCTGGTCGTGTATCTTAGTCGAAAATTTAAATTAACGCTTTTCTCATAAGGAAATAATAATTGTGACATTGAGCAATAAATATCCTAAACTACACGGTAAATTAAGTTGATTTATTGTTATAAAATGGAGTGCGAAAAGTTAATTTACCACCCACAAAGATGGTTTTTCATTAGCTTTAATTTTCGATTTTACACGCAGCATCAGCGCCAACTTTCAGAAAATAATTAACTCGGTGGTGGTAATTTCTTTCCTCTGCTTTACCCTTATTTTTTTGTATTATTTTGTGTTTGGAGTCGAATATTTTTATTTGGTTCCTAGCGTTAAATTTCGCTCCCGCAGATTCTGACAGGAAACTAATTTTAATTACAACCTTACCAATTGCAGATTTTTAATTTTCTTTTTGTGTGATTGAAGTGTTTAATGAAATACGAAAATTACTTTTTTTCCGGGAGGCGGTCACAATCGAAGTTTTCGTGGTTAGATGAAACTAAATTTCACAAATATAAAGGGTGATTGAAAATATTGCAAGATTCGGCAGAATTTGCAGAGTTTATTGATCTAAGTAAGTTACGTAAACTTTATGTAAGTTGCCAGCCATCACGCATGTTGTAAAATGAAAGTTAAAGTATTTTTTTTTATGTAAAATAAAAGCCTATTTTGTCTGTTTAGTTGAAAGTCAACCCCAATTTTCCACTCATGAGTGTATTGGATTTATACACAGTGGTAAATGTATTTTACACGCAATCAAATTTCTTTTACACTATGTCCCAAATAAACCCATACCAGATGCGTATGGTCGGCAAATTCCTCGCCACCAGAGAACTATGGCCTTGATATCGCGGTTTGTATGCGGCCTGCATCAATTATCTAAATGAAAACCTGTTTTGAATGTTGCTAGTGGCTGCAGTCGGCAGAACATCTTTCTGTCCAGAAGTCGCGTCGGCCGCTAGAATTAGAAGCAAAATCAAAGCAAACCTATGACAATTAATGATTAAATAGTGAAGGGTCCCACTTATTTTGAACCTAGTGATGTGAACTATTTTTTAATCATTTATTAGTAAAACTATTTCATTTGCTAAACATGCGGCATTGCATTTTATGTTAAATTACTCGTCCAGAGAAAAAACTGTTAAAAACAGAAACAAAAATAAAATAAAACGACCAGAGAGAGGGAGAGAGATAACAAGAGGGAGCAAGTGGTCCCGGATATTCTAAACAGACAATTCTATTTCCCAAATTGAACGACAATGATGCAGATGGGATGTAAATGCGATTTACTCTGTTTTAAAGAGACGACGATGGAGATTTGAGTGCGGGAAAAACCTCGAAAACATGAAATGAATTGGATAAGGAACGGGGAATATAATGGAAATTTATTTTAAATTCCATTTTACAAGTTAATGTAATCAGGGACTGTTATTCGTTTATTAAAATCTTTATGAATTGGAAGTAACCTAATGTATCTCATTAGGAGTCCATTTGTTTGCTTTTAAAGACAATGGAATTTAAGTAACAAGATCGGAAAATACTCTTCTTTATGGACGAGTCAATTAAGAATTTAAGAAATATTGAAGACGTTTGAATCCAGGGGATACGTATTCAACCATACAGCCTGAATCCTATAACTTGTCACTCATATAGCGACTGTCCTAAGCGCAGTTTCATCAAGTTGTCAAGAGCGACTTCACAGCGAAGCGTCTACTATTATTCATCTCTGAGCAATTTGGGAATGAATTTTGCACATAAACATGTGATACTCAATAGAATTGAGCCGCTTGAGCAACCCAACCCAGTCATTTCATTCCAATTTCGATCTTTTTTGAAAACGCAATACTCTTTTTCATATCAATGCCTGGAAGCAGATGCAATTCAGCTTGCTGGGCCTTATCTGAGCGCACAGTATTTTCTTCATCACAAGACATCGTATCTACTTATTCCCTATTTATTACGGGGGAAACGGTTGAGACCTATTTGATTTATATAAAACGCTAGGCCTTTGGGATTTGCACATGAACTAAATTAGATTCTATTCATAATTATAAACAATCTATTCCATTAAAATTTAGGCGAGGTTGAATAATTATGATTCCGCGAATAACATAAATTCAAATAAATTTCAAATTGTTCTGAATAACTTTGAAACTTGAAGGTTTAGGTATAGGATACCTTAGGAGGTTTTTGAAAACCATTGATTTAGTAATACTAAAATATACAGTGTGTTCCATTTGGGGTAACTCAGATATTATAATTTCTATTTATTAATAATAGAATCGAAAATTTTGAAGCCCCCAGTATAGTATTTTCCACAATTAAAATTACGAATAAATTCCGTTCCCTCCCGTGGGAGGACACTATGCATTTTAAACACACTCGCAGCTTCCTGGTTCAGGGACCAACTGAAGGGTATCCAAAGAGGGTGCAAACTGGCCAAAGTCTTGTAATAAGACACCACGCCACTGGCATTATGTATACTAGTTGGGTGATTTTATAGATATTTTCTATTAGTTTGGGAAATACAATATTTTTGTTAATGTTAATAAGTAGATTGTTAACAAATGTTCCTAAACTGTCCTTTTAGTCATAAAATTTAAGGGTCTGTTTTCTATCTATCTTCTCGTTTATTGATATGGGTTTTACGAAGAGCAATAAACACATCTACAAGTAGGTAAATGAATAACAAAAATATATAATTTTTGTCTCATTTCTTTGTTCAACTTTCAGAAACAGATGGACCGTGTTTTCTTGTTCCAAGGATGACATGTTTTAAATACAGTGTGGTCTCACTTTTGAACATCGAAGTACCTTCATGTAAATTAAATGTCGGACTTTTATTATTATATACAGAAGCTAGTAGTTGGAGGGTGTCACGGTTTCCCATATCAAATAATATATAAAGGGTGAATAAAAAAACAATGGGTGTTTGTCCAGTCGCTGATTCGGGAGATTGAGAAGTCATTATAATCGCAGTAAAAACTTCAAATCTTTTCTTTACAGCTATTAGTTTGAGAATAATTTATATTTAATTAGCAAAACAGATTTATATGAAGTAAAATACAAACATAAGCGAAATATAATATTAAAGATAACAATAATTCTTAAATACTAAGTACTTTATGGGCTCGTAATTCAACTATTCTTTTTTAGCTGCCTTCTGATAAGTGGTAGTAAGATTTTTTGTATTATCATATATTATTATTGTTATTATTTTGATTATTATTGTGTGTGTTTGGTAAGTTAATAGTTTTGTTAATTTTTAGGTTTAGTTTTAAGTTTGATTTATTGTATTATGTAAGTATTGAGGGTTAAGTATGAGTGGCCATTAGGCTAGAATTCGTCCTATATAAGTAAATAAAGTCGATTATTATTATTATTGTTAAAGCCATAATATTTTAGAAGGAATTTATATGAAGTTATTGGTTGTTTTGGCTACGTACGAAGTTGTTTTTTTCGTCTTAATTTAGTAAGTACGTCGGGTTCTTATTTTGTGTTATATGCAATAAAAGAAGCAATTACAATAAATTATTAAATGGATTACACAGAACCAATACCTTATTGTCCTGATGATGGTTTAATATAAATCAGAAATCTCAGAAATAAGAACATACAGTATACTTATCAAAAAATCAAATCAATTACAAATTACAGTTTGTTTCTAAAATTTCAAGCTTCGTAGAACAAGTTCTAACTGTACCTATAGTTAGTTTTATATTTATCTGAAATATACTATTTCATCTATAGACTTTCCCTTATACTTCAGTTTCCCTTCCTTCTATTACCGATTTTCCCTATAATATCGGCACCACAATATTGACCTTTTCCTGTAATACTGTTACGAACGACATCCACATTCCTAATCTGTTGATCTTCACTAGCGTTTTTTATCCTATTTGTGTTACACTAGATTGTAGAGGTACTTTTGTTCTCCCCAGGTTTTATCCCAAACCAACAATAGAAACATTCCATCTAGATTATATTATATATACGAGTGTGTACGGTTTCCGAACTGTTATCGAAGCCCTAGCTTGTTGCTTCATCCCGTTTTTGCAGAAAAAAATATGAGATAAATTTCTAAAAAAAATAAATGCGTGATCAATTGGATTATTTATTATAATAAATTATTTTGTTTAGAAAAGCAACAGAAAACATTTTAGTATCTAAAAGATTAAATAACAATTCAGTTTGGACCAATTATTGCCAAGAATGTGTAAAAAAAATTCAAGAAAGTTTATTTGTAGTCTTGTCAACAAAAATGTTTACACAACCCACTGTTGTGGATTTAATAACTCTAATTTGATAGCTTTCAAGGCAGTATTTATAACTAAAGTAAAGATAAAAGTAGATATTAAATTCCATGGCTTTTAAAAACTTCACGACATTCTAATTAACCTGATACTCAGCTACTTTATCATTACAACCTGACGTAGGCACCTAGTTATTGCTAATTTTCTTCTTCCTCTTTCACAGACAAGACGCCTCGTGTTACAAACATTATTCTCGATGTGTATCATATACCTGCGTTAAAAGCAATCCTGGAGTTTCTTTACCTAAGGTAAGGTTGTCGATTTCATCCAATTAATGCACTGTTACTCTTATAACACGGGAGTTCCTCAGATACAAGGGGGTCAGTGATGTTGATAACTGTAGAAGTTACTCATCATTACTATCAATATCAAGTTTCATCTTATTCATCTCTGACCTAGCGTCCAACAAGTAACGAATTGGGAAGAAACTGAATGAAATCGAACACTGCGCCATTATGTCACTTCAATAGGATGCCAAATCCGAGAGTCGTCTTTGTCTGATTTCACGCTTAAAACGCCTATAAATCTTCAGATCATTTGCAAAAAGCTTACAGTTGCTGTTAAAAACATTTGGCAATATCATTCGCAAACAAATTTAACAGATGTGACCCCTGAGGGACACCAGATGTCACATGAAAATCAGAAGACCTTTAACCACATACGCGTACGATCTGTGTACGCCCAGACAATTACCTACCTACCTCTTATAGCAGCTAATAAACGTCGGGTCATTCCTCTAATTAGGTTTTCGATATCCTCTAGTGGAATATTACCCCATTCTTTTTCTAGAGCGTTTCGGAGTTGTTGAATAGTGAATAACTGTCTTCGGCGTCTACCTAACATGTCCCATACATGCTCTACCTCTTCTAAATATTGGGCCACTCTTCTGGCAGTATGTGGCATTGTCATTGTCTTACCGACAAATTGTGCAAAAACAACAACATGTTCTTCCAGAATTTGTTCAATGTACCTTTGGGCAGTTAAAGTTCCTCTGTCAATAAAAACAAGTTCTGTTCGAGCGTCAAATGAAATAACGCCCCACATCATAATGAATTCACCACCAAAGCTAACCCTTTCGCTAAAATTACATTGGGCGAATCTCTCCCGTTGTCGTCTCCATACTCTTTCTCGTCCGTCAGAAGACCTCAGGCAAAATCTAGACTCGTCTGAAAAGAGAACTTGTCTCCAATCTTGAAGGTTCCAGTTAATGTGTTCTTGCGAAAAAAGAAGTATATTAACTCGATGCTGTCTGAGGAGCTCTGGTCCTGTTGCCGGTCTTCTGGCCCGTAAATCTTCCTCTTACTGTAATTTCATTGACAGCAACTTGACGAACTCTCTTTGGAGTTCATTGCTTATCACTACTGCATTTGTATGCCGGAGACTCAAATAAAGCAGTCATCAAGGGCGGACGTAGCACGATTTCTTCCAGATCCAGGTCTTCTACCATAGCTTCCAGTCTCACGACATCTTGCAGCCGCTCTTTCCACGCTAGATTTTGTGAAACCTAATACTCGCCACTTCTCTTTAGGAATAATCAACTTCATGAAGAGCAACGGCTCTAGCTGAATCTTCAGATGAATAAGGCATCGTAAAATAAAAAATAAATTTGGAATTCACTCACGAAACGTTTTAAATGCTCTAAATGCCTGATAAAACTGATTCCCACTGCGCTATGATTTTCAAACAATCAAGTGAAGCGGTCTAGCCAAGATGAAACTACAATTACCCAGAAAAATTGGTGGGATTTCGTTTGGAGCAGAATATGACGGCAGACCTGCCTCGCCAAACATTATTGACCCTAGTCTGATAGAATTTCAGATCGCAATGTATCAGGCACCCCTAATTTTAATCTAAATGACCTCAACATCGGAAGACTCCACCTCTGTTTAGTTAATATTATTTAAATTAAGTTGATATGTTTTAGTTATTATAATTCTTGACATCCTGTAAATATTTTTGCATTGTTAAAACAAATTTAAGTCAAGTGACAATTAATAATTTTTTTAATGTCAATGATGTAAGAATTTATGTTAATAAAAAAGTAAAAAGTTTAATATACAGTCCACACATAATCAATACAAAACAACCTCCTCGAAATTAAACTCAACCATATTGTCACGTAAGCTAAAGTTCTCATACAACAATTTAGTGAATAAAGTATCTAATTGATGTGTTAAGCCAAAGACAAACGGCAGTTAAAAAATCCTATAATCCAAGAAAAGAAGAAGGGTTAAAACGGACCTAACCTGGTTGTGCTTGTATTAATTTACGCTATGAATTACTAATCAATACAAAACAAAAATTCCTATACTGAACAATATCAATCAAACTACTGACGTGAATTATCATCAACCAACTCTATTTATACCTGTAGCTAGATAGGTTTAGAGCAGATCAAACACTAATCAGCGATAGAGAAAAGAGTGTGAAGTTGCGTGAGTGACACGATAATGGCCATGTTAAAATTGATGTACCAAATATTCTGTCAAATTCGGTATTTGTGATAAATTATTGCCAATACATTAGCAACAGAGTGGGATATGTCTACCATAATTCATGTCTCTGATGATATAGGTACCCTTATAATGGAAGTTGTTAGTTTTTTATATATTTTAGGTATATATCGACAATATATTATTATTATAATACCAAAAAAATAATATCCGATAAAATATGTGGGTTGTCAAATACGCGTTGAAGAACTATGGAACTCAAATGAATATAATATCAAACCTGATATAGTTTAACAGATTTTTATATGATATAAGGGTAGACCTCTAAGTGTCACTAACTTCATGCTGCTATGCAGTTTTTGACAAGCGTCAGTTTGTTATGTTTTACCTATTATGGTTCTCGTGCTCCTTTTTTAAATTTTTAGTATATGTAAAACCTGCTCAAATATATGCTGTATATATTTGCTTAAATTCTAGACCAACATTCAAAAACATAGGTAGGTATTACACGAGGAGCATCGATAAATATAAAATGTATCCAATATTATATTTTAATTGAAATTCAATACCATTGCAATGCAAAGATTGAACAATTTTATTTACATTCAAATCAATCTCAAAAACACAAAATAAAAGAAGCTTCTGGTAGCACAAGACGTTAAAAGTAACTTATAATTTTAGCATCAGCGTAAAAGTCTAAAAAACTGTTTCCCCATAGGAGACCTGAAAACTGTGCAGGGAAACGTCGCTCTGGCTCTCTGAATCCAGTTCATATTCTCTGCCACTGCCCTTAGAGGGCACCTCATGGGTCGAATGCAAATTTTCAAAACGTCAAAACTATGAAGAACCTTTCTTAGTTCATTTTCCGAAAGAACACGAAACTGGTGACCAGGTTTTACGTGTTTTTTAGATCGCTCTGAGCACTTGAGCACTTAGAAGGCCCCGCGTGCGCTTCGCTCGCCGTTTTGGCAGAAATAGCGACGATTACTGTGCACTTTTGGATCGATTGAAGGCTGAATTCGCAAAGAAACGGCCACATTTGCAAAATAAAAAAATGTTGTTTCACCAAGACAATGCAGTGTCAGCATCGATGAAAACTATGGCAAAATTGAATGAATTGGGCCACGAATTGCTAGAGAATGCTCTTTGCTGAGAATGGAACAAAAAAACATCAGCGTATGAGGCATTCTCCGACAGAATCGCTGTTATTATCCACTCTGAAGGTGGTTAGAACAAATAATAAAATATTGTTCTTAGAATTTTAAATGTTTTGACAATATACTGGAGCTTTTGATTAAAAAAAAATAATGGAATTGGGCACAGCCTTAACGTAGTACTTCACGAGCCGCCGTTGAGAACTTCCATCAGAATTCACAAAATAAATACATCCAAACATACTCTGCAATTAAAGCACACGAAACTTACCGCCAATTCTTTATGGTGATAAATAATAATTTAGTCCAAATACTGTTCCTGACATATTTTAAATTGAACTACATAAGGCAGAGTAATTTTCAGACGATGAAAAATAAAAGTAGATGACGACAGCCAAAACCAACTCATTTTTTTTAAGTACGTGTCAATGTTGTGTCGTTTAACGTTCGCCATGTAATAAATAACGCTAAATTTATACTACGTCCCCCACAAATTCAGAAAATATGCTAAAACGGTTTATTTTTTCTCTAAAATTTCGTCCCCGTATCCCAATTTTTTTGCTTCATGCATAATATTATGCCACCGATTTATCATTATTCTGTCAGAGTTAAACTGTCGAAATATGACGCTGGTTTTTGGTAATCGCGAAACGAAGTCCCGTAAGTTTTCAGTGTTTTACCCTCATAATTTATAAATTTTGACGGAAGTACTTCGAGTTATTTTAAAGTTCTTAACAAAAAAATTAAGACAGTAGATGTGCTAATAGTGTAACACAGTTTGATAGAAGTTAATTAGTGAACTAATTGTGAACCAAATGGGCTCATTTCTAGGCACTATTATGGATCCTAAACTGAGCTGATACCTTCATGTGGATCTGGTTTATTGTAAGTTGAGCAAAATAGTTTTTTTTTAATAATAATTAGTAAAGTTAATTAATTAATAAAGCCAGGCCAATAGAATTCTGAAAAACCATATTGCCTATATTGGGTGTCAGTTACTGCCAAGATGTAAGACATGTTTAAAGAAAATTTTGACGAAGATCACATCCAACAAATCATAGAAGCTAAACGTATGTACTGGAATTTATATAGTCACATAGTGACCATTACAATGAAATGAGTTGACGTTGCAACAATAACTATAACTTTTCTGTTGGTCTCTCTTTATATTTCCTGGTAGACGGATCGGCCAAGGAAGACCACTGAAGTGGCCCCTAAGGTGGAACCACTTGAAAACCAAACCTCATCCAGAATCTCCAGATAATTTACGTCAATTGATTATTGATGATCAGAAATACTTCAGAACGTCCGGTTCTACTTTGGAAACAACCTCTATTATTACTGTAAAGTAAAAACTTGATAAATACAATAGTAGACAAATTTCTGATGTATTCTTTTCATAGCCGCAATTCCTAAACGAATCGATCAATTTAAGAAAAAAGAGACGCGATGTGTCCTCTAAATATCGTGTAAACTGAAATATTAATATTCCACTTTCTAAAAAAAGAACAAACCAATAACTATCACCTTGTGATCCAGATTCCTTCCAGAAAACAAATAACACCATATAAATCATCTCGATTAAAAAATAAACATTGAAAAAAATTCATCGAGAACAGTCGCTCGTGTGTCGTTAACGAGGATAAATTGGCAAATGCCCGCCTCCATGATTAATTCTAAAATACTCCTATAGCTCAAACTTCAGCTTGAAAGTAATGCGAAGAAAAAATCGCAACTAAACGTAAGGAAAAAAACTCATGCGACGTATTTTATCATTATTTCTTTTCACTGCTGGAAACGTTTCATTTCTTTCAGTGTCTGTTTAGATTGAAATTATTATTTATCACTTTAACTTAATTATATTTGATGTCAGATCTTTCTATTTGAAATGTTCACGTTTATATGCAGACGATCGAGGGCCCGATTAGTAGGAGACTTCTTCGTGACAGTGGGAGTTGCGCCAGAATGCGGCAACTTCTTGAATGATCAATGATGAGGTCTAACTAACAAAAGAACAAAAGCTGATCCCTGCCGCTGGTGGAATGCCGTGAACCATTCGTCGCAAACGATGTACGGTTCTTGAAGATGGAATATACAGTCATCAACCCTTCAGAGTTCATACAACGTTTCAAAGTATATTTTAAATAAGATCGCTGATTTAGCTTTTAACAGAAATTATCTATGTGCTGGAACTAACTCATTCTGGCGTCAACAGTAGTTCATAGAACCTCAGCAGACTGTGAGATGTGATTTCCAAAATGTACATCACAGTTTAAACTGAACTAAAACAGTTTTATTGTGGTTCGACAATAACCGGTTGTCATGGCACCAGAAATCAAAAGCCTGCAGCGTGGACGAAATCCTACTCTGAAGGATCACAGAATCCCCATCAGGCAGTACCAACGTGGTATCGTCTGCGTACATAAAAGAGAGGTGTTTAGGCAAGTCGTTCACAAAAAGTAAGAAGAGAAGGGATCCAAAGCAGTACCCTGAGGCATTCCGACACTTATGTTCTCATATTCAGATAAACTGGAGTCAATCCTAACACGTCATCGACGATCGCGGGTGATATTAAAGAGTGGATGTACTTTCCAACTCTCAATTCCCGCTATTTGGAATCTAGAGCCTTTGCTCACCACATAATTCCTGAAAATCATGTCGAAATTTCTTATTCCAACACTAACCGACACCCTAGAAAAAATAAAAGCTTACGATATCATGATTATCACCTTGAAATGCACCTTCCAATTGCCACATTGCAATATTTCTAAGTAGAAAAGTGTCATTTGCTTTTATCTTTACGTTGCTTTGAAGCCATTTGCAAATCTAAATGCCACCGTTTCCCGGCAATTACTCTTCATCTCCTTTTCACCGTTTCAATGTTTTTTCCTTTGTGTCGGTCTCCGACTACTTTGTCTGGGTATTTTCTCAAAAGATTTACAGACAGACCAATATTGAATGCCACTATATACGAATAGACAGACGAATTGTACCTGAAAGCCGATTAGAGCATTGAAAATAGAGCCAAAGGATTACTCATGGATAAACAATCGAAACTTAATATTCATTTGGAAATGTACAGGTGTCTTCAAAACATACGGACAACTTTAACTAAGAAAAATCGGTCCTTAAAGTTTGAACAACTTGGTGATATGCATCTTGTTTATAGTGAAGCACAGTGCTCTGGAAGGGAATTTCCACGCTGGCCACACCATCATACATCCTTTGCTTCCACCCATCGTGGCCTTAGAGAAAGTGGAATCCTGAGGTTGTTGGTTGTTCAAAAAAAGCCCATATAAGGTGCACTTTGAACAAAAAGTTTTTTCTTTGGGGGCATCTGAAAAGTTTCGTAATGAAGAACATGTACGTTAGTTTACAATGTTTAAGATTGGAACTAAATTTAATTTTTGAATGGGTCACCCTATAAAGTAATGCCTCATGGTGCAAGCTGTCGTTTGTTGCCACTTTCCGCCTAAATTATGGCGCATTTCCTTTTTCCTTTTACTTCGAGAAAAAAAAAAGGGTTTTTTCCAATGTCTTTCGCAGTAGCGTGACAGAATTTCAGTTTCTTTTATAAAAAAATGGGTTATGAAACTTATGATGACACATTCGTCTTATCCGCTAGTCTAGTTTCAAAAATATTTCCTTGTGCAGCAATCGAATTCATCGTTATGAAATGTAATGATCGAACAATTTCAACAAACTCTGAAGTTAATTCTTTGGGACTAATTAAAACACTATATAGTCCAAAAAGAAAAAAAACCTCAAACACTACATTTTAGCTGCAAAAAAAGCCCTGAAGAGCTTTGAATTCCAATATCATGCTCGAACTAATTCCATCTTTGCGACTGCTTAAAAGACACAAAAACAATTCAAAACCACACACACTCAGACTGAAATGCTTCAGAGCATTGGAATGATATTTTTTAATTAAAATGAAGTTCTAGTTGCAAACTTTAAACATTTCTTCTTGAAGATTATTCTCATAAATAGGTCAATATTGCATGAGTTCAATGAACAGCATGCGAATTCATTTCTATGAAATGTGATGATCGAATAATTTCAAGAAAATCTGAAGTCAATTGAGGTCGCATATCATGCAAGCTAATTCTGTTGGATTATCATCTTTGCCTGAATGATCAACAAACAATTCAAAACCTCAAATACTACACTCAAGCTCAAAAGACAAGCCCTGGAGAGCATTGGAGCGATATTTTCTTTTACTCAAAACGAAGTAGCACTCAAATCTTCTGCTTTTTTTGTTTCTAAAAAGTGTTAAAGTTCCATGGTATTTTGTTAGTTATAAATTTAGAGGTACGCCGCTGGCAATGCCAAGCATTGAAACGGCAAAACAGAGTGTTTCCTCCATTGGCAAAAATACGACCGGTGATACTGTTCAGCGGTCCAGCAAAATAAAAAAAGCACACTACATACACTGGAAAGCTCGAAAAAAAAAAAGGAAAGAGTAGGTATATAAATGTATGTGTATTGTAGCTGCAGAGCCTCGGTTGACGTCTTTATTGTTTGCCTCGGAAGATATTTTTTGGTAAATGTCTGTTTCGGGACAACGAATTTGGACAGATTTAGACGAAGTTGTAGAAAATTTAGTTTCTTAAAGTTGGATTTCTTATATTTTCGTTAAACGGATATCGCTGGATTGGAAGATAGTGTACGTTATGAATAATATAGGTACAACGAAAAATAGATAATCCCAAATGCTCATTTAATATTGAGCGGGTTATAGCATTACAGATCGCAAGAGTTGAACAGTCAAGTCTATTTTAAGGAATATATTGATTAAATCTTCGTCCAGGATAACTCCGTTCAGACTTATACCAAGACCATCCATGCGCTGTTTCCTTTCCAAATAATGATCCATGTGTGTTAGATGATGCGGAGACGCATATTGAGTGTGATGTTCTTTTTGTTTCATGAGTAATTTGTTCTTGAAAATAACGGGAGCTTTAACTTCATGTGATGTAGATATTGCGGAGACGCATTTTGAGTGTGATGTTCTGTTTGTTTCATGAGTAATCTGTTCTTAAAATGATGGGAGCTGTAACTCCATGTGATATAGATATTGCGGAGACGCATTTTGAGTGTGATGTTCTTTTTGTTTCATGAGTAATCTGTTCTTAAAATGATGGGAGCTGTAACTCCATGTGATATAGATATTGCGGAGACGCATTTTGAGTGTGATGTTCTTTTTGTTTCATGAGTAATCTGTTCTTAAAATGATGGGAGCTGTAACTCCATGTGATATAGATATTGCGGAGACGCATTTTGAGTGTGATGTTCTTTTTGTTTCATGAGTAATCTGTTCTTAAAATGATGGGAGCTGTAACTCCATGTAATATAGATATTACGGAGACGCATTTTGAGTGTGATGTTCTTTTGGTTTCATGAGTAATCTGTTCTTAAAATGACGGGAGCTGTAACTCCAGGTGATATAGATATTGCGGAGACGCATTTTGAGTGTGATGTTCTTTTTGTTTCATGAGTAATGTGTTCTTAAAATGACAGGAGCTGTAACTCCATGTCATATAGATATTGCGGAGACGCATTTTGAGTGTGATGTTCTTTTTATTTCATGAGTAATGTGCTCTTAAAATGACAGGAACTGTAACTCCATGTCATATAGATATTCCGGAGATGCATATTGAGTGTGATGTTCTTTTTGTTTCATGAGTAATCTGTTCTTAAAATGACGGGAGCTGTAACTCCATGTGATATAGATATTGCGGAGACGCATTTTGAGTGTGATGCTCTTTTAGTTTCATGAGTAATCTGTTCTTAAAATGATGGGAGCTGTAACTCCATGTGATATAGATATTGCGGAGACGCATTTTGAGTGTGATGTTCTTTTTGTTTCATGAGTAATGTGCTCTTAAAATGACAGGAGCTGTAACTCCATGTCATAAAGATATTGCGGAGACGCATTTTGAGTGTGATGTTCTTTTTGTTTCATGAGTAATCTGTTCTTAAAATGATGTGAGCTGTAACTCCATGTGATATATATATTGCGGAGACGCATTTTGAGTGTGATGTTCTTTTTGTTTCATGAGTAATCTATTCTTAAAATGACGGGAGCTGTAACTCCATGTGATATAGATATTGTGGAGACGCATTTTGAGTGTGATGTTCTTTTTGTTTCATGAGTAATCTGTTCTTAAAATGATGGGAGCTGTAACTCCATGTGATATAGATATTGCGGAGACGCATTTTGAGTGTGATGTTCTTTTTGTTTCATGAGTAATGTTCTCTTAAAATGACAGGAGCTGTAACTCCATGTGATATAGATATTACGGAGACGCATTTTGAGTGTGATGTTCTTTTTGTTTCATGAGTAATCTGTTCTTAAAATGACGGGAGCTGTAACTCCAGGTGATATAGATATTGCGCAGACGCATTTTGAGTGTGATGTTCTTTTTGTTTCATGAGTAATCTATTCTTAAAATGACGGGAGCTGTAACTCCATGTGATATAGATATTGTGGAGACGCATTTTGAGTGTGATGTTCTTTTTGTTTCATGAGTAATCTGTTCTTAAAATGATGGGAGCTGTAACTCCATGTGATATAGATATTGCGCAGACGCATTTTGAGTGTGATGTTCTTTTTGTTTCATGAGTAATGTGTTCTTAAAATGACAGGAGCTGTAACTCCATGTCATATAGATATTGCGGAGACGCATTTTGAGTGTGATGTTCTTTTTGTTTCATGAGTAATGTGCTCTTAAAATGACAGGAACTGTAACTCCATGTCATATAGATATTCCGGAGATGCATATTGAGTGTGATGTTCTTTTTGTTTCATGAGTAATCTATTCTTAAAATGACGGGAGCTGTAACTCCATGTGATATAGATATTGTGGAGACGCATTTTGAGTGTGATGTTCTTTTTGTTTCATGAGTAATCTGTTCTTAAAATGATGGGAGCTGTAACTCCATGTGATATAGATATTGCGGAGACGCATTTTGAGTGTGATGTTCTTTTTGTTTCATGAGTAATGTTCTCTTAAAATGACAGGAGCTGTAACTCCATGTGATATAGATATTACGGAGACGCATTTTGAGTGTGATGTTCTTTTTGTTTCATGAGTAATCTGTTCATAAAATGACGGGAGCTGTAACTCCAGGTGATATAGATATTGCGCAGACGCATTTTGAGTGTGATGTTCTTTTTGTTTCATGAGTAATGTGTTCTTAAAATGACAGGAGCTGTAACTCCATGTCATATAGACATTGCGGAGACGCATTTTGAGTGTGATGTTCTTTTTGTTTCATGAGTAATGTGCTCTTAAAATGACAGGAACTGTAACTCCATGTCATATAGATATTCCGGAGATGCATATTGAGTGTGATGTTATTTTTGTTTCATGAGTAATCTGTTCATAAAATGACGGGAGCTGTAACTCCATGTGATATAGATATTGCGGAGACGCATTTTGAGTGTGATGCTCTTTTAGTTTCATGAGTAATCTGTTCTTAAAATGAGGGGAGCTGTAAATCCATGTGATATAGATATTGCGGAGATGCATTTTGAGTGTGATGTTCTTTTTGTTTCATGAGTAATCTGTTCTTAAAATGACGGGAGCTTTAACTCCATGTGTGTTCGATATTGCGGAGACAGTGACATTTTTGAATATTTGATTTAAAAATGTTTTATCTCCTAAACGTATTCAAAATCGACAAAATATAAAGCGGTAAATTTTAGTAGATACTAAACGACCTACTAACATTGCTGACAAAAGAGAAAAAAGACAGTGGCGCACTTATTTTTGTACATATTACTTTAGTGAGCTGTCCACTTTTTTTTAGCAGTGAACCATGTATATACATATACATATGTCCATATAAAAAGTTTTGCGCCACCGGGTAATAGTATGTACTACCAAATACGGCCTAAAATACATGTATTTTGCTCAAAATTGTTGTACTTTTTCTTGAATATATTTAAATAAATATACAGAAAAAGCTGGTGGTGATTGAGAACTTTTATATAATACCTATATTTGTTCTATTGCGTAGGAACCTGTTTACGTTGAGTGTAGGCACCTACCCCGGCCGCCTTCTATCTATTGTAGATATAGGTAGGGATACTATTTGCACGAATTTCGATTTGTGCGATAGGTATTTTTGTTTACTGTTTTTTACATTACGTTTGAACTATTTGTTCGTTTGTTGTTTAAATACTAGTGCCATTGATTAAAAAGTGTATGAATTTAATTATTTAATAATAATAGTAATAATATTTGACTCGTACAAGTAAATATTAGTGGTTGTGCTGCACAACTTGTTGCGGTAGCGGTAAGTAGTAATTAGGTAGTAATATTAATGTTTATTCAATACAAATAATTTTGTATCTTATTTGTATTTGATTATGTATTGGATTTCGTGAAGTAGTGAATGGGGCATAATTAAAAAAAAATAATAAGATTTACCTTACGAAACCCGTATTTTAACGTGTTCTTTTTTACCTTGATAATTTTCTATTTTTCATCTAAGGCGCTTGACCTTGACGATCTTAAAAAATTTCACATGCGGCGCCTTTTCCTTCATATCCATTTTTTACTTAGTGCCTACCTAATAAAATGACTCACGAGCCGCCACTGATGCCATGTAAAATGACATACGTATTCCAAAAGGCGCTTGTTTCGTTTTGATTGGCCCACCCAGTATACAATTTCGTTATAGTAAAAAAAAAATAAAAATAAAATAAGATACATAAAACCACCCTAACATTTTTTTTTTTTTAGATTTACTCCGTACACGCGTTTTATATAAGTATTTGTGTAGGTACCTATATAAACGTAAATGTTTAGGTACGTTTGGGGGGTAAAAGCTTTCAACTTGATTGCTTTCACCTGGATGCGAATGCAAAAATAAAAATAGATACACATACATCAAGAAATAGGATAAGAAGTATCAGAAAAGACATTTCTTGTGTACCTATATGGGTAAGAGTGAGATAGGAAGCTTAAAAAAAAAATACATTCAAAAGTTGATGGGAACTGTCAGTATCACTTGAGCCAGGTATATGATGAAACTTTCCAATTCAAAAATAAATTGTTTAGTCACGTAGTATTTAGGGAAATATGTTTTAACTTTATAGCCGTTTTCACCGTTAAACTGAACAACCATTAAAGGCCACTTGTATAGGTGTAGTTTAAACTATAATTAGTTAAACTGAAGTTTAATCAAAAAAGTACCTTGTATAAATTGACTGTCACTTACATATATGATAGTTAACTATCAACTAGTGGATTGAGTACTAGTTAAACTGCATCTTTTGAGTTTAAACTTTAAGTTGTTAACTGGCGTTTAAAGTTCACTTTAGCCATCACCTATACAAGTGGCCCTATAAATCGTTACTGTAAGAAAAGTGTTTTACTATCAAGATTGTATTTTATCCGTATGAGATACGATCCAATTTTGGCTATTTTATTTATGTATACAGGGAGTTTCAGAAAACATGAGACATCCTTTGGCGAAAAAAAAATTTTTTTTTTCTTTTTAAAATAGTGTAGATTTATCTTGGGGCGTCCAAAAAGTCAATTACTTTCACAATCCGAACAAAACTTTACAGGGTGAAAATTATTTTAATCAGATACGAGTATACGGTGTAGGCGACGATAACAGTTGCCTGTAAAAATGCGAAGTCTCGGTAGTGGGTTATAGCACCAGCGGTAAACCTATTTTGCGGTAGTTATGTTATACCTACCTTGAATTAAAGGGGATGTTTTAAAGGCTAGGCGTAGAAAATGAAATTAATATAAGAATCAATATTTTTTTTTAAATTATGGAGTCAATAATAATAAATTGAGTATTTAATTTAGGGCGAAGTTTTAAAGATAGGCGGTGCCTACCTTGCCTACCCCGACCAGCCGCCACTGCATGGCATTCGGAAATATGAACGAGTCCCACATAAACTAAAAAGCACTGGGTGGTTGAGCATGGAGAATCGTCGAAAGCTGGACTGTGTTTGCTTTTAACATGGGATCATTAATACTATGAAACTCTCATATCTTTATAACAAAATACACCTCCGATGTGCTGCTCATAATTTTAATGTAACATTCAAAAACATCCAAAACATAGCACTGCATTGTTTCAAAGCAGCTATCCATATTGTTTTTCAAAGCTCTATAATTGAGTTCCAAGACAATTTAGAACTCTATAATGCCTTTAAACAACAGTATAAAAAGTACCTGTTACATAATAATAAGAACTGAGTCACTCTACAAAATTTGAAAATCCTAAGTCTACTTTAAAGTTTTTCTTTTTTCCTCTCTTTTTCCTTGAAACAGTGGCGTTCGGGTTGGTTATTTGAAGAAAGTGAAGATGAATAACACAGTAAAATTCGAAAGCCGTCTACATACATATTTAGAAATTTTATCTTTTCCTTTTTTCTCATTTAAAAAGATACAAATAATATCTGATCTATTTAACAATAAAAATAATACCATAGGGGGTTCCCACAATGTATGAGAAGAAAAATATAATCTTCTATCTAAACTGCTGAACAAATGAAGCAGTCCACCGGATCAATTCTTGCCTTCATGTCAAAGTCAAATATTTTAATATGCAGAAGAGATAAAGCTGTGTCAATCGTAGTTATTGAAACCGCTTTAGAGCTTCTAAAATATGTTAACACTTTAAATAGATTTTAAAATCCTTAAGCTGACACTTTATAAGGGAGCATAAATACACCAAACACAGATGAAGTTAGTGGAATTTTCACCTAGCATAACGCAAGAAGCTCCTTAATAACGCCACCATCTATTATGATTAAATAGAAATGACAAAAGCACATACCTATAAATTTAGCATTATCTACTTACGATAGTATAGGTAGAAGTATGGGTATATTGT
The DNA here is from genome assembly GCA_911728435.2 of Apoderus coryli. Taxonomy (NCBI): domain Eukaryota; kingdom Metazoa; phylum Arthropoda; class Insecta; order Coleoptera; family Attelabidae; genus Apoderus; species Apoderus coryli. The sequence continues at coordinate 43,628,472 of OU452199.1, read as the reverse complement.
AAGCAGTATAATCCCGCAGAATGGAACGCGATTTAATGAGAATTTAGTTGTGGAATGTCGTGAGGTACCCTATTTTGGGTTGGGTAAGCATCAAATTTAAGGATGCCTAAAGTATAATTATTAAATCTTGTTTAACTTTCTTCGTTTAACAAAGGAACACACTGAAAATATTTCAAAAATACTAGTTTTTCAAAAGTTAAAGCATAAAAAGTCATAATATATTCGGTGAGTAGAACCAATGGCGTGCAAAACTCGTTTCACCAAAACACTTTTTTTTAATCTTGACGCGCGTTTCTTTAAATCTGTTTGCATCCTTCTAAAAAACACAACTTTAATAAAGGAGGGTGATATGATAAATTCGTGACTTTCAACGGAATCCAAAAAGTCGTTATATTTATAATAACTTTATTCGCATCATACATTACAATAAATATTGACAAACAACAACAAAAATAAAAAGATAATTCAATATTATGCCAGCTCAGCATAGCTGATTCTCAGTAGAACCCGATGTTCTAATAGAAACATAAAGCGCTACGCCAAAATCCTAACAACAATCCATGGAATGGCGCCATTCAACATCACCCACAAACTTGAAGTTTAACCAAACAATTCCTGCTTGTAGAGATTTTCCCTTAAGGTCAAACAATGAATGCATTATCTTATTATGACATGTTAAGAAATTTTCGTTGATCAATCCAAAACAAAAGGCGTCGTATGCTAAGCAAGGGTATGGTTTTGCTTCATGACAATGCCTTGCAAAACTAACTCAAACCCTGATCCGATCATTTGCCTAACAACAAGTTGGATAAATAGCTTTTAAAGTTAGCGTATCCCGCTAGAAGCGATATATGCTGGGAAAACCATCCGTCATCAGACCAAGGCTCTTTGCCTGTTTAGGCACCCGAATGACAACATCCTGGAGAGACAAATGCAAGTCCGGATCAGTCGGGAACCCGAAAACAGGGCTGTAGATTTTAAGGGGTCAATTTTGAGATCATGCCAGAGACTCCAAATCATTGCCAATCCGTTGCTCCGCAGTTACCATTTCATTTTTATTGAAAATGTGTAGCACTTATAAATCATCCGCGTATATTTTCATAATAGAGTGCTGCAATGTATCCAGGAAGTTACACATCTAAATAGTATTCAAGATAAGAGACAGGATAGATCCTTGAGCCACGCCTCTCGTTATGGTAACAGTATCTGATGGGGCTCCCCCCATAGATACCCTCTGCGTCCGTCCATGCATATAGTTTTTTATCAACCTATCCGCAGACTCATCGTGTAGGATCGACAATAAGACGTCATGGTTTAGAATATCGAATGCCATTTTCCATTTTAGTTGGTACCCTCTATGCCTTGATTGTCTTTCCGATGTTTCTTACTAAGCTTTGCAGGGCGTTAGTCGGAGACTTTCCCGTTTGAAATTACCTATAAACAATTAAAAGAATAACATCGCACAACACAACAAACTTCCAACTTCACGAACGAAGAACTTTAAATTTCTTTTGTATATTATGCAAAGTCCAAATTGAAATAAAGAAAAGAAGTTCTACTGAAAAGGGTGTGAACTTTAACAATAAAAAATAAAATTAAAGAAAAACTTTGTTCGCTGGAACGCAGTAAAAAGTAGGGGTATATAAGATCGGAAATCAATTAAATGGTCTCAGACACGGGTTTAAAATATTAATGGATTTTCATTCAGGCAAAAAGCGATTTTGAATTTATTGAAATGCTTTGGCGAACGGGAAGGAAGTTTGCCTTCATTTTCATTTTCTTTGCGTTTTACTTACATTATAATACAGTAAAGAAGGTTAATTTAAAATTGAACAAAAACTGAATATGTTATGGGGGAATTTTGAGTTTGAAACAGGGGCGGCGAGTTGTAAAGGGTATCTCGAAAATCAGACGATATGGATCAAACTAACGATGAGCGATAAAGTTTTTTATAATAACTTCCTTATTTGGAAAGTACCAAACAATGCTGAAGATCTTTTAATAGATATACGGTATATACAAGGTGTCTCCAAATTGTAGGTACCGCAATATTTCTATTGTGTGAAGTACATTTCAAAATAAGTATAGTTTGCTTAATCAAACTATGTCCGAAGATGCGCCCATATATAAAATGGCTGTAAAAAATCGATATGAATTATTAAAAATTACCACCATTGAAGAATTAAGGGACAAAATAATTAACGATTGCACACTTTTACAAAATAATGGCCACGTATTAAGAGGGGCGTTTGAATAAAATCGTTTGCAGACCTATTTTTGCGCATGGTAGACTCCACTAATACGTATCTGATAGCAAAAATTTTGATAGGGAGTTAAAGAGTAAAGATGGGATTAGGTATTGAAGTATTTTGAAGTTGAAATATTGGATAGTTAGTTCAAAAACAGAGTTAGAAAATCATCATATTTCGCTTTGCAGGCATAATTTTGCGCATGGTAGACGCCACTAAGACGTATCTGCTAGCAAAAATTTTCATAGAGTTTTAAAGACCAAAGATGGGATTAGGTAATGAAGTATTTTCAAGCGGAAAGATTAAATAGTTAACTCATAAATTGAGTTCAAACATGGGTAATTTTTTCAAATTTACAGATATATTTTTGTGGATGGAAATCTCCACTAATACGTATCTGGTAGCAAAAATTTTAATAGGGTCTTAAAGATTAAGGTTTGGATTAGGTAATAAGGTATTTTGAGGCTACAACAATAAATAATTACTTAATAAATTGAGTTCAAAGTCAGCAACTTTTTCCTCATTTTGTGCTATGATTCTAATATTTAATAATGATAATATTACTTTATTACCTAATTTATATATTTAACAATCACTTGTAATTAAAATTGTTCGTGAAAACTTTCTGTATTAGACAATATCCATATATAAAAAAAACCCTCATATTTCTCTTCAAATATCCGCCATTTTCTTATATTTTTTTTATAACTGTAGCCAACAAACAAGTAATTAGTAGTTGGGACAGCATTGAAGAGATGGCGCTGTTTATACACAGTGACACAAAAATCTAATGGTTTTGTCGTACTTATATTATTAATATTTAGTTGTATGTGGTATAGTATATTATGTATATGCGTATGTACTAGGAGTAGGGATTATTAACGTTAGCCAGGTACAGTAATATCAGAGAATACATAAACATCTATGGTAATATTATGTAGGTATACCTACTGTTAGAGGATAAATACAAGAAGGGATAAAGTAGTAGTAGTTTGTTACGTTAGTTTATTGGAAATAATACAATTATAATAATTATTAAAATTCTGTTTCGTTACGCAGGTCATATATTTTTGATTATATTATAACTAGTCGGGAAAGTTTTAGGGTGACACAACCGATTTTTTATGATCTATAGAGAGAATACAAGAACTCCCGACTGGTAGTTATTATAAAATTATAAGATACCCTTGGTAGGGGTTTAAATAGTGTTTAAAATTTCACCAGTTAGGTAGTTGGAACGTATATACAGGGTTATTCACGCCATACGACACGGAATACTGTGGTTAAACTATTTAATTTCCTTGAAGTTTTATTCATGGGTTCGATAAAAATGATTTATGGCTACATTTTAAAAATATTGTGAGTCTATACAGGGTGTCCCAAATATGAGAAATTAACCATAGTTGTGTTTTTTTAAATGGAATGCCCTGTATATGAATCAATTTCCCGTTCAAAATAAACCTAAATTTCATTAAAGCCCATCTCACCTAAACCTGACAGTTTTTTAAATATTTATGTTTTAATAAAAATATAGACATAATTTGAATGAAAAAATTCACACCTATTTGTTTGTTCTTTTTAAGCCAGTCTAGGCTGATGAATATCTCATCACTTGTTACGCCAAATATAAAAAATCCCCAATACTAAATACAGGGTGTCCAATAATATAACTTATATGAACGTAAAGTTTAATTCTAAATAACTTGTTTATTTCAAATGGAACACCCTGTATATGAGGTAAAAATTAGATGCACAAAGTAATTCTCTGTCAAATATTATAATACTTTCCTATGGATAACTCTTGACGTTTTCGTGGAAAATGCACATATTCATAATATTATGCGAATTTTTAATTGAACCTGTTAATTTCATGTAGACCACCCTGTATTTGATGGTGATGAAATTAATTATCTATTAATCACTATGAGGTTTTCTTATAGATATGTATATTTTTTTAATGTATGGAAAAAGCACATATTGGTATAGGAAGACTTTTTCAAAATTATATTCGTCAAGTCAGCCATGAGAATTTGACAAACCATAATTTAAACAATAACATAATAAATAAATACATTTTTAACTTAAATTAAATAACAAGATATACCTACATAAAAACTGATAAATTTTATAATAAATGTTCAAAATGATTGGACTCTAGGCACATTTCAATCCTTTTCTTAATCCTTCAACAACTTTAATCTGGTGTAACGCTTCTAAACGCTTCATTTATTTGCTCCTTCAAAATTAAAAAAGTTTTCATTTGCGATGATTTTGTTCCTGGCCCATTTACAAAATTCAACACGATTTAAAATCAATATTGAAAAGTTCTTGATGCAGTTGCACTGTATTTGGGTGGTATCTTTCGTTAAACTGCCTTAACAGCCTCTCGAAGACCGCTTTTTTGGGGTGATTTTGCGCCAGGAACCTTTAAGCGTAAACTCGCGATTCCAGTAAAGCGTTTTTGGACCATTCTCCCAGAATAAAAATCATGTGTATGCTTTCTCCTTTGGAATAGGTTCGCATTTTTGAATTGAAGTGAATTAAATCAAATGTCACAGATAAAAAACTGTTTTATGAAAAATTCTCAACTCTTAGGTAAGAATTTTCAACCGACTATTTGACAGTAAATATTAAATTACAAAAATGTATTCTCTTCTTCTCAAATTCTCATGGCTGACTTGATAAATATTATAATTTTGAAAATTCTTCCTCTTATTGCCAATATGTGTGCCTCTTCCATGCAAAATTAAAGATAAGTATACATATCTATAAGAAAACTTTAATTTTTGCATCATTAAATACAGGGTGGTCTACATGAAACTAAGAGATTCAATTTCAAAATCGCCTAATATCATGAATATGTGCATTTTCCACAAAAACGTCAAAAGTTATTCATAGGAAAGTATTATAATATTTGATAGATAATTACTTTATGCATCTAATTTTGACCTCTTATACTGGGTGTTCCATTTGAAATAAACAAGTTATTTAGAATTTAACTTTACGTTCATATAAGTTATATTATTGGACACCCTGTATTTAGTATTGGGGGCTTTTTATATTTAGCGTAACAAGTGATGAGTGGGTATATTTATCAGCCCAGACTGGCTTAAAAAGAACAAACAATTAGGTGTGAATTTTTTCATTCATATTATGTCTATATTTTTATAAAAATTTAAATATTTAAAAAACTGTCAGGTTTAGGTGAGATGTACTTTAATGAAAGTTAGGTTTATTTTGAACGGGGAATCTAAAAATATATTCATATATAGGGCATTCCATTTAAAAAAACACAACTATGATTCATTTCTTATATTTGTGACACCCTGTAAATACTCACAATACCTAATACCCTACTTAATTTTTTAAATTTCTACTGTTAAAATAAGTAATGTACCAATCGTAAATCAAATAGATAGGTACTATGTTAAACCGCATATTAAACTAAAACTTAATTTTTCTCGAAAATGCAGCATTCTATCATCTTGAGATAAGAATACCTCATATTTCCTAAGAATGATCTCAGAATTCTCGAAAAGTTAGTGACAAAGAAGTTTTTATTAGAAATGTCCGTTGATACCCGTTTGGACGCCTATGTTCGCATATTTAATTCAGCAGTGTATGGCTAACGAATGCTTCTATTTAGGGAAATATCTTTGTCACCTTTCACTCCAATGGCTAAAGGCGCTTTCGCTTTCTTTTAAAAACTATAACTGCTTTCGGAAGCAATTTCGCATTAGAAGTTTGCCATGAAATCTGCTCTACAATTTGTGGCTTTCGCTTGGTCCATTAGTTTCTGGACACATTGTATACTAATAGGAAAGACACTCTTTGATGCATGAAATAAACGCCTCATGGTTTTGAAACTGACAAACTAAAACAACAGGGCTAACCTAATACATTTTGAAAAACACTGCAAGCATACAGGGCGGTCCAAAGAATAGATAAGTATGTATTATCATAGTTAGGAAAGACACTCTTTGATGCATGAAAAAAACATCTCATGGTTTTGAAACTGACAAACTAAAACAACAGGGCTAACCTAATACATTTTGAAAAACACTGCAAGCATACAGGTCGGTCCAAAGAAGAGATAAGCATGTATTATCATAGTTCTGGTTTTTTAAATAGAACACCCTGTATTGGAGTATTTAATAGTCCCTCAAAAATAACTGGGATTCAGTTTAAGGTGTCATATACCTATGTTTTACGGTTTTCACACAAATCATCAATTTGTGAAAATTTAGAGGCTTGGCAAAAAAATAATATGTTGAAAATATTTAAAAATCTTGACTATTTATCGTAAATAAAACCAGTTTTTTTACATTCATCCTTTTTATGTATAATAGTATATAACTATAACTGGTCTAAGCGAAGATAAGCATCGAACGTATAAGAATGCTAGCACAAAAAAGAATGTGAAAATAATTTACGCAAAATAGAAATATGATATTTTGTGCCACTATGTATTAATTTTTGGCGACACCTATTGAGGAGAAGAATGTATTAAAATATTCTAGAAAATTACTCTAAGTTAAGAAATGAATAATTTGATATTCAATGAGATTCACTAGCGCCACCATCGGACATTTTTGTAAGTAACCATTTCAGATTCCCCTCTTAAATAGGCTAATGTTTAACTTAAATAAAAGGTTAAATTTATGTATTCGTGAGAACACCTTTTGTGACTTATTAGTGTCAACTTGTTTTTAAATATTTGTTCTTCTTTATTATTGTTATGTTTTTTTTTTCATAATTTTATCAAAAAATATTGTTTTGTTTGTTGTTATTTAACACATCTAATTTTGCCATATTTTTTGGTTTTTATTTTATTAATGCATTTTGAGTTTTTAAAGATATGTTCCTAAAGATCCTTCAAATAATGTCAAGTTTAGAGTTCATTTTTATCTCCTACTATCCCCGATTTTTTTGAGCGTATTTTGGACAATTACTTTGCAAAACTAATAAACACGTCAACATTTTTACAACGTGCTGAAGGCTGAGTTTAGGAGGGATTTGATGTGTGCAAAGAGGAACGCCTGCGACCAGTATCTCTTAAGAACTGGGAGTATAGCCAGAGACGGTTGGCGTTTGGTGAACTATATTGGCAATCGCAAATCGAGAGATCTCATTGGTGTGAGGATTATTGATGGTTTGCCTGCCCATTCGCACAGTGTGGGGACTGAGTTTTTGAGGGGTCTTGCGACGCCAAACTGCAGTTTCTTTCTCCATCCTGCCACCGAGTCAGAAGTCTATTCAACAATCTGTGGTTTGAAAAATTTGTCGTCTTGTGATATTTATGGGTTGAACAGCTATATTGTTGAAAGCTGTGTGGACGTATTAGTTGCGCCACTCACTAGCCTAATAAACTTATGTTGTTCGAAGGGTTGTTTCCCGAAGTGCTTTAAGATTGGAAAGGTAATCCCTTTGCTAAAGTCTGGTAATGCTGACGATTTGAATAATTATCGACCCATTACTACTGTTATATTTTCTAAGGTACTCGAGGTCTTGTTAAAGGCCCGACTTTCGAATTATTTCGAACAGTTCGATCTACTCTCTCCATTTCAGCTTGGTTTTAGGAGATGACGAACAACAACTGGAGCGATCCTGAGTGTTGTGGGTGATGTAATGCGTCTTTTGAGAGTGGTAAACACTCTGTATTGACCACGACTGATTTGTCTAAGTCTTTTGACTGCATTTTCCATGATACCCTTCTGGAAAAGCTGTCTTTCTATGGAGTGAGGGGGATACCTTTGGGGTCGATTAAATCTTTCCTGGTTGAGAGACAGCAGCTGGTCGAGTTGAACGGTGAAACATCTTTTCTTAAAAGGGTGAGCTATGGGGTGCCTCAGGGCTCTGTGCTTGGCCCATTACTTTTCATTATATACATTAATGATATCGCCCATTATATGACAGAATCTCATGTCCCTTTTTGCAGATGATGCCAGTTGTGTGTCGAGTAGTTCAAGTTTTGACAATCTGAACACTATACCCCTTTCGGTCTTGAATGCAGCCAAGAAATGGTTTGGTGCGAACGGGTTAAGGCTTAACGAGGACAAGTGCAATGTTCTGAAGCTGTCTTCTAATTTCTCCCATATCAGTGGTGACACTGTCAAAGTGCTTGGAGTCTATTTAGATGACAATCTTAACTGGTACTCTCACATTGAACACCTAAGTCGCAAGTTGTCCAGTGCTCTATTTTTGCTTAGACAGTTTGCGTGTTACTTAAATTTTCATGTCCTTAGAACGGCTTACTTTGGGGTTTTCCATTCACACTTGACTTACGCCATCGTCCTTTCGGGTGGTTCTTTTTCTTTTCAGATTGCAAAAGAAGGCGGTCAGAATACTGGTTGGCGTTGGGCCACTTGACCATTGCAAGCCGCATTTTGTAAACCACGGTATCATGTCATTGCCGTGTGTTTTTATCTATCATATCTTATTGGAGATCCATTCAATTCGGGACTCACTGCGGCCTCACTCTAGTAATCATATCTACAGTACTCGGTCGGCTGATTTGTTCATCATTCCAAAATATAGACTAACAAAATCTAAAAATAACTCTCTTAATTACAAATTTTATAATAAGGTACCGAAGCAGATTCGGTCGTTTAACTACAAATTATTTAAAACTAAAATAAAGTCTTATTTGTTAAAGCACTGTTTTTACTCTGTCGATGAATTTCTTGAGAGTGATTGGTTGTGGAGTTCTTGATTCTTGTTGGCAATATTGCGTTGTTTTGTTGTGCAGTATTGTCCTAATTGTTGTATATTGTCGTATATATTTTTATGTGATTTGTATTTGCAAGTATTGTATTTATATTGACAAACTGAATTTTTCGAATATTGTAATAAACTACCTATATCTATCTATCATAAAATAGCAAATTACACTAAAACCTTTAAAAATACAACGTTTTGACAAGCATACCTTTTCTCTGTAGAATAAATGGGTCTTTGAGATATTCAATCTATTTATTAGAAAAAAGTAGCCATATTAAAACTGGGATAAAGAGACCATTACAGCCCCCGCACAAGTTACGCCTCTGAGTAAATTGCGACAATTGGAACATAGGGTAATATGTATCATCAAAAACCGAGTCACTTTATCAAATTTTATTAAAATATCTTCCATAGTTTAGAAGAAAATGTCAAAAAACGATTTTTACAGCCATTTTCAAGGGGTCGTGGCTCCTTAGGGGCGCATAGTTTTATTAAGCAAACTATACTTCTTATTTTTAAATGTACTATACACAGTAGAAATATTGCCGTACAATTTTGGGACACCTTCGATACCCCAATCCTATCTAGGTATAATAATTATTGTTCGATGGAGATCCAGAAACAAATGTCCAAAATTAATGCACCCTTATTGAGATTGAAAAATGGGCTTATAAGAAATATAAAACCCTTTAATTCAATATCATTTTTAATCATGCTCAATTGTCTTCATCAGGGCTGGCCAAATTCTTTGTGTTGTTCGTCAATTCCGATCTGAAGTAGCTAACACATGTTCATGCAGTTGCGGCTTTAGAATTTGAACTTGGGGTGGGCGCATCCCCAAAGGTCAAGTCTTAAGCTATATTCAATATGCTTGTAAAAAATTCTAAATTTTCACGTATGCGGATAAGACTTTATAAAATATGTTACTGATCGGGCATGACGAGGAACATGGGTATATTAAAAGAAACTAAACAATTCTTAATTTGAAACAAAAAAAATAAACAAAACTGAAACAACTTGTAGATCACACAAAAACAAAATACATAAAACAAAAATAAAATAAAAACATAGACATGAATATTCATACGAAAAAAATTACACCCAAAAGTTAAATTGTAAAATCTATTCTTCTTTTTTTAATGGCGAACCGGTTAATTACACTTTCAATATTTACTTCAATATTTCTATAAACATACAATAAGGCTAACCCATTTAGACGATCTTCTGCTATGGTGGAACTTAAATAACTTTTAATTAACCTTAAACTAGAAAAGCTTCTTTCTGCCGTTACTACAGAAATGGTCAACATACATAAAATTTTAAAAATTTGGTGAACTAGTGGGAAATAGTTTTTATCACATTTCTGCAAAGCTTCAAATGCATTTTTAGTATCCACCATTCTGTGTTTATACAATTGTATTTCCCCAATCAATTGCATAAGAGAAGGATTTCCTAGTAGTCCCCCAAATTCCAAAATTATATCCGACACGACCTTTTTAAGGGAATCGTGATCATTTATATTATTAAGGTTAAAGGAAATATTATAGACCGGGTGCTCGATTAAAACATATTTATGTAATTAATCTATTTATATGTGGAGGAATTCATTGTCATTTTCTAAATGTTGAATATTTTGTAAAACCACGGATCGATCGTTGGGGGGGGGGGGCCTTAAAGCCGCCACTGTGTTCATGTATAACAGACCACCTATGCAAAAAGGTGAGTCAAAATCTACGTGTTTTAAATTCCTTAACGACTTTCATGATTTTGAGGCGTTAATGGCGGTGTATTATGGTTCGATTTACTCAGCGATCTCCCATAGTATAGTGGTTTGGGGTCAAAATGTATATATCGACCGAGTTCTCATACAATCAGTAGACTGGAGACAATCATGAATACTTTACTAGAGAAAGAGACCAACAATTATTATACTTACCTCTTCCCAAACACTGCCTGAAGATTTTTTCAGCGTAGCAAGCTTTGTGATGAGGTATCAAAATGACGTAGAAATTTTATTATTTGTATCGTACTATAGGTGACGTCTGCAAAGGGTCATAAATAAGAGAAGCAAAGGCAAAATGAACAATTTGATATTATCAAAACAATGCGAGATATTCTGAACTATCTCTGACTTTCCGGATATCCGGTATACTCCAATTGCTTCGCTTATTTTCATTTCAGTTTGACTGGCTTGCCCTTTCTATATCGTATGTGGGAAAAACGAATAAAAAAAAAGTTTATCCGTTGAAGTTCGATATAAGATTTTTTTCCATCGTCCCATATCAAATTATATTTGATTTGATTCCTGCTTCTATAACATAACCAGCGGGCATTTCATGTAGAAAGTGCAGTACATACAAGTTTTCATTTGATGTTTGTAAAAAAGAGTTTTCTTTGGCATTTTTGTTAAATTCCGTGGTTCGAGGCGAATACTAACAGCAACCTTAGAAAGTAATATTATGCAAGTATCTCTTCAACTATTAAAAACGATTGTATGATGAAGTATCACTAACGCCTTCTCCCTTTGGGATCTTTCCGCATGATAAGCAGCGGCTTCAAGATGAAACAGAATCATTTGTTTTATTCGTTTTACTGGTTTCAGTTTACATCGAACTCAGTAGGGTTGAGTTAGTCAAATTTGGTTTTTGTGGTTTTACCATTTCGTCCTGTATAATCTGTCTGCTGTCGTGATACCTATATTTAAAAAGGGTGACAAGTTCGCTGCAGAAAATTATCGACCTATTAGTTTGACCTGCGCACTTTGTAAATGCATGGAGAAAGTCATTACCAAAAATATGACTTCATTTCTAGTTGAATCAAATATTATTCCCAATGAACAACATGGGTTTATGCCCAAGAGGTCGGTGGAGTCGAATCTTCTGGAATGCCTCAATGTGTGGACCAGCCATAATGATGTTGGTCAGCCTACGGATGTGTTGTATCTGGATTTTGAGAAAGTATTCGACAGAGTGCCATTTGCTCGATTGTTGCTGAAATTGGAGCATTGCGGCGTGCGGGGGGCACTCCTAAGGTGGATTGAGATGTTTCTTTCAAAAAGAATTGTCCAAGTTAGAGCGAATGGTGCATTATCCGCTAAATTGCCGGTCTTGAGTGGTGTCCCGCAGGGGTCTGTACTGGGGCCATTGCTTTGTCTGGCATATATGTCAGACTTAACAAGAACCATCACGTCAAACATGAGCTTCTTTGCTGATAACACCAAATTGTTTTGTAACCCACTGCGAGACGATAATGAATTCCACATCGACATAGATGGGGTAGTGTCCTGGTCGGCGGTTTGGTGTATGAACTTGAATTTGGAGAAGTGTCAGGTACTACACATCGGAGCTAATAATCCCAGGACTCCATATTTCATCAATGGAAATGCCGTTAAATCTGTAAATCAGCAGAAGGATCTTGGTGTCATAGTAACAGCGGATTTGAAGTGGGAGGCCCATATTTCCGCCACAGTGAAGAAAGCTAATAGACTGTGGTATCTGATACAGAGAGCTTTCAAATCGAGATCAAACTCTCTAATATTGCAATTGTATAAATCGTATGTCAGACCACTATTGGCATATGCCAACAGCGTTTGGTCCCCCTACTTCATTAAGGACATAGAGGCATTGGAAAGGGTTCAGAGGAGATTCACTAAGCTACCTCATGCACTTAGCCATATACCATATGAGGAGCGATTGAGGCTTTTAAATTTGACATGTCTTTATGATCGACGACAACAAGGCGATCTAATTCAAACATGCAAGATACTTAGTGGCTACTACTCGGTGAATCTCGATGTATTTTATCCTGCTAGAAATCCTAATCTGAGTGGCAATAGTAAGAAACTTGACAAGGAGAGATGTGCTAGACTTCCTCGGAAGAATTTTATAACAAACAGAGTTGTATATGCATGGAATTCATTACCTGAAGAGGTGATAATGGCGCAAACGGTTGACAGCTTTAAGAACAGGCTGGACAATTTCATGGAGGACCATGGCGATCAGTTGGTCCACTACTGGCTATAGAAGATTAGTGAGGATGACATCAATATTTCAAAATCCTCAAATGAGGAACTGAGCAACAGTTTCATCGGTTTTACCATTTACTGTTTTACGACTAATAATAATAATAATAATATAGTAGGCCTTAGCGATAGTAGGTCTTAGTAAATAGCTATAATTAAGGAAGAATTTAACCTAACTTTAGTAGTGAGTGTTCTTTTCAAGACAAGTTATGTACCTAGACATGTTTTTGTTTTAATTTTTTTGGGATGCGAACGGAATAACATCGATGCAGAGAATTATTTAGTTTTAACTGATTTCAACATGTCTCATACATTAATTAAAAAACTAGGACAACCTGTCATAATAATTATTAATAGATACCTAAAAAGAATAGTTCGGAGTAGCGTCTTACATATTACCGTTACGATTCGTTCTTCATCGTCGCTCTGTAGCGCTATTCTGTACCCTGTATCGACAATCGTCGGTATCGGTATGTTACCGACATCCAACGGTTGCGCAACCGATTTAATCAAAACGACGCTATTCTGTATGCCACGGTTACCGACAGTCGGAAATGCAACCGTCAAGTGTCGGCTTGCAAGTGACATCAATCGAATCGGTACGTTCAGCCAATGAACAGTGAGATAAGTATTTGTAAACAAATAACAAATATTTTGTTGTGTCATTTGTAATTTGTGCGACGTTTTAAGTTTGAATGTAAGATGTCTGCAAGAAAATGGTGCAAAATGCATTGGTTTGTAAATTAGAATGTGTTTTAAACAATAAGACAATAAAGCACTGTCGATTAAAATACCTAACATGTAATGGCGTTTTAAGAAGAATCAAATCAAATTATAATATATTGACACCGAAACTTAACTACATAGGTATCTAATAATTCTAATTTAGACACTACACTGTAAAATCACCGTATAGTCCAAATATACTTAAATAATAATCCGCAATTCCAACCAAAACATCAATAATGATCCAATAATCGATCAACAAATATCGGTAACGTCCACCGTGGGGTCAACGAGGACACGGTGAGATACCGATCTTTGTCGACTCAAATTACCGATATCGGTCGGTACTAGAGCATACAGAATGCCGCACGAAGCAACTTGCCGACGGCTGTCGGTAAGTGAGAATTACCGATACCGACGGCTCTCGGAAACGTGTACAGAATAGCGCTACTGGAAGATTTTAATTAATTAGAGGTATAATTGCAAAGACGAATTGAAATGTGTTCCATTTCCTTTGACATATTAAATTCTCAAAATTGCACATTGCCGAGTTATAAGTTCACAATCTGGGCGCATTATTACGCTCTATATATGTTGGGGTTTCGCTGGATGGTGGATAAGCAGGATTACTTTATACAGGATGTCACAAGGACTTTATTTAAGCTACAAATATCGATAAGTTTCGACGCCCAGTTCTCTTTATTGGAAATTGAGGAGAGCGACGATAAAACTATCCTTATAGAAACCACTCAGTCTCCATATCAAGAAAATTGGGAAAAACACTCATATGATGAAGAGGGCCAGGACGAAAACAACACTCTTGGACACCGCAACCATTTTTATACAAGGCTCAGGAAGGCACACTGGATATTTTGTGGCCATTAAATCGACAAATGATTGCCAACGTGCGCCATAACACATGGCAGTGGATTTGAAAACCATCTCACAGCAAAAATCCTGAATCTAATACCCTATAACAGAAGAAGGCCTTATCTTCATCAAAATATTGTCGATTGTTCTCGCAGCGTCATCCTGTAAAAGGTTCCGATTCTGTCACTTCCGTTGGTACACTTTGAACTGAATAGATGATTGAAATTTCAAAAATAGTCTTTGCAAAGATGTTTTTACCAGCCTTGCAAGGAAAAATAGTGTTAATTTAATAATTATTCTCATTTGATGTAGCGAATAAAAAGGCCATAACAAAGACCATAACTCCACCGTTTTATGAAACACTGAACGTAATTCTCCTGGGTCCAGGCAAGCATATCCTGCCTTTTGTGTAAGATTAACGAGGCCATCTCTGATTACAAGCGCAAACAGAAAACTAAAATTCTCTATGGAGTAAACCTTTTTTCTTTTGGAAAAACTTTCTCTTCAAAGTGCTAAATCCTTATAGAGACCAGTGTGAATAGAGAAAAAACAAGTATTTTGATAGGTAATCTGCAGAAACACGAGATGAAGTTTTCCTTATAGACACTTTTAAAATTCGATTTACTTTATGTTGGAGATAGTAAAGACAAATGAAATATTTTTATTGTTCGAGATTTAATTGGATTTATGATTTGTGTATAACAAAAATGATTAGATTAGATTGAATCTTTGTAAGCTTTCAATTAAAGTTAACAGAAAGGTTTTTCCATCTACATTAAGATCTGGATTTCGGTCAATTATGCCTGCAGTAAATATTTCTTAAAGTCTAATCTAAAGATCTAATGTTTTTCAACTTTTGCTTAAACTAGATTACGTGATATAAATTAATACTTTTAGACTACTCAAAGGCCTTTGATACTATTGACCACGAAAATTTTCTTTCAGTTTTACATCATACCATCATACTTGTGTATTAGAACGTACAAGGACAAATCCAGGAACGGTGTAATATGAAGTACTTCAAGGATCTATTCTGGGATCGCTCTACGTTTCCATATTTATCAAGACTATATTACTCGTTCTTTTTTGAGGATTTTAACTTGAATGAGCAAAGAGTAAACATAACAATAATAACTGGCATTTTGTAAATAATATATGTAAAGATCGAAAAACATACTGACCGGTACGAAAAACATACTAGGGTTGTTCTCACATGTTGTACAGCGAACCGCCAGCCCACCATTAAAGTGTCGATTTAAACTTCTCTCCACAAAACACGTGCCACCGCCAAAGGTTGGGAGACCAAGTCACCAGTCTGATCTCTCACTCCAGGTGTTATGCCATTGGTTCGACTCTTCACGGTGACAGTCCTAATTAACTACTTTATTCAAAAATTAGAAAAACAAAAGTATTGCCAGGTCTGGCATTCGAACTCAGAACCTTCAGCAAGCGAAGCGCACCCCATGAAACCCTCTTTGAAATTATTGTATTACAATTCTAATAAGATAGATTCCATCTACCTAACTGGTGATAATTTAAACGCAATTTTCTCAAGAATTATAGGGACAAATATCAAAACCGACCTATCTCTGTAAAGCAGATAAAAAATGCTTTAAAATGATATATCACTCGACCCCTACTGCTGTTTGAAAATTTAGTGGTTGTGTTCACCCCTATCACAGGGCTAAAGCGATTTCAACCAAAACTAATTGGTTCATCCTAGGACTCCCCGAAACTTAGCTCAATTGCTTAAAGTGAAAGAATACACACAGCCAGATAGACTGCCATCTGGAAATGGTCTAATCGTCTCAGGGAACTTCAATAGGGTTATATCCGTCGTTATCTCAATGTTTTTTAGCGCGGCCCTTCTCTTCGTATGTAGATTTAAAACGGCTAAAGTTTGCAAAACATTGCCAATATACGGGGTGACCCCCCGTGGAACTTCCAAATTTTCATAGCTTTCCGTTTTGTACTTTTTCAATACTTATCGCCGACTTTTCCTGAGGTACACCGTGTATAATAAAATACATTTATGCCATGACAGCGTCATTGTTCGAATTAATTATTCCGTGTTTATAAGAAGGACGATTTTTGTAACATATTTATATTTACTAGCCTGTTTGGAAAATATAAATATGCTTTGGAAACTACACATTAACATCAAATCCGACCCTGACTTTAAGACAAAGGGTGTAGCAAGGTCAAATTTATATTTTCATCGATGCCACGAAAAAATAAATACCTACTTGGGTGTATATTACTTTTTCCTCTGTAACTTTAATATATTTTAAATCTTTTCTCTTTTAAATAAAAAATGTATAAAAAAATTCTTAGCAAAGGCGAAAATTGCCACTTTCTTTTACATTAAATCAAAGAGAACTCTTTATATTAGGTATACTAAAGAAAAATCTGTCTGTAGTTGAGTATATTTTTATCTCTTACTCCAAGAATCGAGTTTTTTGCTTTATATAAAAGTATAATATTATCCCAAGTTTAGAGAAGTGTCCCAACGCATCGGTCCATTTACAATATCAAGCGGGTGTTAGTTTTTGTTTTGTTGTAAGCTCTGTTTGATATTGCTGTTTAAATAGCGCAGGGTTTATAGTCAAATAGCAGAAGGTGTCGACAAAGTTTATCTAATGCGGTGTTTGAATTTTACGTTTTAAAATTCTCGAAGGTACAAATTAAGTTTGCCGCAGCCAATTTTATGAATCATGAAATACTCAGCTATCTAGGAAATCATAATTAAATCTCCACAAATATTTCTCTAATTTATCACTCCTCTTCAGTAACAACGGTTATCGATCGCTTTTAAGGAGTTTAAGCCTAAGGTCATCAATCAGCAAATCTTCCTGCTTAAACAACAAAGGCTCTTACTAAGAAGAGTTTATTCCGCGATAGCGGTATTTTCGAAGAAAATGGAAGCAGACCTTGTTCTAAAATGTTTCGAAATAAATATTAAAATTTCAATAAGGAAAGTATCGAATAGGCAAAAATAATAAATAAAGAATTATAGTTGGGCCAAGAATTCAAAACTAAAACTCCAATGAATTTATTTTTAAAATGCAAATAAAGGTTCAATAAATACGTACAACTCACAACGACCACTGTAGTTGGAAGTGATCCAGATGCAAATCACATATTGCGAGCGTTTACATAATATTGCAACAGCTATATCTGGACCCCACTGTACTGAAATTATTATTAATACCCGTTGAATTTCAGCAAGGTACTGGATGATCATTTATCAACGCATAGCCCCTGTAACTTTGTTGTTTCACCCTGTAGAAGAAAACGTTAAATGCAAAAGTTTTAGAACTGGATATAAGCTATTTAGGGCATATATTATCGTATATACAGGATGTCCCCGTAACGTGTTAGGAATCACAGTTATATATTTTAAATGGAACACCCTGTATATTATATTGTATTATTAAAGATTCTTTTCTCCACGAAAAAGCAAAAACCGCTTAACAGATTTTAACCAAATTTGGTACAAAAATACTATTGGACATGGCAAGGAGCTGATTAGATTTTGGGAAACATTGAGGGTAGGCAAGGGGTTTAAAAGAGGGTTCAAAAATTAAAAAAAAATCATAGTTCTTAATCTTATCCGAAATACTGCATAATTTTTTACGCATTTAATTGAATTTAACCTAAAATATTGAACATAGACTAGTAGACCACATTGGTGTTCGAAAATAGTGTAAAATGGGGTAAAAAAGATTTAAAAAAAACGTATTTCTTAAACAAAGCAGAAATATTAACTAGTTATTTATAGTTTTGATAGAATATAACCTATAAAATGCGTCATAAATAACTTACTTTCATAGGCGTTCGTAAATTGTGGAAAAGGGGTCAAAACATAAAAAATATATATTTCCTAAACTTATTCGAAATATGGAATAATTTTTCATAGTTGGGATACAATATAAGCTAAAAAATATTCCATAAAAGAATTGGTTCACACAGGCGTTCGAAAATAGTCTAAAAAAAGAGTCAAAAACGAAAAAAAAAACGTTTCCCAAATATACCACAAAAAATTGGCTAATTATATATAGCTTTGACATAAGATATCCTAGAAAATGCAGCATAAAATTTTTATTTACATAGGCGTTCGTAAATAGTCTAAAAAAAGAGTCAAAAACGAAAAAAAAAACGTTTCCCAAATATACCACAAAAAATTGGCTAATTATATATAGCTTTGACATAAGATATCCTAGAAAATGCAGCATAAAATTTTTATTTACATAGGCGTTCGTAAAAATATCATATTTGTTGGGTCTATTTTACACGGTTCAATAAGAATTCGCAATAAAACAAAGCTTTTTCAAAAATGAAATGTATTTGAAAATAATAATTTCGTGGCATAGCGCACAAAAACACTGGTTTTACCTACACTGTGAGTTGACCGCTATGCCACGAAATTATTTCATTTATGTTTACGGACACACATTAATTTTATAATTAAATGTATTTTAAACAGAACTGAAAGTAATTTACACAAAACTGAGAACAAAATCAAAATATCTACAAAAGATGTATGAATCTGTCTCCGTTTACTTAAATGCATTTTTCGAATGAATGAAGTTGTTAATAGTGTTTATTAAAAATTCTGGAAAATCTTCAATTAAGGTACTCACTTCTAATTCAACCAACTCTCTCATGTGCTCTCTATATTATCTTTAATATAGGCCCATAAAAATATACCCAGAGACATTAAATCACAACTGCTTGGTGGCCATCGAATAGTCCCAAACTTGCCAATTCATTATCTAAAGTTATTGTTGAAATAGTCTTTAGCACCCCTGGTGTTATGAGGACACCTCCTCATAACACCCGTCATGATGGAATATAAGATCTAGTAACTGCTTCAATGACAAATTTTCTAAAAAATCGATCAGATGTTTCCAAAAAATTTAGATAAGTTTTTCCTGTGCATTCAAATATATATGATTACTATGCCGTTCCCTAAAATACCACACCATATGTTGAGCGTCTGTTTTCCTTGAAATCGCGCCTCTCTAACAAAGTTTGGATTGTCAGTGTTCCAAAATCTATGGTTTTGCTTATTTGGTACTCCACTGGTTGAAAATGGAGATTCATCTGACCACAAAATTTTATGAAGAAACTGTGTATCTTCGACCATTCTCTGCAGCATTTGTTGGCAAAATTGAACTCGTTTTCGCTTCTGTTCACGAGATAATGGCTGCGTTGTTCGCATCTTATAGGGTCTGTAAGAATGTTTTATGAGTTCCTTTCTTGCCTTTCCGAAAGAGCATCTATTTTGTAAGCCTCTGTGTCCTAAAGTTAGAGATACTTTATGAATTGATATTCGAAGGTTTTCTTCAAAATAAAGCAGAATGTTCAAATCCATTTCTTCGTTTGCAGGAAAGTTCGCCTTTTTCTTTTCGCACTTGAGGTTTCCACGTGTAATTGTCGCTCTAGACTGATACTGTCTTTCTGGATATTGTTGTCTATACTCCCGTACTGTACAGGACGCGTCAGAATTATTTTTTGCATACAATAACAACTTATTTTGCCGTTCTTCATTTGAAAAAATCATTTTTAAATAAATAATCTTTCTTCTTCTTCTTCTGGTGCCATGCAGATTCCTGCGTCCTCCGTTTTTCTTATCATATGATTCTATTTATGGCGGCTTCTGGGAGCGACTGGAAGTCGCTTATTCCCGTCCACGGGCGTATGTTTCTAAGCCAGGACAATTTCCTCCTTCCAATGCCTCGTCTTCCACCTTCGATCTTTCCCTGTAGTATCAGGCGTTGGAATTCGTATCGCTCTCCCCGTATAATGTGTCCCAGGTAAGAGATTTTCCGCTTCTTAATGTGTTCGAAGAGTTCTCGGTCTTCCAAACCAGCCATGCTGAGCACATCATCGTTTCTGACGTGTTCCGTCCACGATATTCTTAGCATCCGTCTCAGAATCCACATCTCGAATGCTTCAATTCGGTTGATAGAAACAGCTTTAAGCGTCCTCGCTTCTGCTCCGTATAGGAGAACCGACCAGACATAGCATTTAACAATTTTGTACCTGATTTGGAAGTTTAAATTCCGGTTGGTGAGGATTTTTTTTAGTTTTAGAAAAGTTGTTCTTGCTTGTTCTATCCTGCACCTAATTTCAAGTTCTGGGTTCCACTTGTCGTCCACCACAGACCCCAAGTATTTAAACTTATTGACCCGCTCTATTTCCTCTCCATTGAGTTGTAAATTTACGTTTGGTACGATATCTCTAGATATGACCATAAACTTCGTTCGTTTATTATTAATTGGAATACCGTTAACTATAATACCCATGGGTCCTTCAGGTACTATCTCAGCAAAAACCCTTTCCACGTAGAGATTGAAGAGCATTGGGGATAGAATGCAGCCCTGCCTGACTCCTTTCTTTATTTCAAATTCCTCTGTTGTTACTGAGTTTTGAAGTAGTATTTGAGCTGTCTGGTGCCAGTATAGATTCGCAATCAGTTTTACATCTTTATTGTCCAATCCAAGTTCTTGAAGATATGTTACCAGGAGTTCGTGTCTTAAATTATCAAAAGCCTTCTCATAGTCGATGAAATATAAAGGCGTTTTTTCTTTGATCAAGGCAGTTTTGCACCAATGCCTGCTGGCTGAAGATGGCCTCTCTGGTTCCAAACCCTTTCTTGAAGCCAAACTGACTAAATCCGCTTACCTCCTCGCATTTTCTGTAGAGTCTAGTGTGCATGATTCAAAGAAGCAGTTTTAAAAAAATGACTCATTAAGCTAATGAGCCGATAGTCTTTACATCTTTGTACGTTATTCGATTTTGGTAGGGCTACAAATGTGGAACGAAGCCAGTCTGTGGGGATGTTTCCAGTGTCGTATATCATATTAAAAAATCTAGTTATTATTTTTACGTTTTGATCACTTATGATCATACTTATGAGTATGTTTTTCGTACCGGTCAGTGACATGGATATTAGCTCGGTTATTAATAACTTACCTAATAAAAGATCAACAGTGGAAGATCAATTACCCTTTTTCTGATAAAAAATTGTATCGACGAGTTTGCGACAATTCTGTGTCAGTTGGTCAACAGTTCCGTTTCGAGAGGTGTTTTTCCGACAGAACTTAAGAAAGCAGTTGTCATCCCTGTTTATAAAAAGGGCGACAGTACGGATACTGAAAACTACAGGCCCATAGCTTTATTGAGTGTAATTTCTAAGATTTTTGAGAGGGTCATGTCGAACCAGATTTTTAATTTTTTAACTGCCACTCAAGTTTTGACGAATTATCACCATGGGAAGGGGTTTTCAACGGAAACATGCATCACCGACTTTGTCCAATATATCCAGGACCGTACTGATGGGGGAGAATATGTTGTTGCCTTATTCTTTGACCTATCAAAGGCATTTGATACGGTTGATAAGCAGTTTGTGTCGACCAAGCTATCCTGTATGGGTGTGAGGGGAAACGTTAACAACTGGATCTTTTCATACTTGAATCAACGTAGATTGCGTGTCAGGATAGACTCAGAGTGATCTGATTATGAGGACATTAATATCGGCACTCCTCAGGGAAGTGTCCTAGGCCCCCTTTTTTTCCTTTTATTTGTTTGAATTGCCAATGTATATAATTGATATTGATGCGAGAAGATTTTAGCATATAAAGAAACTATTTTTCAAGCAGAAAGCAGTAATTTACACTAATTAAGATCAACACTTTCGTTGCGTTACTGTTCCACAACTAATGAGCGAAAATTACCCTCCCTAACTGTGCACACATGTTAGCGAATTTCTTTCGGAACCATCCCTGGATATAACGTCGTTATTGCCCTTCATTGTATCCCTTACGCATTCCAATAATTTGAGTTTTCGAAGACATAATGAGAACGTCTATCAAAAACCAGCTTGTTCCAAACTTTCCCAAACAAACGCAAGTGTCTTTTGTTAATTAAATGAATAAAATACAAGTTTGGCAAGTATAGGATACGACTATCACTGATGGTGTTTTTGATGCGGTAAAACGTGGGAAAGCGTCGGCTGTGTGAAAACCGAAAAGTTTTCCATGTCATCAAGCAAATAACAATTGGATATTGCCATCTAAAACAACAAAAGTTTTACTTTGGTGGTGGAGGTTGTCGATAAAAATGTAAGATTAACTTTTGTTTTTGGTGATTGAATCTCTGTCTATATGTATGGGTTAGTGTTAGATTGGAACACTTTATATTACCTGTGGGAGAACTAAAAAATAATGGAATAAATTTATTATTTTTGTTACAGGGTTCTACAATTTTCTATCTTTATCAAATCAATAAGAAATCATGATAATAATAATGCTTTATTTGCCTATATAACAATAGTTATTGGCATCGTCACATTTAGTATGTACATAAATAAAAATACAATATAAACAAACAAAATACTCAAACAACAAATACGTGTGTAAATAGTACAAATACAAAACAGTAAAACAAAGTACATAAAAGTCACTTAAAACTTCAATAAATAGTCTAAAGGGGCACAATTCAAATATTACAACAACAATCAACAGACTATAATATAACTTAAGATTAACAAAGCACTGGAATGTAAAAAATTCACTCAACATTTGTAGGTGAGATAGTCAGCATAGTCATATGGGACAATCTCAAGAAGTTGTTTTTTCACTTCAACTTTAAATTTATTATGGTTCGCAATATCTTTTATCTGACGAGGGAGGTGATTATAGAACCTAACGGCCATAACCTGAAACTGTCGATCTGTGAAAGCTAATCTGTGCCGGGGCAGACACAGGTTTTTCTTATGCCGCGTTTCATAACAGTATAGATCCTCATGACTTATTAAAGTATTGAGATTTTCCCTAATATAAAAAATGCACTGCCAAATATACAGAGCAGGAACTGTTAAAATATTTAATTTTTTAAAGAAGGGTTTGCATGGCTCTCTATATCCAGCTTTAACCATTACGCGTACAGCCGCCTTTTGAATTTTAAAGATAGTTTGCCATTGCGGTGCCTTGCCCGAAAACAGAACGCTATAACTAATTAGGCCCTGAAAGTATCCCATATATGCGCAACGCAAGACTTCTTGTGAACATGTAGTCAATAGTTTTCGCAAGAGATAAACCACACTGGACAATTTTGTGGCTAGGCAATCGATCTGATCTTTCCATGTCAATTTTGGGTCTACAATTACTCCAAGAAACTTATAAGTATTGTGTTCGCTAGTAAAATTTTTCCTTAGTGTAAAATCAATCCTCTCCATGAATTTAAATTTGCCTAAACTTACATTAAAGTCTAACAACTAACACTTACCCTGCGCTCCAATGTAATTCCAAACCATAGATGTTACTAGAAGGATCCACAGAATTCGAAAATTATCGACTTCCATATTGCGATAGCTTAAATAAGTTTTTATTATTTCTTATTGAACACGCCAAATGAGTTGGTGTCGCATTTTCCTAACGACATTGTCCGAAGTAGTGTCTGGAGTTTTTTTATCGCGACACTTTGAGAGAAAATCGAGAGTTTTTAGAAGTTGCGTGAATTGATTGCCGATAGGAATCCATGGTATGTGATAACGTCATCAATCTGTAACAAGAAATAACGCAATAAAATGTTGGAACAACTTAACGTTCAATTTAAGAGTAAAATTAGGGGTGTTTGATACACTGTGACCTTGAGTTACTTAATCTGTGTCTCAAGTTACAACTCCCATCAAGTTCTAGAGCTCTTGTGACCTCCGGCTGATTTCAGGCTCAATCTGGCACGATTTCATGCCCTTGCGTTGGTTTCTGAGAGAGGCGCAATCTATTACTAGGTGATCAGGAGTTTATTCCTTCTCCCTCCAGAATCTGGATTCGTCTCTTTCTTCTGGGTGTAATTTATTTATTTTTTTTTATTTATTCTTTGCTCCTCAGAATGATAACAATATATAATATGACATGTCACATTATGGGATAGTCAATAATATTACATACAACACAAAAACAATAATATTCATACATAACCCGCTATAATTCGGGACTTAAAACTATTCATTAGTACAATTTAAAAACTCGTCTACAGAATAAAAACATTTCTCTATAAAAAAGGTTCTCAGCTCCAGTTTCAATTTTTTGATAGAAATGTTTTGAAACTTTTGTATTTTTAAAATTTTATTGAAACATTTAACACCTATGTAGTTAGGGTTCTTTTGGCCAGTAGTTGATCTGGAGAATGGTAATACTAAGTTATTTTTATTTCTAGTATTGTGACTATGTATATCTTCTGATTTAGGCAATTTTTCATTTTGTTTTTTTATATGTATTATAAGTGCGTACATGTATAGTGAAGGTAATGTCATTAACTTCAATTTTTTGAAATGGTCCTTACAGGAAGTAGTTTGAGAGATTCCCTGCCTCGCTCTGATGATCCTTTTTTGAGTTCTAAACACCCTCGCAATCCTACTCCCCCCCCCCCCCCCCCCCAAAATATAACACCATACATTAAAGTAGACTGTATCAGACCAAAATACGAGTATATCAATTTAAGAATATCATTCGATACAGTATTTTTGATGTTGTTTATTAGGAATATGTAGCTGGACAATTTCTTTACTACAGCTACTGACCTGCTCAATAGATTTATTTTTGGCTCTTATTAAATAACTTCGGTCCATGTTCCTATTTGATATGGAAATTGGGAGAAAGACAGTTTTTGATGCATTGAGTGCCAGTCCATTGTGTTCGCACCATCTGTGCATCGCGCCAGCTAGGGCATTAGCAGACCGTACCAACCCACTCTCATCCCCGGCTGAAACAAGGACACTTGTGTCATGCGCATAAAGAACGGGCAGGCCAAAAACCCCCAAAACGTCCGGCAAGGTATTAATAAATATATTAAATAAAGTTGGCGATAAACATGAGCCCTGTGGTATCCCATTGCTCACAATTTCCACCTTTGAACGAACGCCCGCAATCTCTACTTGCTGGGTACGATGCATGAGATAACTTCCTATCCATTTAGACGTTGTTCCACGCACTCCAACATCCTCCAATTTTGAGAGCAGAAGCTTGTGACCTATTGTATCAAAAGCCTTGCTCAGATCAAAGAAAATACCAGCCACCATTTGCCTGTTATTAAGGACATGAAACAAGTGACCAAAAGCCTGACTCAGAGCTGTCTCTGTTGACCGATTGCTTCTAAATCCATTTTGGCTGTGAGCAAGCAGTTTATGTTTTTCCAGATAATCATTAAGTCTATTGTTAAATAAAGATTCAAAGATTTTACTGAACTGGTTTTGTAATGCCAATCTTAATGCTAATCTTGCCATAGGTGTCATTCTGTTGAATCTTCGATGATTTAGGGTCGTTTTCTGCAAAAATACGTTAGGCAAAATTGGTCGCCCAGGATTTACACTTGTGGTCTTGGGACAAACCTCTGGCGATCTTGTTTTTTTTGCAAAAAATTTCACACACATTGTCAGAAAATTGGATTGGGTTGGTGGTATATTCCTGCAGGGCAGTCTTTTCAATATGGATTATGTGGAAGAATTCTGCATGCTCAGAATTCCGATACTGTTGAACTCGCGTTATTTCCAGTCTCTGAGTATGGACCTCCAGTGTTTCTTCATTGGTACAAAACATGCAACCTCTAATGGTTGTCACAAATGTGTGTTAGAATACGTAGCCCGTTCTTACTGATATCCAAACAGATTTTGCATCTTTCATCATGATTGAAGTTTCCAAGGAGATTCTCTTGACACCTCCTTTTCTTTGTTTTTGTTTCCCCTGATACCAGAATGTCCAGGTTTCCAAACGAGGAAAACTATGCTACTCTTACTCTGCGCCCATACCCTGGGGATATTCCCATAGTATTTAGTGCCAGGCCCTAACCTAGTTCTCCTTCTCCTGTCGCTTTATTAATTTTGGAAGCGTCTGTAAACCATTTGATAGTGTTTTCTTTAAGGTTATCATCGATTCTGTAAGGAAATTTGAAGAAACTGAATCTTAAAGTCCACAAATCACCAATTTTTGAAGAAATAGTCATTTATCTTTTTCTGAAAAAAAATAGTTTATGGACTAGATTTTAAAATGCAAAAAAATACAGAGCATTCCATTTAAAAATGGAAAATAAAGGCGTTTATTATTATTATTATAATTTTGCTATGATATTCTTTTGTGAATCCATTTTTGTCTTAAAACGCCTCATGGCAATTCACTTTGATGGGAATTTTTGTATTTTTTCTACAATTTCATTTTCATGTCTCGTAAATTGAGATACCATAATACTAAATATATACGCCATACCAATATATTTTCTCCATGGGGCATTTCTTATATCGTCGTTTGGATTTTCTCTTTATTTATAGAGAAAAGTCGGTAATCCTTTCCCGGTTTGCCTTTGTGATTAATGATATGACCGGAAGGCTGTTGGGAAAACGGAAGGATTTCGTAGGAAAATCGTCCTTTAATTTGGTAAGACCGAGGTAAGGCTTATTAGATATATAACAGGAAAGGAAAAAAGGAACGAAGGAAATGTATTTAGAAATAAAATTATTTTTTTATAATAACACAAAAATACTATACGAATTTTGCAGAATTAGTCGTGAAGGATTGATTTTTTGTTAATAGTGAAAGGACACGGCATTATTTGTAGTATAATGAAGAGCATCTCGGTTAGATTACTGGGCATCGCTTTGGATCACAATCTTAATTGGAGTGAACACATCTCTAGTATGGGGTATGGGTATGGGTGCATCTTCTGTCCCATACAAAGTTTATGCGCAGAAGAAGATTGTGAGGATCTTGGATGGGGCTGGATCCGGAAACCGTATAAACTTATATTTCAAATAAAAGAAAACAAACAAAAACTTTCAAAGTCAACTCCACAAAATCTTTAATTTAGTTATGAAAAAGGAAACTAGTTGCGGCTCAACAAGCCATCATCAGTCCAACAATAAAGATAAAAACGAACGCATAAGAGAAAAAGTAAATACATAAATAAAACGTACAACGGGCAACAAATCTATACATAAGTTCATAAGGTAAAAATCTTACCATTCTTACAAAAACATCTGTGTAGAAAAAATATCAAACATTACACGAAAACAAACACCTGTGTTGAGTAAATAAATAAAATAAGAATTTTAATGCATCCAAGACCAGATTCAAATATATCAAAAGGAAAAAACGAAAAACGTTTAACCTTTTTCTATAAGTGCAGTATGTCCAAAAAGAATTGAATTGAACTGGACTGAAATTCTAAAGAATCGTAAAAATAGTAAATTTAAATGAGGCAAGCAAAAAAAAAAACATTAAAGAGGGGCACAAAAATTGAACAATTTAGAATTCACTAGACAAAGGCTAACGTTGTTAACAGTTCTAAAACTAACGACAATATCCGGAATACTACTTCTTATCATTTTAGCAATCTTAAGACAATAGCTACCGGTATAAGTAAGAGAGACATATCTTATGTGTTCCACAAGAGGACTTACAACCGTAAAAGAAAGTCTAAATCTTGTATAGAATCTAAAATATAGTTTCATAATGGTTGTAAGAGGGTAACCATTATTATGTGCTAATTGTTTAATCACATTAATCTCTCTCTCAAACCCATCACCACTAAGTGGTAAAGAAAAATCCCTATGAAACAAACAGTTGAAAGAAGCGAAATTATGACTAAACGGGTGGTTAGATTTAAAAGGAATCAAAGTGTCAGTTGTGGTCGGTTTTCTATATACCTCAAACTCAAAACGATGCGCTAGAACATCTCTAATAATCCAAATGTCCAAAAACGAAAGTTTGTTGTTAGATTCGACTTCAATTGTAAAATTGATATTGGGGTGTAGGGAATTAACAAAATTCAAAAAATCAAAAATAACAGTTGGAGTGCCATCAAACAAAATGACACAATCGTCCACATATCTGTAATAAATAGAATCCTCCCAGCAAACTGAGGGTCACTAAGAAAAGAACACTCCATGCAGGCTGTAAAATGCACCCTCCGTAAGGTACTGCTTTATCGCTCTCTTAAATACGCCTTCCGATTGGCAGCCCCTCACATCAGAGGGAAGCATGTTGAAAAATTTCCCTCCAGCATACAAAGGAGATTTTTTATAATATTCATGCTGAGGTCGAGGTAAGTATAAGTGATCTCTCCTTCTAGTAAAATAGCCGTGATTGTCCCCAGAAGTTGGGATTTGAGCTTTGTTCCTGAACGTCGAGCGCAGAATCTTATACAGGTAGATGCACGGCACAGTGAGAATTTTGTTGTCCTTAAAAGCATCCCTACAT
Organism: Apoderus coryli; assembly: GCA_911728435.2. Classification (NCBI taxonomy): domain Eukaryota; kingdom Metazoa; phylum Arthropoda; class Insecta; order Coleoptera; family Attelabidae; genus Apoderus; species Apoderus coryli. The sequence continues at coordinate 43,599,628 of OU452199.1, read as the reverse complement.
GTTCCTGTATTAGGTATTCCAAAGACACATCTTATAGCTCTTTTTTGCAAAATAAACACTCTCTGTGCTTCCGCGCATCCACCCCATGCCACGATGTTATAAGCTATGATAGAGTAGATTAGGGCAAAATAGACAACAAGCAATGATTTTCTGTCCATGTGCCTACTCAGTGAATGCAACACATACAAACCCTTACACAGGCGACCACATAGATTGTCATTGTCCGTGGTCCAACTCAATCTCTCGTCAACATACACTCCCAACAATTTCGCTGATTCCGACCATGGCAAAGCTGCGTTATTAAAAGTTATGTTAAAATTTACCGATTTATATCTATTGAAGCGCATAGCCACCGTCTTGCCATAGTTTATTATTAAGCGATTGTTATAACACCAAGCCTGAAATTCATCCAACGTTTTGTTAATTTTGGTGAGTAACACATCAGGGTCCTTATCGTAAATTAACATCGTCGTGTCATCAGCATACATATACAAAGAAGCATGTTTAATATTCTCTGGCAGATCATTGATATATATTAAAAATAGAAGGGGTCCGAGTATACTCCCCTGTGGTGTTCCCATTTTATATAAATTAGTTACATCAAGTGAGAACAGCAAAGAAGAAGAAGGCACGCCAACATTTTTAATCTTAGAACACAACTCATTGGTGAAAAGCAAAAACTTTTTTATGTGTAGATTTAGAAGAAAAAGTCATTCTTTATAAAAACGTCTGCTTGTGTCAAAACTACAATTTCGAGTACGAAATTTACGATTACTATACAGGGTATATCAAAAATAACATTTTTAATGATTTGGATTTCCTTGTTTTTTTTTATTTTATTATTTTAATAGTAGCTATGAAATTAACCACTTTGAGAAAAAAGTTTATTAGTGTTTTTTGCACAATTGGTGTAACAAATCACGGTTTTGAAAATATTTTCATTAAATTAAAATAATCAAAATCATTAAAAATGTTATTTTTGATATACCCTGTATAGTAATCGTAAATTTCGAACGCGAAATTGTAGTTTTGACACAAGCAGACGTTTTTATAAAGAATGACTTTTTCTTCTAAATCGACAAATAAAAAAGTTTTTCCTCTTCCAAACTCTATCCGTGGACATTTAACTAGAATCTAAAACAATAACATATTTCTGCATGCATAACAATTATTGAAAGTTATACACATAGTTTAAATACCCTGGTCTGCTTGCTTTGCTTAGCTAATAAAGTTCTAGTTCACCATAAACAAATTTATCAATCAGCAATTTTGTGCCATAATTATTATTATTATTATTATTATTAGCTAACCTAATAGATTAGAAAATCCTCATGGGACACACTGAATCAGCTGTAACCTGGTATAATAGTTACTAAAAATTGAAAATGTTCACTTAATGCTATCATTTTGGATGCATAAAATAGAATTAATTGAATATCATAATGTTTTCAAATTTTGTTACAATTACTATTTTAATTATAAATTTATACAGTGCCTTCATTTTAAAATTTGACACTATAGTCGGCAAAAACACTTCGATTTTGTTTTTGAGGTGAAATAATTGCTGGTGGAATTTTGCGTTCGACACCTCCTTGACCCCCAGGCTCCCCAATTTTATAATTCTCAAGGCAATACGTATAACAAGAATAAATGAAATTGTTCGATCCGATTCAATATTCCCCCTCAAAAGCAATATCGACGTGTTTTTGCTGGAAAATTGTGTCGTTTTGGTCTATCCAATGGCTTGCTCCTTCTCTTGGATTCATATTTAACACGTTGAATGCCGTATGTATCCAACATGGATACATGAAACACACTGTTTCAAGGACTACACGTATCCACCTCGGATACAAACTGGTTTTTATATTTCTAGCCGTATGTATCCGTGTTATATGCAGGCTTTGCACGTGTTGTTATGGGACCTTTTCACTATATAAAAGGTCCCATAACAACACGTTTTTTTTTTTGTAACAGTTTAAATATCGACCATAGTTTTCTGCCAGAACCCTGACTTTCTTCTAAATAATGTTGTGCAGCAGCTTGAAGATTCACTTCAGTAGGTGTTGCATTTCTTCTAAATAATTTTTTTTGGCATTTTGATTTCCTGGTGTAATTTTTTTTACTACTGCAGTACCTACCCACCCGCTAGCAGTTTCATTGCCAATTTTTGGTACCATTTTTGGTCCTCATCTCAACGATGTATGTATATTTATGGTTTCATTTGTATCTGCGTTGGAGGCACGTGGGTATAATATGCAAAAATGATAAATTGGCCACGTGTATCCAACGTGGATACATTTTTAAAACCATGTTTCTAGAGCATCTAAATTTTTCTTACAGAATTTTTGTTGTATTTTGACTTTAACAAAATAATATTTTATTAGAAAATTCCGAAAAAAATGGCCATTGGAGACACATTTTTTGCTTTCATTGTGGCACTTAACGTGTTAAATGGTCGCTATCAATATGTTGAGTATAGAGGGTTCAGGTCTGTCAATTTTTTAGTGACCTCAGGAGTCCCCCAGGGTTCTGTGTTGGGGACATTGTTGTTTTTGTGCTTTATTGCTGATAATTCCAGTGGCTTGACTAGTAGTGCGCTCTTGTATGCCGATGACTTCAAGATATACTCGGTCATTGATAGTGCGCATGATTGCTCTGTTATTCAAGAAGACCTTAACAAGATTTATGAGTGGTGTGTTCGCAACAATCTTTATTTGAATATTGAAAAATGTTTTTCAATTTCTTATACACGCAGATTAAAGCCTATAACTTATTTGTATTTCATTCACGATTCTCCATTGGTTGTTTGTTATCCTATTAAGGATTTGGGGATTTTCTTTGATACTAAACTAAACTTTATTGAACATTATAATTATATGATTTCAGCTTCGTATCAGTCTCTGGGTTTTGTCATGCGTAACGCGAGCGATCTTAGGTCTCCTCAAACACTTATTGCGTTATTCAATGCATTTGTTAGGGCTACGTTGGAGTATGCCTCAGTTGTGTGGAGTCCTACATATGAATTTCATTCGGCGAGTATGGAACGTGTTCATCGTCGTTTCGCTAAGTTTCTGTGGTTTTGTAGCGATGGAGTTTATCCAGTCATTGGATTTCCACATGATACGCTCCTAAATCGTTTTAATAATAATAATATAATATAATAATAATATAATATTTATTCACCACCAATAATCTTTTACAAAATAATAATACCTAAAGTATAAATACATTGGGTAATAAATATGTAAATAGCTGATACATCATGTTCTAGTACAAAATAATACCTTGTTTTTGCTTAAGCAAAGCTTGTCTGCATAAAACAAGGCTTAAAATACAAATTGAAAATTTTACCCTACAAAAAAAGAATAGATACACAATAATATAAAATTACCTGTCTAATTCATTGGCTAATGTATTTACACCGATAACTAATTATAGGTAATAATATAACATAATAATCTTCTTAATAATTATACATTTACAAGATGGAAAAATTTTCGGCAATTAACCAATTTGTTAAGAGCTTTTTGAAGGATTTTAATTTACTTTTTTCTCTAAGCTCTCTGGGAAGTAGATTATAAAGTTTTACATTTACATAATTATACGATCTTTGTCCGATACTTTTTTTTTGTTCGTAGCAAGTCCAAATTTTTATTTTCTTTAAATCTTGTTCCATAATCATGAGAGGACCCTGCTGAGCTGTTACAATCGCTTTTTATTGAAAAAATAAGGGTTTGTTTATAAAAAATTTTTCTTATAGATAACATTTTGCATTCCCTAAAAAGCAGATTGGTTGAATAATAAGCGCTTAAAGCAAATATTATTTTTAAAATTCGTTTCTGTGCTATATCCAGAGGGTTTAATACATTTTGGTAAGCACCTCCCCAGCCTATAATTCCGGACAAAAGATAGGGTTATACCAATGCATAATATAACAATATTAATTGGCCCGAGGTTACGATAGTTTTCAGTTTTCTGAACATAAATAACAAAGACCGTACTTTATTTGCAACATTGCGAATGTGTGTAGCCCATTTGAAACAGGCATCAAGAGTTACGCCAAAATATTTGACTTTATCAGAGGGATTTAATGTCCATAGGTATTGCCGTTGCGGTAGATGTTTTAATTTGACATCTTTAAGTACGCGTAGGGAATGTTCTGCTATTATCTTACTGTACAACATTATTATTGGAGATATTGATTGTCCAGAGATGTTAGAATTGCTTCCATTTTATGTCCCTACTTTGCGTACACGTAATAATAATACTGTTTTCTACTTGTCAAGAGCGCGCACTAATTTGTTGTTGCATTCTCCCTTGTTCGTAATGTGTAATATTTGTACCCGTATGTCTAATGATTTGGATATATTTGAATCAAATCTGTCATTTCTACAACGTTTATTTTTTAAGTAATTAGTTTAAGTTATTAATTAGTTATTATTGTTATTTTGATGTTATTGTATTATTTGTAATTTTTACCTGCCATTTAATTTGATATTTATCTGTCTGGGCAGTTGTATCTTAAATAAATAAATAAATCCTTTCTACGTCAGATGCCTAGTGATTCTGGGTGCCGGTTTTAAAATTGAAGGACTGTATACTCCTCTCTGTCGTCCTGTTCCAGTAATATTACGCATATATATAAAATAAAATGTAGGAAATATTTTACATATTACATGGAATTCATGCGTATTTTCTATATTATGCACTGCGAGTAATTTTGAATTGAGGCACTTTGTGCTTTGTTATTGCATATCAACATGAATTTAATTAATGTGGACAATAATTTTCCGTTTCTGGATATACAGGAACGGGTAAACACAGTTAGCAACTTCGGATGTATCCACATATTCATAATATGTGAAACAAAATTATTGTGGTGGACTTGTGGTTTTATAATGTAAAACAACAGAATAATTGGAACGTGAGACGCTCACTATTTTGTAAATCTAAAAGGTCGCCGTTATGTAGTATTTTATTTTTTTTATTTATTTCAATAAATTACGTAATATAACAAAATTATTAACTTATTCTAATAATGTATAAATAAATAAATAATAGGGAGGGAGAATGGAATAAAGGTAAATGACCTCTGCTCGATTGTTTTTTTACATGCAGGTTCCCGTATAATCTCTTTTTTCTTATCACGAGTTAAATAACCGTGGTCTGGCGTCCCTCAAAATTTCTTCGAGTTATTAAGTTGGAGAACAGCACTCTTATAAAACAACTGTCTTATGGTCAACACATCAGCTAGTTTAAACAAATTTTCTGTCGGGAATCGAATATCTAAACCAAATATTATTTTTAATATTCTTTTTTGTACGATTACCAAAGGTTCTAGATTGGCTCTATATGCTCCACGCCAACCCACAATTCCATAGGATAATAGCGAATGTACTAAACTATAATACAGAGAGAGTTTTCTTTTGCTGTTAAATTTTTTTTTGTATTTTTAAAGATGTACAAAAACGAACGAATCTTTTTGATCAGAGTTTGAACATGGATATCCCATCTTATAAGTTCATAGTTCGATGATTGATTAGTGCTGGTAAAGTTACTGATATGTGAATATACATAGAAAACACATTCTAAAATATAAATTGATATTACTGTTAATATCCTCAGATCTTTAAACAATTGACGACAGGAGTATCTTGCTGGTTTAAATGTCATCGTTCTAATGATCCTCTTTTGTAATAAAAATAATATAAGTTATATGAACGTAAAGTTCATATATTATTAGTGATATCTTTTCGGTTTTTTTTGACCGGCCTGATAGTAGTGTGGCGCGGCGCTTGAAATGCATTCCATCTGCGGTAACTCGGACTGCGGTCGCGTTATTGAGGATTCCGAAAAGCATGTTGTATGCGATGGTTGTAGATTGCGCTTCCATTATAATTGCACCGAACTAACGTCATCTGAGATCAGAGTTATTGAACTTAAATCTAGGAGAAGCCTGAAGTACTTCTGCTTGTCCTGCGAGGAGGCCGTGAGATCTATTCCGGTGCTGAGAAACCGAATCGATATGCTCGAGGGCAAGCTGGATATGATGATTGAGAAGATCGACGCTATGAGTAGAGCGTCAAGAAGAAGTGGCCCTGCGGATGCTGTGGTGAACAATAACGATGATCTGTTTTCTGAAGTTGTGGAACGGCAGAAGCGTATGAATAATATATGTATATTTAACTTCCCAGTCAGCGATGCAGAGCCGTGTAAGAGCCAGGTCTCTAAAATGTTAACTGAGTTGTGTGATCAGCCGATAGCTGTGAATGAGGTGCTTCCAATTGGAAGACCAAACAAGAACGGCCGTAAAATTTTGAAAGTGAGTCTGTCGCAGTCACATGATGTGCAACGTGTCTTGAAAAATAGAAACAAGATTGTCCGGGCTAAGCGTATTTACGTGGAAGCCGATATGACGGTCAAGCAGCGTGAAGTGTTTAGTGTGGTGAGAGCAGAGCTAAAAAGACGACGAGATGAGGGTGAGACAAATATTTTTATCAAGTTTGTTATGGGGAACCCAATTATTGCCCAAAAAAACTGAATGGGACTAGTGAAACACTCTCTGCAGTGAAGTTTATCTGTTGCTATCAGAATGTTCGAGGACTTGGGGGTAAGTGTCTGGATTTTTATAGTTCTGCTTTAGAATGTGGGTTCGATCTTATCGCGGTCACCGAGTCCTGGCTGAGGCCTGGTATTTCGGACAACGAGTTGTTTCCGGAAAGTTTCAATGTATACAGATGCGATAGGCGATTCGATGTGGTGCGACCTACCAGAGGCGGTGGAGTGCTTATTGGTGTGGCCAGCAAGTGTACTTCGGAAGCAATAGTGTTGGAAGGCCTGCGGGACCTCGTGCCGTTAATAGACTTGATTTGTTGCAAGATAGCTCTTGAGCATTTCGTTTTCTATATTATTGTTTTGTATATTCCTCCTGATGTTACGAGCGATGACTTTGAGAACTTTTTCGATCATTTTGCAGCTGTTCAGCTTATTTACGATAAAAATGTGATCGTCGTTGGTGATTTCAATGTGCCATTCTTTGGAACCGGTATTGCCACAGATAGGAAGAGTATTATACTAAGAAATTTTATGTTGGCAGCCAATCTGTGCCAATACAATAATGTGCCCAATGTTAACGGTCGTTTTCTGGATCTTGTTTTGTCTAATCTTGAGTGTGCTGTGGTTAGGAATGATACTCCTTTAGTTCGGGAAGATGCTCACCATCCCAGTATTTTCTTAGAGTTCAGGGCTACTGTCCCGCATATTAATAATTTCGCCGTTAACCGCGAGACTCTGAATACCTACAATTTCAGACGAGCCAATTTTCCATTGATGTACAATTTGATCATGGACGCTGATTGGTCAGGTGTCTATGACTCCACTGATGTTGATCGGTCTTGCGGCGCTTTATGTCAGATTCTGGATGATATATTCCAGATGTGTGTTCCATTTAAGGTAGGGCGTGCCAGACGGTTTCCGGTTTATTTTACTAGGGAAATAATTGATAACATTTATAAGAAGGAGAAGGCGCATAGAGATTATCGGAGGTTTGGTACGGTCTATTTTCGTAATAGATTTAATTCACTCCGTGGATTGATTAAAGGTCAAATTAAGGATGCATTGTGTGCTTATGCTTTGAACTGCGAACAGTCAATTAAGTCTAATCCCCGCCAGTTTTGGTCGTATATGCATAACAAACGGAGTAGTTCTAGAATTCCTGGTTCCATGTCGCATGAAGACACCATTTTTAACTCACCGCAGGACATAGTGAATGCTTTTTCGAAGTTTTTTCATAATGTTTATGTGAATTCCATTCCCGTGGTTGATGCAGTTGCTGGCGTCGTGGACGGTGAGGCAGTTGATATTTTGGACATCACACTCGATGATGTTGTCAAGGCTGGTCGGTCGCTTAACAACAAGCTGACCTGTGGTACGGATGGCATCCCGAGTTTTATCGTGAGGGATTGTATTCCTATTTTATCGTCTCCATTACTACATATTTTTCGGTTGATTTTTAAATCATCTAGCTTTCCTAATTGTTGGAAGACAGCTAAGATTATCCCTATCCTGAAGTCCGGCGCGTCATCTATTATCAGTAATTATAGACCAATCTCGATCCTCTGTAATTTCTCAAAGGTGCTTGAGATCGTCATTTATAACAAGGTGTATCCACAGATTCAAAATAGATTTTCGAATAAACAACATGGCTTTTTGAACGGGCGATCGTGTACAACTAATCTTGCCGTGTTCTCCGAGATTGTCTGTTCCGCTATGGATCGTCTACAACAGGTGGATGTGGTTTACACTGATTTTCGGAAAGCGTTTGATCGTATGGATCACTATCTGCTATTGAGGAAATTGAGAGATTTCGGCTTTTCTGAGCGGATGGTACGATTCTTTCGCTCATATCTTCTTGGTCGATCTCAGTTTGTGGAGTACGAGGGTTTTAAGTCATCTACTTTTTCTTCTTCTTCGGGCGTGCCGCAGGGTTCCAACCTTGGACCCTTGCTGTTTAATGTGTTTATTAACGACCTTCTTGAGACCTTCACTTGTGACAGCCTCGCTTATGCAGATGACTTGAAGGTTTTTCTGCGTGTTGTCTCATATGAAGACTGTGAATTCCTGCAGACCAATTTAAAGATCCTCTGCGATTGGTGTATCAGTAACCGTTTAATGCTCAATGTCTCAAAGTGTAAGGTAGTCAGTTTCTCCAGACTTAAGAGCGCGTTGAACTTCAATTATTGCTTAAACGGTGTTTCCTTAGAAAGATTGATTGAGGTTAGGGACCTGGGCGTCATTTTCGATCGAGAGTTTACCTTCGTGCCGCAAATTTTGAGCGTTGTTTCTGGTGCTAATCGTGTACTGGGTTGCATTATTCGAAATTGTCGTCAGTTTAATGATATTTTCACAATGAAGGTGCTATATTATGCATTCGTTAGGACAAAGTTGGAATTTGGTTCCGTTGTGTGGAGCCCCATATATGGAGTCCATATCAGATCTCTGGAATCAGTCCAGAGACGCTTTCTCAAGTATCTGGTTTTCAGAGCGGATAATGTTTATCCACCGAGAGCAAGTGACCACGCCGCCATGCTTCTGCGCTTTGAGACTCCCTCCCTCGAGTTGCGAAGAATTTTATGCGGAATTAAGATCTTGTATAAGATATTACACGGTGCAGTGGACTGTCCAGATCTTTTACAGGGGATAAGATTTCGTGTGCCCCGCCTAGAAGCCAGGCATGTTGCCCCGTTCACCATCGGTCCATCCAGGACCAATGTATTGTCGCAAAGTCCGATATACTTCATGTGTGATTCCTTTAATCGGCATTGTGGTCACCTGGACATTAACTTTACGTCTCTGTCTGAAATCACCAATAGCCTTCTTAATGGGTGATGATCGAGGGTTCTCAGGGGATGAATTGCTCTATAACATGGTAACATCTTTTTAGTCTGCAATTGTAAGTAAGTTTTATTATTTATTATTATTTTATTATTCATTATTATTGTTTTATTATTTATCATTATTATTTTATTATTTGTTATTACCTATACTGTGTTTATTATTTACTTTATATCAATCTTGTTTCTTTTATTTTTATTTATATATAAAGTGTTATTTTGTGTTGTGTGCTTTAGATTTTCCTGTAAATGGGTATGACCTGTAGGAAATAAATGCTATTATTATTATTATTATTATTATATATATACGAATTTAATCCTCAATTAAATATAGTTTCCAACGTTAAAAAATTACAAAAATTTAGTGATAATATAATTGTGTTCTTCTGTTGAATTTTTCTGAGTTTGAACATGATGTGATGCAGATATCAAGAGTTTTTTTTATTTCGTTTATTGTTTAAAACAAATAAATTTCGTGTTGGAATTTTCAATAAGGCTCAGTTTTGCCTAAAACACAATGATTAAATTTTTTTTTTTTGAATACCTATCAGATAAAAAGTGTAAGTACCTATCTATAATACTTCGAAATTAGCATTTTATTTTCGGTTGTGTACCGCTTGCACCAGTGATTATTAATAATATGGAGATTGAATCAGTACCCGAAGACCAAAAACAGTTATGCCAGCTTCTCTTAAAGGCAATGCAAAGTCAGACTAACGATATTACTAATAAAATTGATTCAGCGTCAGCTTACCTGAAGTCAAGTTTGGACGATACTAACAAGGAAGTTGCTGCATTAAAACAAAAGTGTCTCACGCTTGAGAAAAAAAATCGAAAGAACAACTGTTTTGTATTGTGCCGTAATGGCTTTAAGTGGACTGTATATTATGCAAATTAAATTACAAAAGTTCGACTTACCCAAAATGAAGATGATATTGGTAGGTGTATATAGTATATACGTTTTACTTGTAGCTCTTTCTCGTGCGCGCACTAATTTCGTACTGTCCATGAATTAATTTGGGAAAAAATAGGTAGGTGCAAAAGGATAAGGATATAGGTACAGGACCCAGCCAAACTTTTGCATATATATTAAAAAGAGAATATATATAAATATGTATAATAAAGCAAAATATAAACTTAAAATTTTGAACCATTGTACCTACTTACTTGCTAACCAAATAAAATTAAAGAAAAGTTTAATTAAAAAAAACAAATAATAATAATAATTTAATGGGAACGAAACATTCCCACCCACCCTAAAAATGCTGAGGACATTTTTAGCAACAATTAGGTAAGGGACATAATTTTGTAAGAGGCCGCTTTAGCAACCCCTGACTGGTTCGAACAGTCGCAACACGATTAACTTTATCCGAACCTGGATGCAAATCAACAATGCGTCCTAAACACCACTTAAGTGGTGGTAAATTTTCATTCTTAATAAGCACAAGTGTATCAAGTTTTATATTACTTGTATTATTATTATGCCATTTGGCTCTTTGCTGCAATGTATGCAAATACTCGTTGTGCCAACGGACCCAAAAATCTTGGTGTAATCGCATTAAAAGTTGCCATCTGTTCAATCTGTTCACTCTCAATTCAGTTAAGTCATATTCAGGTAAAAAAGACAAAGGTTCCAGAGTTAAAAAATGTCCTGGAGTTAAAACAGATAAATCATTTGGATCGGTACTGATTTGACACATAGGTCTCGAATTTAATATTGACTCTATTTGAATAAGCACTGTATTAAATTCTTCATACGTAAGAACCTGTTCTCCGATTACTCTAGAAAGATGGTACTTTAGGCTCTTAATACCAGCCTCCCAGAGTCCCCCAAAGTGCGGCGCAGATGGAGGATTAAAATGCCAATTAATCATTTCACTGCTTGCAACGGATTGCATAACTTGGCACAAGTATTTGTTCGCACCTATAAAGTTAGTGCCACAATCAGAATAAATGTCCGTACAACGTCCACGACGGGCTATGAAACGACGTAAACCTGCCAGAAAAGCATCGCTAGTCAATTCTGACACAAGCTCTAAATGAAGCGCCTTTGTAGCACAACATACAAAAAGGCAAATGTATGCCTTATATGTTTTAGCACCTCGAAATTTGCTTAATTTTATATGAAACGGACCTCCAAAGTCAATACCAACTTTGGAAAAAGGTTTTATTTGTGAAATTCGGACACTAGGTAAATTGCCCATGTAGGGCTGATAAGGTTGAGGATTAAGTTTCCAACATTTATGACATTTGGCCAGGACTTTTCGAATTACCCTTTTAGCAGACAATATCCAGAAATTTTGTGAGAGTAAAAAGAGAGTAGATTGAACACCTGTATGTAAATAATTATTATGAATTTCAGAAATCAATAATTCTGTGAATTTTGATGAACTAGGAAGTAAAATAGGGAATTTTTTATCGTAATGCAAGGTAGAATGACACAATCTACCTCCAACTCTAAGCACATTGTTAGAGTCCACAAAAGGATTTAATTTTTTGAAAGCTTTAGAACGCAACGTACCATTTCTCACATCGGAAATTTCTGTTTGAAAATGAGACTGTTGTATATATTTAATTAACACAAGTAAAGCATTTCTACTTTCATTTATAGTAATAGGAGCTTGAAAATTAATTTTAAAATGAGTAGTTTTGATTCTATTAATAAAACGCAATGCATACACTAGAATTCCTTTTATCTTTGTAAGAGAAGAATGTTTTTGAAGTAAAGAATCAATACAATTTTCTGATTTCTCGACAGAAATAGTAAGAACGATTTTCTTCTCTTCAACTGAACTTTCAAAGAAACTATCATGAAAATTACAGTCCGGTAAATTCCATACAGCTTCTGGCTCACGTAAAAATGGGGGACCCACCCACCAAAATGAATTGTTTATGAGCTCAGATGGAAACAAACCACGTGACCCTATATCCGCAGGGTTCTGCATTGAGGGTACATATTTCCAACAGTTGGGAGATATTTTATCTTGTATATATGTTACCCTATTGCTCACAAAAGTTTTCCACTTATGTGGTGATGATTTAACCCAGGTAAGAGCCACAGAAGAATCTAACCATGCGTACATTTTATCAAACTTAATATTTTGGAAAACTTGCAAAATATAAAACAATATCTTAGATAGCAAAACTGCAGCGCATAACTCTAAACGGGGTATAGTTATATGTTTTAAAGGCGAAACTTTCGATTTTGACAAAATAAAATAAGTTTTTATGTCAGTATGAGTTAACACTCGTAAATAAACAACGGCGCAATAAGCCTTGGATGACGCATCCGCAAAACCATGTAATTCATATCCGATCGCCTCTTGAATATTTATATAACGCGGTAATCCCAAATTTGATAAATAAGTAAATTCACCTTTCAATTTATTCCATTTGTTACAAATATTAATGGGTGCTGTCTCATCCCATGACAATTTTAAACTCCAAATAGTTTGAATTAATATTTTTGCAAGTATTGTAACAGGTGTAAGAAAACCCAAAGGATCAAAGATTCTGGCTAAATATGACAAAATAATTCTTTTTGTGCAAACCGAATCACAAATATTAAATGTATAACAAAAATTATCTGAACTAGGCTGCCATTTCAAACCTAGAATTTTAATTGAATAATCCTCCTTTGTATCAAAATTTAAACATTGATTTTGAATATGAGTTTCAGGCATATTTTCTAATATTTGTGACTCGTTGCTTGCCCATTTTCTAAGTTCAAAACCAGCACTATGTAAAAGATCAATTAATTGAGATTTCATAAATAAAACTTCAGATACCGTAGAACCTCCTGACACAATGTCATCAATATATGTATCATTTAATAATATGTTTGATGCAAGCGGGAAGTTAGTTTCATCTTTTGTTAATTGAATAAGTGTTCGCAAAGCTAGATAAGGCGATGAAACTACTCCGTAGGTGACTGTATTTAACTCATAATCTTTGACAGGCTCTGAAGGAGCAAAACGCCAAACTATTCTTTGAAATTTACGTTGTGATGGCGAAATGAAAATTTGTCTATACATTTGCCTAATGTCGGCTGTAAAGACTATTGGATGTAACCGAAAACGAATTAAAATGCTTACAATATCTTGTTGTAACTTAGGTCCGGTAAACAACGCCTCGTTTAATGACATATGATTATTTACTGAGTTAGATGCATCGAACACAACTCTAAGAGGAGTACTTGACGACTCCTTTTTAATAACGCAGTGATGAGGTATGTAGTAACCTGTATTAAAATCCGAATGTGCAGATATTAAACTCATATGACCACTATCTAAGTAATCGCGCATAAAATCAGAATACGCAGTATACATCTCCTTATTTTGTAAAATTTTACGTTCTAAATTATAAAAACGTCGTAGTGCAGAAGTACGAGTATCTCCAAACTCTGGAATCTCATTTTTAAATGGCAATGAAACGACAAAACGCCCTTCCGAGTTTCTAATTGTAGTTTCATTAAAATAATTTTCGCAATAAATATCATATGGCGATTGTATTTTAACATCCGGTATCTCTTCAAGTTTCCAAAATTTCTGTAACTGCAAGTCTAAACTTGAAGATGTGGATGTAAAAAATGTATGTATAGTTGTAGGTATACAAGAAGGCAATTTCCCAAGAAGAATCCAACCAAATTTAGTTTTAATAGCAATTGGTTGTTCACAATCTCCTTTAATACAGTTATCTTCTAAAATATTTGAATATACATCGGCACCTAACAATAAATCTATTGTACCGGGTGTATTGAAATTGGGGTCGGCTAAATTTAAATTAGAAATATGTTTCCAATTTTTAGTAGGTATAAATGAAGATGGCATATTTGCGCAAATTTTGTCTAAAATGACAGCATCTATATTTAATAACGGAGTAAAATTATTTAGGGGACGTATGGTACAAGAAACACTTGCTTTAGCGGAAGTAATCATTTTGTCTAACCCCTGTATATTAATGTAAGTTTGAGATTTGGACAGCCCTAACTTATTAGCACATGATTTTGTAATTAAATTAATTTGGCTACCTGAATCAAGTAAAGCACGAACAGTATGAAAATTACCACACGCATCTTTAATATTTAATTTTACAGTAGATAATAAAATATTTGTATTATGTGATAATCCAGTAAGTGAAGACATATTATTGTTATTTGTAAATATATTATTTTCAGCAGAACTAGTAGATGGTTCCATATTAGGTGCAATTGTATCATTATTTGAATTTAAAGTTGATGAAGTACCAGGAAAATCGAAATGTAATAAAGTGTGGTGTAATTTATTACATTTTTTACACCTCTTTTTAGAGTTACACTTAGCAGTTGCATGCGATGAAGCAAGACAATTAACACAACATCTATGTTGTTTAATAAAGTCAAATCTTTGATAAGCAGTTTTATTTAAAAACGTGGGACATTGAAAAAGTATATGATTCCCTTTGCAACTAACGCATTCATTTTGTTTAACACTATTATCCGCGCCTGTGCTCATGTTAGTAAAAAATGTTGAAGTATTTTTAATTCTTTTATATTGTGATTCTTTATTACGAGGATAATTTGATAAGTTTAGCTTTGAATCATTTGGTTTAACTCTATTCAAACTTTCACTAAGTGATTCTAAACCAGTACAGTGTTTTATTAAAAAATCGTTAACATCGTCATAAGATGGCGTAGTATTAGAACCATATTGTAACTCAAAAGCCTTGAGAGTAATAGGATCCAAACGATCCAGCACCATATGCATAAGTATAAAATCCCAATGTTCTGTTGGAAACTCTAGATTATTTAAAGCAGCAATGTTATCGTTAAAAACATCTAAAAGCTCTCGAAGACTATGAGCATCTTCAGAGGTTAGGCGCGGAAATTGAGAAATTTCTTTCCAGTATGTATCTGCTAAGCGTCTTTTATTAGAATATTTGGATACAAGAGAATCGTAAGCGGCTTGGTATTGTTCTTCTGATAATTTAAATCTCTGAACAATACGTAAAGGACGTCCTTCAAGGGTTGAAATAAGGTAAGTAAATTTGTCAACGTCAGAATATGAATCATCTGTATGCACTATAGAGTTAAATACGGCTAAATACGAAGGAAAATCTTTAAAGTCACCAGAGAATTTGCGCAATGCTAGTTCAGGAAGTTTAGCCTTTTTCCTAGGTGTAATAACAGTCGTATTATTTGTGTTATCCAGTATGGATTGCTGTTCTCGTTGAGCCGGAACATCAATGAGATCATAATAAGTAGCCTCTACTTTATTGTATTTTACCATAAAATCTCTACGCACTACCTCTTCAGCAGCTAAGTCCGGTTCGTCAAGAAGAGCAACAATATTCAAAATGGAAACGTGATTTCGTTCAAATTCTTCGTAAATTTCTTTAAGTTGTCGAGATCCGACACGAAAATTTGTAAGAAATGCCTTATCTGCTACAGCTTTATTTGCCAATTCAACCAAATCGTTAATTTTTTGCAAATATAAATCTCTTATAGCTTTACAACGTTTAATTTTATCGGACATTTTAAAAGGAAATTAGGTACCTATTA
Organism: Apoderus coryli; assembly: GCA_911728435.2. NCBI lineage: Eukaryota > Metazoa > Arthropoda > Insecta > Coleoptera > Attelabidae > Apoderus > Apoderus coryli. The sequence continues at coordinate 43,583,698 of OU452199.1, read as the reverse complement.
GAGCAAAATGTAATAATAATTTCAATTGTAATTATTAAAGTGTGAATAAATCTAGGTAGAAATACCCAATGTGTCTAAATTTCCAATATTTTAAAAATTATTTATTTATTAAAATATTTATTTATTTACTAGTAAATAGCTACCTATTATAATGATATTTAAAGTGAACAAATTGAACGCAGGTATGTATCTGATAAGAAGAATTGTAGATATGTATATCATACACCAAAGTTAATTTTAAGTATATATAACGCAATATGCATTTGCATACATGAAATAATTATTTCAATAATAATTAATAATAAATGATATTGCCCTGGTAAGACATTAACAATTTTTTAAAGCAAGTAAATAACGCACGAGAAATAATTTTATATAGCAAGTAGGTAAAATGTCTGCAAGTAAATATAAAAGTACTTTTTAAATTCAACGAAAATGAAGATCCTTCGCTCGTGAGGACCAAAATATGTTTTGTATTGTGCCGTAATGGCTTTAAGTGGACTGTATATTATGCAAATTAAATTACAAAAGTTCGACTTACCCAAAATGAAGATGATATTGGTAGGTGTATATAGTATATACGTTTTACTTGTAGCTCTTTCTCGTGCGCGCACTAATTTCGTACTGTCCATGAATTAATTTGGGAAAAAATAGGTAGGTGCAAAAGGATAAGGATATAGGTACAGGACCCAGCCAAACTTTTGCATATATATTAAAAAGAGAATATATATAAATATGTATAATAAAGCAAAATATAAACTTAAAATTTTGAACCATTGTACCTACTTACTTGCTAACCAAATAAAATTAAAGAAAAGTTTAATTAAAAAAAACAAATAATAATAATAATTTAATGGGAACGAAACAACAACGTTGTAATATTCGGTTTCAAACTCCCATATCTTAAATTAAATGAACTTCTAAATAAATCTATCGAGTTATTAAATAATTACCTCAAAGCGGACGTTAAGGTTAGTGACATTAATGACATATACAGGCTGGGCAAATCTGAAACGGCTCCCATCGTTCTGGAATTTGTGTCTCATTTGAAAAAGCGTTCGTTGTTTAGCAACAAAGACCTTCTAAAAATACTAAACGCAAATGGCATATCGATATCAAACGATTGAACTCCTTCAGAACGCGAGGAACAAAAAATACTCAGATTCCATTCTAAAGAAGCTAAATTACAGCAACGCGACGCTAAAATTGTTGGCAACCGGCTAAGAATAGATGGTACTCTATATACTATTGATGATCTCAAAAGGATTGAGTCTCTTAGTAGTGGATCGGATCAGGGTGGCAATGATATGAGTGAGTGTGACGATGTTCTGGTGGAAAATACAAACAGTAATCATCAAGTTGCGTCAACCAGTGCTGTGAAATCGAATAAACCCAAAACTAATAATAATCCCTCAAAGGTACAAACTAATACGGCCAGTAATTCAAAAAGAAAAAGACAAAAGTTTAAGTACAGCCCGAAAATTACGAGGAGTAGTACCTATAGTGGAAAATCCGATTAGTTTGTTGATTGTGTTTCTTTATTTTTTTTTTTCTTTTTCTGCCTTCATTTTTGTCTAAACTTTGTAACTACTTTAGTATAGATATTATCTTCTGTAAATAAATTATCATTATTTAAAAAAACTAATTATTCATTCATCTTCAGATATGTGTACACGGGATTCTATTTCTTACTCATTTTTTAATGTAAGATCACTCATAAGTGGATTCAACGAATTTAAAACACATTTACTTCGAAATTGTTATGATTTTGTGGGTGTGTCAGAGACATGGCTATCCAGCAATATTCCAAGTTCTCAGATTAGTGTTCCTGGTTATTCACTAATAAGGAATGATCGTAGTGGCAGAGGAGGTGGAGTATGCATTTATTTAAAATCTACTTTTCAGTTTACCGAACTTGAGAAACATTCAACCCCCTCTTTGGAGTCTCTGTGGCTGAAGGTCAATTTTAGAACGACAAACGTCAAAGACAAATGCTTCATTTGTGCAATTTTTTATACACCACCCTCCGGCAGTTTTGTATCCTTCCTGGAGGAATTCGAAAATAACGTATGTAATTATATAGTGGGCAATGAACTGCTGGTTTGTGGAGGTGATTTAAACATTGATATGTTAGATATTTCAAACAAGAACAAATCTGATATAATTTTTTCAGAGGGTATAAATAGACAGTTAGACATGGGTATTTGAATTTTTTGTTACACTCACCTCACATTTCCAATTAAAGATTTATTTTAGAGCGAAATTGCAAAATGGCAATAATGAAGTATCTTACTGTATAATAATGTGTAGTTATTAAAAAGAAATCTTCAAAATAGACAGAAACGACACACACTGTGCTTCAGTATGGTAAATACCATAATTTGAATTGATTTACAGGGCCGGATTTAAAAATGTTCACACGCATACACACTGTAACTATACAACGAAGTAGTCTCGAATTTTACAGATTTTTTTGTACATATGTTTTACACACTTTTGGCAATTTACATTAGAGCTGCGATTTCACATCCATCGTCGTTGGCATCCGGTAACCAATTTAATTTGCTGTAATTTTACACGATTTCTTTTTACAGTGTACGTGTATAAATTTGACAGCAATCTGACTATGCTGCTTTCGCAATGATACGTGCTTCCCAGTGTTGAAGCCATTGTTAGTTTCGCAAGTATCGTTCTAAAGTAGCAACTTCAAAAAGTCCGATTCAGCTTCACAAATTCCAGTTGACGGTCATTATTTTAAAGTTTAATTTTACTAATTTAAGTTGGCAATATTTTGCTGTTTTTCTTGTAGCTTTCAAATGTGAATTCGTCTAATCTGAAAGTATGACACTTTTGATTATTTTTTTTTAGGCAGAATTGGATTTAAGCAATTTTGGTCTAAATTGACTTTGTACGCAAAATATCCCGAAAGCACATCTGTATGTTAATATCCCTAAATTTGCTTCTTTTCTATCCTTTTACAAAGCATCTTTTACAATATATACCTACTGGTAATGTATTTAAGAGCAGCTTTAAAGAAAACCCAATTTATTATCAAAAAATGTTCGTACTTAAGGCATGTACGTGACCTAATGGCATCGATCCTACTTTTCCGACGTTTAATTTAGCCAGAATTAACTTTTGAGACACTGTTTGCACTGCCATCTATATTGGTGACAGGCACCAGAAAAAGGCAGGATATAATACTATTTTCACATTGTGAACTGCGATCTGGTATTCTTGACACGTCCCTCTAGCTTATTCTCGTTTTCATCTTGCTGTTGTGTTTTTGATGTCATATTTTTATAATACCAACCGCGACTGTTGTGTGTCTGTGGTTATTATATTATTATACACTGTGTGTTTTATGATTTAATTTTGTTGTTGCTGGGGAGCAGACAAGGGTTCATTGTTGCTGAGTTTTCAAAAGAAAATGTTAACCAACACAGAGTCTCTTTTTTCCTATTAGTAGCGGGCAAAGTGTATTTGTCAACTTCTTTTACTGTTCTACCCTTATTTTACTCATAATTCCAATTTATAACCAAACTATTCCGTAATAGTATATTACGTAATAAGTGTTGTAAAAAGCCTTTTTGCGCACGAATGGAAAAGTGCGTAATTCTATGAGTGCGTAATTACATTACAACACGTATTACGTACTATACTTTACCTACGACCTACTTATTCACACAACATCATTTAGTTCTAGTTTTCCATCTGAACTGGTAACAATATCAATAATTTAAAAACGTGATAACATCAACGAGAAGGTATTTGTTGTAATAATTCTTCTTTATTCTTTCAGTGCCATGCAGATTCCTCCGTTTTTCTTATCATATGATTCTATTTATGGCGGCTTCTTGGAGCGACTGGAAGTCGCTTATTCCCGTCCACTAGTGTATGTTTCTAAGCCAGGACAATTTCCTCCGTCCAATGCCTCGTCTTCCACCTTCGATCTTTCCCTGTAGTATCAGGCGTTGGAATTCGTATCGCTCTCCCCGTACAATGTGTCCCAGGTAAGAGATCTTCCGCTTCTTAATGTGTTCGAAGAGTTCTCGGTCTTCTAAACCAGCCATCATGAGCACATCATCGTTTCCGACGTGTTCCGTCCACGATATTCTTAGCATCCGTCTCAGAGTCAACATCTCGAATGCTTCAATTCGGTTGACAGAAACAGCTTTAAGCGTCCACGCTTCCGCTCCGTATAGGAGAACCGACCAGACATAACATTTAACCAATCTATACCTGAGTTGGAAGTTTAAATTCCGGTTGGTGAGGATTTTTTTTAGTTTTAGAAAAGTTGTTCTTGCTTGTTCTATCCTGCACCTAATTTCAAGTTCTGGGTTCCACTTGTCGTCCACCACAGACCCGAAGTATTTAAACTTATTGACCCGCTCTATTTGCTCTCCATTGAGTTGTAAATTTACGTTTGGTACGATATCTCTAGATATGACCATAAACTTCGTTTTAGTGATGTTAATCTTTGGCCCCTCTGTTGACTTGCCTCATTGACAGTATTTGGTAGGGTTTGCAGATCGTTGGCATTATCGGCTATATTATTAATTGGAATACCGTTAACTATAATACCGAAGGGTCCTTCAGGTACTATCTCAGCAAAAACCTTTTCCACGTAGAGGTTGAAGAGCATTGGGGATAGAATGCAGCCCTGCCTGACTCCTTTGTTTATTTCAAATTCCTCTGTTGTTACTGAGTTTTGAAGTCGTATTTGAGCTGTCTGGTGCCAGTATAGATTCGCAATCAGTTTTACATCTTTGTTGTCCAATCCAAGTTCTTGAAGATACGTTACCAGGAGTTCGTGTCTTACATTATCAAAAGCCTTCTCATAGTCGATGAAACATATGAAGGCGTTTTTTCTTTGATCAAGGCAGCCAAACTGACTAAATCCGCTTACCTCCTCACATTTTCTATAGAGTCTAGTGTGCATGATTCGAAGAAGCAGTTTTAAAAAATGGCTCATTAAGCTAATGAGCCGATAATCTTTACATCTTTGTACGTTATTCGATTTTGGTAGGGCTACAAATGTGGAACGAAGCCAGTCTGTTGGGATGTTTCCAGTGTCGTATATCATATTAAAAAATCTAGTTATTATTTTTACGTTTTGATCACTTATGAGGTGGAAGGTTTCTGATAGCATGTTGTCTGGTCCTGGAGCTTTATCACTTTTTGATAGTTTTATGGCATTAAGAGCTTCACTCTCTAATATGTATGGGCCGTCCGGTAGATTGTCATCTGGGATTGGTGGATTTTGCGCTCTCTGGTCATCAAAAAGGTTAGCAGTAAGTTTTCCACGTTTCCAGCAGTTTCTCGGGTTCCAGTATTATTTCCTCTTCTTCACTTCGGATGTGGGTTATTGGTGTTTTCTTGTACAGACCTGCGATATCTTTTATCTTCTTATGGAGATGAAAGCTATCGCCTATGCGGGTAAGATGTTCGGCTTCCCCACATCGGTCCTCAAGCCATTTCTCCTTCGCAGTTCTGATTTGATTGCGAATTCTTCTCTGATAGTGTCGGTAGCCAGTTGCGTCTTTGTGAATCTTACATTGTCTGCGTTTTTGCATTAGTTCTAGTATTTCCGCGTTCATCCACTCATTTCTGATTACCGTGTTCTCTTTTAGTAGATAGGTGTTATTGGCGCTTTCAAAAGCATTTTTGATGTTGGTCCAGCAATTCTCGATGTGGTCTGCTTCTGGTAGTCCCAGATATATGGTTATTTGTTTTGGAATCTTTCCTAGCTTGTTAATATCAACAGACTGTTTGGTACATTTTCCGTTTATATAGTTTAGAATAGAAAAAAAGGTAAATTTGGAGCTGTATTTACTGCAGAGCGAAAGTTTATATATTTTTTAACCTTGGGGTAAAAATATTCTGACACCACAAAAGAACGTTGCCGTTTAGTTTTTGAATCGGGAATATTAATAATTAGATTCTTCCCTGTGTCTTCAATATCTGACGGTTCTATATTACGCAACTCTTGTTTCCTACATGCACCGCTTATACCAATTATAAGAGCAACCTAAAAGACGATTTGAAATAAATTTACACATCTAACATTATATTGAGCTCAATATATTACCTTCATAAACAAATATTTATCCTCTTGTGCGTTTTCTAGAAAATCGTTTATATTCTTGCTTGTCAAAATCTTGGATTTTTTGGATTTAAAGCCGTCCGATTTTCTCTTCAGGAGAGCTTGTAATTTGGAGTAGTTTGCAATATCGACATTGTGATTTATATTAATTGTGGCCTTTAACATTGAGTAAAATGACCAAAGTGAGGAAGGCTTCATCGTTTTTGATAGTTCTTGGAAATATGCCATTATTACATTCTCGGAAAATGATTTAACGTCGTTTTTTAATCTCCATTCCATGAATCTTTGGTAAGTAAATTTTTATCGATATTCAGATTTTGCCGGTAACAAGTTGTTTTTAGCAGCTTATGTAATTTCGCTAATATTGGGTGGAGTTAAATTTTCTATTTCAGTGTCACTCGACATTTTTTATGTAATCAAACTAATTTCACTTTATAATATTACACTCACATACAAATTTGATTTAAGATTATGTCAGTTTTTGAATAAGTTTGTTTGTATTGACCGGTGTTAAGCGGTTGCTAGGAAAACTGTACGATTTTTTGACCAAGCTGTGCTATTTTTTTACGGTACGTAATAGGAATCTTACATTGATCGGAGACGGTGTGTTTTTAAGTATTTATAGTATTGGTCGTAGGTAAATTATAAAAATCGTATCAGTATTATTTTATTAATGATATTTATTTGACGCTTTAATGTGTTTCCTACATAATTTCAGAGAAATATATACGAAGCTCGCACTCAATCAATAACCCGAAGGGTACAAATTTATTTCACTCAATATATACAATATAGAACACCTCCTGAACAATAAAGAGCCCAATTTTAGGTGGTGTAAAAGGGATAATTAATCAGTGTATCCTCAATGCCGTATTCTGAAATTTTGAACTTGACACGCGGGTATGTTCTGTGAACAAATAGGTACCACCACAAAAAATAACAATTGATGATATACTTTCAGTACTTTAAAATCATGTAGGTATACTTAGGTATGTTTCAAATATTTAAATTTATAATCAAGAAAACCTAACAATCAGAAACTCAATTAGGAAATGTCGAATCATGCTTTACTTTAAGCAGGTTAATTTTGTATTGCCCACTAAAAGTATAAACCAGTTATAAACCAAGACTGGTGAATCATGCTCGACGAAAGGACGATAACTTACGTTGTCCACGAGGCTCAAAGGTATATTAGACTCGAAAACTCATACAGAGAGAAATCTTAGGTTCAGAAGTAATGATGACCATAACAAACCAGTAGAATGGCAAGAAATGTGTTGAATGAACTTTTCTAAATCCAGACCGTGTATTGTAAAATTTAAGGAAGATATTGATGATGAGTTGAGATCTCTCTAACAAGGGCTATAGTGCATTAGTCACATCGAACATATTGCAGTCCTTATACAAAGATAAACTAATTATGCAAATACCAAGCATTTCAAAGAGTATTTCGTTTGTGACAGATTTGAAATCATTTAAAATGTTCTTTTTTGTTTAATATTGCCATATTATTTTTTGTAAATAATTAAAGTTCTATTTTTTAATGAAATTATTGTTTTCATTTTGTCTTTTTAAAGGTAAATAGATAACTTTATTTTTCACCTGCAAATTTGGGTTGCTGAAACTGATCTCTCATTTCAAAGTCAACAAAATACGAAGACAAAAATTAATTGATGTCTATCCTCTTACCAAATTCTATTTAAATTTAAGGACACTGTCTACGATGTACTTACTCGTTCATATTATTTTAAACTAACTTTAGAAACATATATATGTTTTTGTTTGGGGATTGTTAAAAGATAAAATTTAAAGGAATGAGATATCAACAAATAGATGACGTTGCAATGGGTGCCTCTATCTCAAGTGACATAGCCCAGATTGTACTGGAATATTTCGAAACTACTATCATACCAGGTTTGCCATTTAAATCAATTTTCTTTTACCGATATGTTGACGATTGCATTGCAGTAATTCCAGAGACCGAAACACATAATATGCAAATGGCCCTAAACTCTTACCATAATAAACTTAAATTCAAAGAAAAACGTACAGAATTTGTTCACAAGCTTGAAGGATAGGAACCCTAGACAGAGTATTTCTGAAGTAGTATATTCCATACCGCGTAAGGATTGTGAAAAGATTTACATTGGTATGATTACTTCAAAGACTTAAACAACACGCTAATGATTGCCGCCCAGAAAAGCTAGACTCAAGTACAAAAACAGCCCTGTCAAACCACCACTTCGAAACAAATCACTGTTTCGACTTTGATAACACAAGCATTTTGGACTGCGAGACTAATTATAAAAAGGGAGCATTATCAGAGTTGCCCTACATCAACAAATTTAAAGAAAAATCGGTCAATTTTAGAACTGACACAATGAACCTAAGCATCATTTACTCTGCTCTACTCACAAATTAAAATGTTAAAATTGAATACTATTAACAGATCAGGGAAGTTGTGCTGGGAAGAAGCACTGTGATTGCTTGCTTGCTGTTCATTTGAGTTTGTGAATGAATGGTAATATAAAATAATGTACACTGAAATTTGGCCTGACTGTATACAAGTATAATCCGAGATAGGATATATTTATGTTTTTTAGTTGTAATTTTTTTTATAAGGCTACTTAAATTAAGGACAACGACGATGTATATCATTAAGAATTTTCTACCACTGAAATGTGATAAAGTTATTTATTTATTCGTATTGTGTTGATCAAGTTATTTGTTATGTGTATTCAATTAGGTTGAAAATGACTTTATTGTTTTATATAATATGAACAACTAGGGGGGTTCCTTTTTGTTTTGTGTAAATTTTGTGACCGGACATGAAAAATAAATGTAAGTAATTTTAGAATTTACCACTGATGATGAAGCTAGTGAGCTTCGAAACATGTTTGGATGTAACACATTGAGTGTAACGTATTAAATTGATTTTGTGGAGTCAGACTTTTATTTTCTATTACAATTTTAGAATGATTAAGTGATAGATATATTTTTCATTATTGTATTTTTCCATTGTCTGAATTGATCTAACGAAAAAAAGACAGGGAAACAGTAATAATAACATAATTTTCCATATACATTTATGTTGTATAAAATAGTATTTTTCGATTAAAAAAAAAAATTGATTTTCTAGTTGGAAAGCCTGATGAAGGTGCAAATAATGGCACAGAAACGTCGTGTGTGACAAGTATAGTTTATTTTGACAGCATAATAAATATGCGTTATTAGAATGTTTGTTTTTTGAGAACCTAAAACCCCAAGAAATTAAAAAATTCTTAAATAGGAATGATATAAATAATAAAGAGTAATGTATGTTAGCAATCATCCCCTGTAAAGTACATTCCGACGTGGTTCGCCTACGTCACACCAGACAAACAGGTATTTGTTTACGATATAACAAGGGCGGCCGAACGAGTAATGTGAAGACCAGAAGATAACAAGATATAATAGAAGACAGATGTTAATAAGAGCTGTTAGAAATACGTTTTATGTGATGACAAATAATAAATGATTTTGGGTGTGGTTTTGAGAGTTTTATTAAATAATTTAAAGAAGAATACTTTTTACATGTATATATTAGTTTATTGACGTCTCTTCGTATAGCGTTATCCATGCATTTACACCATCTGTCAGCAATACATAAACTCTTTATACAAATAACAAAACAACAAATTAAATAATTCCTGCAAAGGAAAACAGTCGACTGTACTGTTAGCAGAACAAATATCTATATCCCGAGTTATATTAATTATTACAGTATGATAGAGTTGGACGATCGATACCTAATCACATAAATGGATTGTATTAGACTCAGCAGGATTTTACATTATGCATATATATGACTCAAGGGATATATTTGTTCCTGTTGTTATAATAATTATCCATGTGAGATTCTGTCGCTGCACAAGAAGCTTTGAGGCAAATCAATTACCTATTGTAACTTGTAACATGTTTGTCGCAATTAAGGGATATTATTGATCGTGGATTGAGTTGCAGTGCCAATTAGTAAGGTTTTACAGAAGAATGTTAACGTGCAAAATATACACGTTGTGTTCCTCGCTCAAATGCGCTGATCTATTTCCATTAAAATATTCAAAATTTCGGCATATTTTCTATATAACTGCATTAGGTCACGGCTATCAGCCTGTACCTAAATCCAAAATATATTTAATTTTATTGCATAAAACATGCATTGAGGCGCGTAAAATTTATTGTGTTTAATGCCGAATTACCGCAAAACACTAGTAGAGTAGAGACGCATTCGTATCTCCATTATATATTATTGTTGTTTTGAGTCTACGTGTGAGAGGGTTGAGAGCACTATGTGGTGCATTTTCACCCACATCGTTCTATGTGTTTCATAGTGGTTGGTTATAGTTGTACAGTGTTACGTTTTTAGTAGATATAAATTTCATCGATTTCGCATACCATTAAACACACTGACGACAGTAGCGCTAAAATTAAATATATGGCTTTGTGTCTATGATGCATGCACATAGCATCCCCTATCTATGCTCTGTGTAGCTCTATGTGTGCCAAATATCTGTATAGTATCAATAATCATCCGCGTATATTTATACTGAGTGACACAAGTCCTCTTGGTTTTCAACTTCCAGAAGAATGTCGTTTGGCATACCAGAATTCTCTTCGCGAGCTACCAGGGGCTACCGTCGATCGCGAGCCCCTGGTAGCTCGCGAAGAGAATTCTGGTAGCTCGCTCTGGTACGTAGCTTCAACATAGCTATCTACATGCCAAACGACATGCCGAGGATTCCTCATTAAGGATAGTTTCTTAGGTCTTGATTAGGTCCTGTATGATAGCGTCCTATACCAAACCAACGCCCCAAAAAAAAGAAATCTGTTTTGCTAATAATGGGGTCGTGAAATTCACGCAGGACAATGATATTATGAAGGGCTATTTGCATTCCAAACGACATTCTTCGGAACGGTCATTAAGGATAGTTTCTTAGGTCCTGTATGATGGCGTGCTATACCAAACCAAGGCCCCAAAAAATTTAAATCTGTTTTCCTAATAATGAGGTCGTGAAATTTACGCAGGACAATGATATTATGAAGGGCTATTTGCATGCCAAACGACATTCTTCGGAACGGTCATTAAGAATAGTTTCTTAGGTCTTGATTAGGTCCTGTATGATAGCGTCCTATACCAAACCAAGGCCCCAAAAAATTGAAATCTGTTTCCCTAATAATGGGGTCGTGAAATTCACGCAGGACTACGATATTATGAACGGCTATTTGCATGCCAAACGACATGCTGTGGAACGGTCATTAAGGATAGTTTCTTAGGTCTTGATTAGGTCCTGTATGATAGCGTCCTATACCAAACCAAGGCCCCAAAAAATTGAACTCTGTTTTCCTAATAATGGGGTCGTGAAATTTACGCAGGACAATGATATTATGAAGAGCTATTTGCATGGCAAACGACATTCTTCGGAACCGTCATTAAGGATAGTTTCTTAGGTCTTGATTAGATCCTCTATGATAGCGTCCTATACCAAACCAAGGCCCCAAAAAATTGAAATCTGTTTTCTTAATAATGGGGTCGTGAAATTTACGCAGGGCAATGATATTATCAAGGGCTATTTGCATGCCAAACGACATTCTTCGGAACGGTCATTAAGGATAGTTTCTTAGGTCTTGATTAGATCCTCTATGATAGCGTCCTATACCAAACCAAGGCCCCAAAAAATTGAAATCTGTTTTCCTAATAATGGGGTCGTGAAATTTACGCAGGACAATGATATTATGAAGGGCTATTTGCGACATTCTTCGGAACGGTCATTAAGGATAGTTTATTAGGTGTTGATTAGGTCCTGTATGATAGCGTCCTATACCAAACCAAGGCCCCAAAAAATTTAAATCTGTTTTCCGAATAATGGGGTCGTGAAATTTACGCAGGACAATGATATTATGAAGAGCTATTTGCATGCCAAACGACATTCTTCGGAACGGTCATTACGGATAGTTTCTTAGGTGTTGATTAGGTCCTGTATGATAGCGTCCTATACCAAACCAAGGCCCCAAAAAATTGAAATCTGTTTTCCGAATAATGGGGTCGTGAAATTTACGCAGGACAATGATATTATGAAGAGCTATTTGCATGCCAAACGACATTCTTCGGAACGGTCATTAAGGATAGTTTCTTAGGTCTTGATTAGGTCCTATATGATAGCGTCCTATACCACACCAAGGTCCCAAAAACACTGTACATTAAAAAAAAAAAGTAGCTCACTGTACATTCTACAATTACCGAAGGTGCTCTGTACATTCAGAAGGTTGGCGACCACTGTTCTATAAGGTGCGCCTAATATGGCCCGGTTCTCAACAAGACCCATGTGAACTAATCATTAGTTTAATAGCCAAATTTTATACATATCGAGGAAGAATATGAACCCAGTATTGCAAGCCACCATCAACACAACGTTTGCAGCCCAGTTGGGCTTTTTTTTCTTTAGATCATCAAAATGCCAAGAAAGAGAGCATTTTGGACCGAGGCACGTTTGGTAGAAGCCTTGGATGCAGTTCAAAATGTTATGGAATTCCAAGAAGAACTCTACGAAACCATATAAATTCTGGAAGTGCTGCAAAAAAAAATCGGCCGCCCTTGTATGTTAACTGTTGACCAAGAAAATGATCTTAGGGACAGATCCATCAGGCTGGCTGATATCGGAATGCATTATGGGGGAAAATGGGAATTCCGAACAATTTTGCCAAATACCAAGGTCTGGCTGGCAGAAAATGGGTGAGATTATTTTTAAAACGTCATCCATATGAATGCTGCTCGAGCAGCCAAAGTAAACAGATTTATCGTGAAAGATTATTTTCAAAAATTCAAAGTAATCGAATCAGCGGCAGCGGTGATTAACAAGCCCCAAAGTATTTTTAACATGGGCGAAAAAGGTTGGGGACTTAATTTACACAAACAACTAGAAGTGGTTCTTGCAAAAAAGGGCTCCAAACGAGTGCATATGATAGCAGAGGAACACGCTGAGAATGTAACGGTTGGTCCCGGAATGGTCCCCTAATTTGCCGCCCGGTTCCGTAATAGAAATGACTGCGAAAGGAAGCATGACAACTCAGTCATTTGTGAAATGGATAGACCATTGTCCAAATTCAGGCCGGCAGGAAAAGTTCTTCTTATCTTCGATGGAGCCTCATCTCATCTGGACTACACCATTGTAGAGGACGCGCTACAGCACATATGAGCTGCACCCCATGAACAAAGCTTTTGACTCTTACTGTGATGAAGAAGTTTTACTTTATTGGCCAAAAAAACCTAATCACACGATTAACAAAACTAGTTTTGGGCTGATATTCAGTAAAATATGGCCGAAAGCAGCGAGTCCGTGCGTGCTTAGCACAACTAAAAGGATACACCAAGTCTAAGTGCCCTAAACAGGAGCCAGCGCAAACGACAAATTCCCTGCACTTCTTCAAACAGCAGCGACCACGGTATACGCCAAAGACAGGCCGGTCCAAGCGGCCTGTACCGAAGCAAACCTAAACAGCTCTTCGTCAGACGAGGGACACTATTCACTTAAAATACTTCTTCATCAGAAGGTGAAGAAAGCTTTACCGATAAAAGTGAAGATAAAAACCGAACAGGTAGTTTTAAAGAAATTCTACCAACGCCTGACATAACACTTACTATCCTTCCCTTTCGTCAATAGCCACATTCACCAAACGTTATTTGGCTCACCCAGTATTTTTGATTCAGTCCACTTCCTACACAGAATTGTTACGTGTTTCGTGTTTGCAAATACAATACACGAGCGTCAAATTCTCAGTCCCAAGTGCAAACTTACGAGATCGTTACATTCATAAAACATTCAGAAAGTAAAAAACTCAAATTCCATTCAAATAAAATAAATGCCAGAGTAGCTCGCAAAACTATGTAGACTCTGTTTCATTAAAATATTAAATCCACACAAACATTACATGTTCTTAACTTCTATTTTTAATAAATAGAAAAAATCCTTTGTATATCCAGCACAACAACTGGAGTGAACTACAGTTAGATATCTCTCGTGGAAACCTTTTCTTCTGTCACTTGTTTATTTAGGGTTTTCGTTAGGATTTCGCTAATCCTCAAATTGAATGCCTCTGGAGTAGGTATTATAATAATAATAATAATAATAAAGAAGTGGGAGATGGCGTACGTCCTTGACATTTAATTCGTCTTTTTTTTATTCTAGTCATTTCATTTGTTGAAGGCGTATTAACAATCAACTTGGAAATTTCAAATAAAATCTTGTGTACGATTTCAGTGATGATACCTGTTTCTTTAAACAGGTATCATCAGGTTCTTTCGCCAATATACTCTTTACCACATCATGAGCAAAGCAGGGATATACACTAGATGTTTCGATGTGGATACGATCCTTGATTGATCTATAGATTACATAGAGAACAACTACTTGAGCAACTGGAGACATGACTAATCTCACAGCGGTAAATTCAAGTTATATGCATCTCATTCTTTGCAAACGACCCATTTCTGTATACCGCTGGCCGAATTAACTTTACATAGTAAATAAGCATAAAGAAATTCACGTAGATTTGCTCTTCGTAACAACAGACACCACCATGTAAGTTGACGAATTTCAATGTTAGGTAAACAAGCAGTTTTACCCATAAAAGCGAAAACATTGAAATGTTCCATGAGGGAAAGAAGTTTGGGGACCTCTGCTTTAGAGCGTAGTGGAGATTATTTTATATAGTTTGAGCTGGGAAAACATAATAATCTTGTTTTTAATTGCTTCTATAACTTTTTTAATTTTGATAACTATTCGTCGCAGTATAATGAGAAAGATAATAAAACGTGCTTGGAACCTCAATTTTAATTTTCCATCTATTCCGCTTTTGAGGTGAATTACATTGGCTGTAAATATTAGTTTCGTGTGTCCACTTTGGAGTAATATTAACGTTCCTTTCCCGATTTTTAATTGTGTTTAGTTGAATGATTTGTTCAAATTAATTAGACATGATAGTTGCTTCAATTCATAATTCATAACGCCAGAAGTTTGACCTTTTATCTGCGACATATTTTTGTTGACTTGATGTGTTTGTAATTGTTATTTTGATATGTTGTGATAGGGAGATATTTAGGTTAGAGGAGTTAACGTATTGTGTTAAAGTGTGGTTTCTTGCAACGCAGCTAACATTGGTGCATTTCTATAAGTTGCAATCCATAGGTGTCTGTAGCTGATAGGAGAAAAGAGCGAATACTTTCAAAACATGTGTCAATAAAAAATTACTCGATTATTAGGCTCGTTATACAAATAGCGAGCCTCGTAACTAAAACCGCACTTAATATAGCATCGATATTCCACTAGATTGCTTATCATTATGAGATGGTGTCCAAAACGACGATAAATGGAAATGTCAGACCGAAACTTATCTTTGTCTCCACAAACTTCCCTGCTAAGCAATTGCTCCATTCGTGTTACAAACATGCAGTTTGCGGCTAAGGGAATATGTGCATGTAAACGGGAACTGCATTTAACTTTACAGATTACGATTTAATGTATTTGCTAGACGAGGCAGTTATGTTCGCGGTAAATGTCTACATTTATCCTTATAGCTTGTGCTTTATCGTTTCAAATTTATTGTAGAGGTGTACCGATGTATGTTTGTTTCTTGTATATTGTTGCTGCCCAGTAAACATACATACGTTTTTTAAACGTAAAATCAACGTGTCATTGGTTGATTAAACGTGTACGTCATTACCTTTGTGTTAAAATAACGTACTTAGCGGATCGCATGTTTGACGTTTATCAATACGGGTTTTTAACGTTTCTCGAAACCAATAAACAATGTACGAACAAACTTTTTACTAGTGTACTCAAATTTCCTAATTCGACAGCGTAAGTGACTGTCACTGTCAGAACCAATACGATGGTTTCCCACCTTTTAAAAAACGCCGATTTATTAACAGTGGAAAAACGAAACGAAAACGAAAAACCTACCTACATTGGTCATTTTTAATAGTGTAAAAAACTTTTACATGCTGCACTAAACAATCTTTAAAAAATCCTTACAATATACGTCAATATTACGTTAATAAATGTATTGTTTTAAAAATACAAGTACACGTTTATTCAATGTTCTTTATAAACGTTGTTTAAAAATAAATATCTAACAATAAAATTCGTGTATGAATCGTTTATTTTCTACGTGTATTCAACGTATTCTGGAAACGTTTTAAAAATGTTATTATCAACGTAGTTTTGACGTGTTTTGAACATAAAGTGGTTATTTATGTGACTCACATTACGTTCACTGTAACAGCACGACCTTCAAGGCCATCTTAGCAGACAAAAAGACCAAATAACTGGACAAAACCAAACCCAACAAATGAGCCATCATCAAAACAGTTAGAAATCATTAATTTTTATTCTACTGAATTGTAAAATTCACTCAATCATCTCCAAGATTGTACTGTAATATTTTGTTTCTTCTTTCGTGTCTTTCTATTTTATAAATTTATTAAAGATTGCAAAGTTTAAACCAAGACCGGTTTTTGGCTGAAAGCCTTTTGGACCCAATCCAAATTCGGCATTGATTAGATGTCTTCGTTCAAGCAGCAGTTAAGATTTATTATTGTAAACTTTCTACATTCTCTTTTCTTTTCTCTTTTCGTTAAAGGAAAAATAGTGGAAAGGACACTAATCTTATTTATAGCAGCAAATCTGGGAAATAGTGACAAAAAATAATTAATCATTTCGTAGCTACTGAACAAAACTTGTTCTGAGTGAAATATTTTTTAACAACGACTAGAGACTATACAGTTTCTGGACAATTTTTCGTCCATAATGTAACGTTTTGCCGATCAAGATCAAAGTGGCAAAAGCGTTGTCCTTGTTTTTTTTTTGATTTTTCCCAATCACTGTTTGATAATACTTCATTTCATTGTTGTTTATGTTAAACGTGTTCTGTGAGTTCGCAAATTTGAAAATATGGATACAGATCAGCCTTGGTGTCTGAGAAAAAGGTAAAAAATGTAAATCAAGAAATGCTTTTGGCATATTTTGCTGAAAACCCCCAAAATTCTGTCAAGACGACAAATTGAAACGTGCCACAAGGAACTCGTTAAGGGATTTGAGATGTTCCAAAATTTGCAGGAAACTAGTTTTGTTAGTACCACTAGAAAAAATATCACTGCACTCGCCGGCAAAATAATCAATCCACTCAAAAAATTGATGAAGTTTGCTCATTAGTACTTTTGTTATTGTAAATTCGATTTGATTCTTTTTTTTTCACATTGTAGCTAAATTCATATGAAACCTAGCACATGATTTGAATTTGATGAAAATTATTTGTACGTCATTTTATACAGAGTGACACAAAATATATTTTTTTACTCTACATTTAAAACAACATTTGGAGTGTCAAAGTTGTTCCACCTTGTAATTTCTTATTTTGTGATCAAGACACATTGTTTCCGTACAATTTTGTTTTTTATTTATTACGCTCTCGGTTTTTTATATTTCCAAAAATAGAACATTTGAAAGGAGGGTTTTCGTTGTATTGACCTCGAAGTTTTGTCAGAATTTTGTTTTTTTCTTACTTATCCTACAGAACTATTGAAGGACCTTTATCTCTAATATCAAAATATGATTAGGGCATCGTGAGTTTCACAAAAACAGTAGCAACGTGTCGTGAAATCCGCATCCCGCTAACTTTCAGAATAACGCAGCTAACCAGCAAAATCTGGACACCCTGTACGTCACCCGACCGAGAATTAATGTCTAGCAGGCCTCTCCAAGCTTTCAAGATTTGACTAAGGCTTATCTCGATCTGCAACTGCACTTAACTGTTAGTTATTGGATAGAAATGTTCAGTATACACCCTGTATACTCTTCTGTCTGCAAACAATTTAAGTTCAATGTTAAAGAGCATCAGGTACAAAGAATAACTTCCGGTTTAAAAGAAAAAGTCAGCGCTTGGAAAAATATTCAAGACTCTTCGAACATTTTCTCTTCAGTATTGTGTGCTATTATATGCATCCTGCTGTTTTTTTGTAAGTGAAAATACAGAAATAGATTTTATTTTACCTCAAAGCGGACTTAAAAAACTCAATATTCAGTTAATTAAAATGTATGTCTAAAAGTTTGAAGTCAATACCTTAGTATAGTCATTAATCAGTATTTCCTGTTGATAGTTGATGATTCATTGGGTTTAAAAATTTTATTTCAATAACTACTAAACTTACTTACTGAAGTGATTTGATTTTACACAATAATTGGAGGTAATTTTTAATTAAAAGAGAATTCTCCTTCGGTCACTTGAAGCTTTGATGTAGTTGAGGGTTGTTTTATTGAATTGTCTAATTACTACGGGTTCATCTCGCCCTGCCTGTATTGCCTAACTTGTTCAAATGTTTAATATTTTCTCTGTCGCTTTGATAATTTTCGTTAACTGGTTACTATAGGGTTAAACTTCGATCAACAGTGTTTCAAAGCTCCAGAGGAGTTGGCTAGTTTTCTTTAATCAACGGGGCACCGTATGATAACGCAAAGATTTTTTTCTAAACCAATAGTTGGTAACAATTCGATTAGAAGTCTTGTTCATTGGTCAGCATGATCTCCCCAGCCTACGACCATAGACTTTTTTCTGAGGAAGAATAAAGGACCTCACATACAAATGAGATCCTGATTCACGAGAAGCGCTGAAAGCGGCAGTGCGACATGCTTTTCAATCTTGTGATAGAATTAATAAATTCACAGAATGCGCTTGACGTAAACCTTTTCTCGTGAAACGTATTGATCACTCATTTTTGAAGAATTCCCAAATTCTTTTTGAGCGGGTCGTTGCATCTTCTTTTACTAATTCTAGGATATTTCCTATTTATCCTATATGCAGTCGAATGGTTCATTTCCGAATTGACTAAATGTATGACAAACCTTTAAAAAATTAGATCACAATGGCCTTCGAAAAGTGTGTAAAAAGAGGACAAAAATTAAAAAAAAAACAATTCCCCAAACATACCAGAAAAATTGGGTAATTATATACAGGGTGTCCAGAAACTAATTGACGAAACGAAAGCCACAAATTCTAGAGTGGATTTCAAGGCAACTCGAACTCAAACTTCTGATTCGCAATTGCTTCCGAAAGGAGTTATAGCACTTGAAAGATGGCGGCTTATCATAGGTTTTTCAAACGTATCGCGAAGCCGCCTTTAGCCATTGGAGTGAAATGTGCCATAGTTATTTCTCTGAATAGAAGCATCTGTTAGCAATAGACTGTTGAATTAAATAGACCACAGTTGTTCAAACGGACATTTTTAATCAAAGCTTTTTTCATTAATTTTTCGGGAATTCTGATATCATTTTTAGAAGACAGGAGGTTTTCTCCACAACTAATTGATTTAGGATTAGTAATAGACGTCAATATTTTGTTATGTGTCAAGTGATTATTTACAGCTTGTAACAAGTTAAATTTTTTATTGGTAGGTATTTGCAAACATAAACGGCAAATGCAGTGCAATTCTCGAGCAGCAGCGCGTAGATATGCGGAGAAACATCCCAACCGAAGACATCCCTATCGCCGCACATTTGTGGCTTTCATCATCGACTGATTGAAACAGGATCAGTATGTCCTAAAATATATGAAACGGGAAGAGATGCTGATGTAACAGAAGAGAATGAGGAAGTTGAAGAAAACCCTGAAATTAGCGTAAGACAATTGGCTGCAATGTATCCGGAAATTTCAAAATCGTCTATTTGGAATAAGTTGCATAAAGAAATGCTTTATCCGTTTCATTTTAGGAAGGTACAGGCCGTGTATAGTTTTGATATAACAGAATGCAGCATAAAAAACATAGGCGTTCAGAAATAGTAGAAAAAGGGTAAAAATTATATATTTAGCCTTGTAAGTAGTTGAATTGGAAAAAAATAGCTAATGTCTACAATCCAATATAGCTTGTCTCACGACAAAGGTAAATGACAAAAAGGTCACCAAAATATGACTTTTACACTTAAAAATATGAACAGCTACTCGTGCCTCGAAAGCAACAGTAAATTTGACAAAAAATCTAAAAACACCATTTGATTCCTCTTAAACAGTATTTTAAGAAAACATTCATAAATAGAGAAGTTAGTCGGAAGTGGGTCAAAAAACTTCTTTTGTCAACCGTTCAAGATATCGAAGAGCAGTTTCACCAAATTCGACTTTGGAACATACAAGTTGTTTCTAAAAAAGGTAGTCAAAATTTGTGAGCCAATTGGGGACGTCTAATCATGAAAAAAACCTAAATTGTAAATTTTCGAAAAGTCCTTATTTACAAAGATACAGGGTGTTAAAGATGACTGC